>CM071934.1:50194203-50398480 GCA_016081115.2 Rehmannia glutinosa
CAATGTACTTCGTTTTCAAATTTACGTATTGCTATTTGCTAAAATAATCTCTTACGATTATCAAAATTTCGTTGTCCAGCTTTGAGGAAAGGCCCCACAATGTTGATTCCTCATTTCAAAGGATAAAAGCGGGAGCTCGTAGTCATGAGCTCATCAGGCGGTCACATGTATAAATGGTGCATGCCTTGACACTTTCCACGACTTTCACCATTTTCTCTTGCATCTTTTCTTAAGTTGGCGGGGGGAATATCACATACTTAGTACTTTGTTTGCTAAGTCGTTGCTCCCAATGTGGTTAAACATCGCTATAGATTTCTTTGAGAACATATTCTCACTTGTTTATAGCTACTTTGTGCCTCCCGGTATAGCGCATTCAAAACCGCTTTTGTACAACATCTCTCCCGCGTAAAATGATTGCCCACATTTTCACGAGCCGTCTCTTTTCTATCATTCGGTAAGGTTCACTCTTTCCAGTATGCGAGTTGGAACTCTCTGATCATATACTTTCTCTTGTAACTCTCCAATCTTCATCTCTTGTAAAATCTCCCATTCTGAGCTGGGGGCCAGTATCCTGAGTCTATCGATAGGGTGTCCCGATCGTAACCCCGGGTGGTAGCAATTTTGACAAAAATCGACCTTAATTCTCGGACATGGTATATGGCATATTTCACTTCCTTCAATATTTTCGAAAGGACATATTTTTTCACATAATTTTTTCATTTTTTTCTTCGTATTTTAAATTCTCACTTAACTTGCTTATGACTATGGATCCGTGTATAAACTTAATGCTCTCATATCATTGCCATGTCCCGAATTCCCTTGAAAGGCCTCAATAACGACTTCATTTTCGAAAGTTTTAAAATCGACCTTATAGCAAAGCGCTTCCACCCGTCATTTGATCAACCACAATGCACCGCGTCTGAACTTCGATAGATCCGTAGCAAACCTTACCCGTGATGCCTCTTGGGTCACGTCTTTTCATCAAACTTTTGCCAAATGCAGCAGGCCTCAGCATGATAACGGTTCAATCTGAAACATCATATTCACTCGGCTTAATACACATTTTACCACTCTCCCTGAAACTTTGTTTGCTCATTATAGCTTTCAAAGGTGGATTAGAACAATCACTTTGTGTGACAAAAATATGGTCGCTGACCTCATTATTACCATTAAAGCCCAGGCAATAGCCTTCTCAATCTCTAGTATATTTTAATTCGCATTCCTCGATACTTTATAACATAGTAGGCATCTCACGCCGACCTTCTTCTCTTATCAACAAAATTGCTAATCCGCCTTTGCTCTCTAAGAGATGTCTAGTCTGATAGCTCTCCACTGGGATTAGCAGTTAACACCAGCAGTTCAACTAAGTAATCCTTGATTCCTTAAACTCCATTACATAAAACCTCATCCATTCAAATTTCTTGGCACTTTCGAAGAACTTTGAAGAAAGCGATCTTAAACCGTTGATTGATCTTGATATGAACTTTATTAGAGGCACCAACCTTCAAAATCCAAACATTGCACACCATTCTCATCCTTGGTGGAGCCATTTCACGTATAGCTCTAACCTTTTTGGTTAGCCTCGATCCCCTTCGTTACCATATGCCCCACGAGAACTTTCTGATATTAACCCCAGCCTTCTTTGGGTTCAACTATATCTTTCTCCAGCGTGTCGAAGGTCTCATTCTAAATCTTTCATATGATGCTTTCGGCTTTTTCACACTTTACGACATAGTCTACGTACACTTCCATGTTCATTCCAAGCTGATTTTGAAACATTTTATCTACGACCTGGTATGTAGCCCTAGCATTCTTCAAATCGAAGAGGCATCACTCGTAACATGTAGTACGAAAATAGGTAATAAAGCTTGCACAAGCCCACGGTCTTTCTTAAGCTAATGCGATCTAGTATATCCACAGGAATCTCTATCATCTTTGAGCAACTCTTATCCCAAAGTAGAATCCACAAGGCGTCCCCATTGCGGAGTGGATAATAGTCTTCGACATGCTTTGTTGATATGAAAATCAATGCACATCCTCCAATCATCTAATTTTTTGGTACGAACACCATTTGGATAACCATTTTGGAATTGTATCTCTAGATATGTCCCCTCTAGATTTTACGCCCGACCGCACAATTGTCTTTCTTCGGGACTAAAGTTCTTCTTCTTCACGAGGTTTGTATGGGGGTTTATATTCAACATGTGCTCAGCTACTGCCAGGATCCAATACAGGCCAATTCCTTCACCCGACCACGCAAATACATCCGTGTTTATTTCTCGGAAATTCAATCAACTCCTCCCTTAGGTCCTCCACGAGACAACTTCCAATCTTTGTGACCTTACTAGGGTCTACAGAATCAATTCATAGTTAGTAACTCCTCGTTGGCAACACATGCTCAGCTAGATCTTCATCCCTAACTTGATAATCTTTACCTTTCCTTACCATCATCATGATCTCTTCCTCTTTATTTTTGAAGGCTTTCACATATAATCTCAGTGTCATATCTTGATCTCCTTCAACCCTCTACTTGTCATCGGCAAAATTTCATTTTCAAATGATATCTTGAAACTTAATGACACAGGAATGCATTAAGGAAAGGTCTCCCAATCATCACATTATATGAAGAAGAGGGTGCATCAGCTACTAAATCAACCGCATCACGAGGTCTTTCTATATGGATTCTCCCCGGAAGGCGAGAGACCAAAGTAACCATCCGATGGTGAATGGTACCTCGGGCAGAAAACCCACCAAGGGCGTGCCGCTCTTCCAGCTCCATGAAATCTATGCACATTGTGCATTCATAGATTAGAATATTGTGAAGCGCAAGTCTGCAAATACTTTCTGGATATCATAGTTATTTTATGGTTTCTAGTGATCATGAGGCATCATTATGTGGAGTTAGAATGCCATTATTAGTTGGTCCAAATTGAATGTTGGCGGATACACTCACATCTTTATCCGCTGTTGGGCTCACTCATTGTCTTTGCCTTACTAACATAACTCTTTCCTAGCCCTCAGAATCTCCACCGAGACGGACCTCGATCACCATTTGGATCATTGCCCTGTGTGGAGGCGGTGGGAGATTCTTTTCCTCGACCCACTTTTTACTGGCTCGCCTCTGCATTGGTAATTACTTTTGACACTTTTGATAATTGCCTTTTGACTACCTTATTTGTCCGTGCACAAATTCCTTCAAATGTCTGCTTGGATCATTCTTTCAATATCATCTTTCAAGTGCGTACACTATTAGGTTGTGCCCATATTCATTGTGAAGACAAAACTTCATTCTCTTTTTATTTTTAGGAGTTTTTGGATACATTCGGCCACCTCGGCTCAGGGTGCCTCTCAATTCTAAAAACCTCCCACAGGAAGGCTGCAGGTGGAGTAAACTTATCAATCTAGGCACTTTCTCTGCCATTAGGTCTTTGGTTTCTTTGGGGGTGCCTTGTCTTCTTTATCTTCTCTAGATCCTTTTTTATCCCTCTTGCTTTCTTCATTTTCTGGCCTCTTCCAAATTAATGCTCTCTGCTTTGCTAGGGTTCATCAAAAGTTTAGTTGGCTCCAGTTAAAGAGATTTGAAAAATTCTCCATCCTCGATCAATCTTAGGCTAATGCATTCGCCAAAATTATAGATGGTGGTGAAGTCTTATCGACTTAAGTCGTGAGCGTAAATGTAGCTTCCATGACCCCCATTCTTCTTTGCTTTATCTTTGAATTATATCGAAAGGATCATAAGTGCCTCCATGACTAGTAAATTGATGCATAAATACCAAGCTAGAATTCATCGAAATTTCTTATGGAATTGAAGTTAGTAAACATTTTGTTGTCTTAATTTGGTGAGTGATTGAAATACCTGCACATTACTCCATCGAGAAAACATATGCAGCGTTTACTGTTCTCAAATCGGCATAGATGGTCCCACGGGTTCGTTGTGCCACCGTCATACTCAAAGTTGATTACATAAAGCGGGGCTTCATCGGCCGTAATTTCATCGGTAAAGGGTGTGCCCCTTTGAACTGGAGTTGGAGCTCAGCGCGCCTGCCACTCTCGGCTTGATTTCTCTCACTTCCTGTGGAGGTCATCCGTCTCATGGCTTGATTCGGATCCTCAGGTGGAGGTATATTCCTCAAGCCTTTGTGTCCTTTCAGGCCTACCATCATAGCCTCCGAGGTTTATTGCATTCATTCCCAATGGATTAGTGACAAGAGCGGTGACGCGAAATGTCTTGCCTCACTGCTCCATGCTTTGCTCTCTACTAGTAGAAACCAGAAGTTACCAATTGTTCAAAAAACATAGGTTCGAGGCCCCTCTCTCCCGCGAAGAAGGGGGCGCGACCCCCGTCTCGGAATTTCTTGCCTGCACCTCTCCCGGTGGTGGTTGATGCCGCATATAACACCATCATCGTCATCGCCCGGCTGAGGGTATCTCAACAGTATGGTTCAAATCATCGGTCATATTCTGCAGAGTCCTCCATAACCACCCTCGAAAACTACGTCTCGGCCCGATATTTTTGAGGCGGTGCCAAATTGAGTACGACCGAAAAGCCTCGGATGCTAACACCAAGGCTCCTGCGAACTTCAGACTAGAACTGCGCCTACTCGCCGGAGCTACCTCCAAAGGGGGTGAAGGGTTGCTCAGCGTACCGACTCAGCGCTCGAGTCGTAAAATTCTTTTTGAGAGAGAAGAAGTATAGCGAAGTAGGAATAGTGTGTAAAGAGTTGATAAAAAATTAGTGATACATGACCAAGGGAGTATTTATAGACTTTAATTAGGGTTTTCGGATTTTTAGGAACGATTTTGAAATCTATAGCTAGGTGCAATATGTTAGGTTTGTTATCGATTTTATCTAATTAGCCCGTTTGCTCCGTCATAACAATTTGACTCTTGGCGGATAAACGGGTGACTTGTCAAGAATCTTCTAGAAGTTAAGCAGTAGATATGGACTCGCAGAACTCTTCAATCTACTCGAAAAAGCCCATAATAAATCATGCCCGTCAGGAGCAAGGAATCAAATATCGATATGAGTTCGGCTGATTCATGTTGAATCATTAAGTAATTTTTAAGAAAATATTTTTATTTAATATTTTATATGATTTTTCTTTTAGTTTCTTATTTGGCCCACCCTAGTTTTCGTGAATCGGTCCACCTCGATATATTTTTTTGTTGCGCTATTGGCTATATGTGATAATGGGGAGGTAGAAGTGTTTGAAATTAATTTCATTAACATTATTGGCCCATATGAATTAGTTATTTATAAGTTGTAATATAAATGACTTTTTTCTACGGTTAAAAGGAGTAGAGGAAGTTACAAGGATTTAATAAATAAACTCCCTCTTTCTCTATAATGTAAAACAAAAAGCTCCCTCTTTTTCTTTAGAGATAAAAAGTCGTGAAAAGAAAAGAGAAAGGCTTTTCTAACCATCAAGAAAGCTGAGAAAAAGGTTTTAACTAACCATCGAAGAGTGAAAGGAAAAGGAAAAGAGGAAGAAAATTTATACAACAAGTCTCAAAAACATTTTAAGGCATGGATCAAGGTAAGTATACTAGGCTATGCCAATTTATTTTCTACTCTTGTGAAAGTTATGATTTTCAGGTTTCGTGTATTAAAGTATGATGAATTTCATAATTGATTTACGAATTCAATCAAAGTTTACATGTGGTATCGAGCCGGTTAAGGGAATCCATGATTTTCCATCAAACTCTTGCTTGTAAATTGAGATCTAAATTTTGCACAAGTTTATCTCAATTTATTGAAATATGTTTTAACGAATATGTGAAATAATATGCATTAAAGGTTTTGTTTGTAAATATAAACTATTATATTCACTTTATATATCTTCTTGTACATCGGGCCGGGAAACATTAGGAGGCTCAGAGGCTTTGGCAAGGGCCTTAAATTTTGAGAGCCGCTGCCAGGATCCCGATGGGATGCCTTCTCAAGAACACGAGGAGGATCTCATTTCCTTGAGGATTGTCGGGAGAGTCTTCATGGTAAGCTAAGGCGCTTCTCCCGAGAAAGCGGCTGAATGAGGGCATCTTGAGGAAATCGCGATGGAGTGCCTCCACAGAGAATACGGTGAGGAGGATCTCTTCCCACGGGATCACGGGGAAGAGTCTTATTCGGTTGATGCCTCTCTCACAGCCCCATCAACTCTGCAACTTTGTATAGTTCTTTGATTGGGATCTAGCTTTCCAGTGAGGGCCCTTGAATTTTGCTTTCCTTACTCACGATCTCCTACTTGGATGTTTTAGGGATGCACCCGTGAGTTGTAGGCCTTGGCCACCTTTCTCTTGTAAGCTTCGGTTCAGCTGAAGAGCCCTCTGAGCTTTTCAATTAAGTCGGGTTGACTTATATTATCATTGATTCTTTTTGGAGAATAGTTTGCCACCACTTACGCTCGGCTCACCCCTTTGTTCTAAAGGGATGGCTGCACCGACTCCATAGGCCAAATTGAAGAGGATTCGCGATGGCGTCGTTGTTGTTGTTAAATCCCCTAAATTAATCTAGCAATATTCACAAGAGTAGGGGATCATATGTAGGGTGACAAGTTAGCTTGAAATCGTCTCTCAAGGTAAGACTTACGGCAAATAATTGTGTGTATCAAAAAATATAGAAAATAAATCAACTCTTATCATATTTCTTTGATTTTTAATCAACTAAATAAAAACAAATAAAAAACCAATTAAAACTCAAACCTGAAATAAACCCGGGTGAAAAGTATAGAGAAAACATCTAGGATTTTGAAACAACTCATCAAACTCGAAATAGAATACCCGTAAATTGATCATGTGATTAAACAATTAGAAAAGCGGAGATATAAAACTAGCTTGTATCTTATAACTTTCGTTTTACATGAGATGAAATTCTAGAGGATATCTAATTTTGATTAATTAACCAAGTTAGATATGCGTTATTGATTAATATCTAACCCCACTAATTAAATTGATCCGTATATAATACCTTCTCTCGATCTCAATTATTACCTAAGGATAATTAATAGTTTGGCAAACAATTAATTATAAGATATATCAATTCAATCGGCAAGGCATAATCAATCAATCAATATTCATGTTTGTTTGCTCAAATTTAACTTATCATAATCTAGAACAAGAATTTAGTTCATCTTGTAGATGGATTCATCAATTCAATTGAATGGAAGAAAGCAATTATAAAAATTGTCAAGTAATAATAAAATCACCAACAATTAAAAAATATATAAAGAAATAGAAAGATTATGGTTTGATTAAGTGCCAAAAATAACTCGGTGGAAAAACAAGCAATCTCAATGTTGTATGGAAGAAAATAAAAAAATTAAGGTTTAGAGTCTTAAGAATTAAAAGTGTACGAAAATATGGATCCCCAAGTCTTATTTATAAGCACTAAAATTCTATACAAAGGTGGGAGAATCAAAAAGAAAATCAAGGTGCGAAAAATAATTTGAAAACTCCCAGTGACCATGCGAGCACCATGTGACCTCACACATTCCATCACCTCATGCCATGCGGGCCAAAACATGTTCAGGACTTGCCTGACCACATGACCATGTACCTTAAAAACTCCAATTAGTTTTGGTGTCTTTATGAATTGTAGCTCTATCTCGTATCTTTGCACAACTTGAATGACCTCAATATCAATATTTTGGAAGACTTATGGTCAAAATATTACGATGTGTCATTTCTAAAATTTCATGACATTGTTTCCATTTGCACATGATTTTACTCCTTCGAAAACATCTTCATTTTCATTTTATGACATAGCATTGTAGAACTCTCTCTTAGTTTTCAATGGAATAAGAATCAAATCAATTGGATTTTAGATGGAAATGTTATGTCAATTATGCCAATCATGCACAAAATTATTTTTAATGTTTCTTACCCCAAACTTATTTACAGCCAATACCTATAAAATCAACAAAAAATAACACAATATGACACTAAAACATCACGAAATCAAAATAAATAACACCAAAAATATGCACAAATCATCACATAAAACACACATAAAAATATACAAAATAGCCATCCGATAAGCCCCAAAATACGGAGGAAGTTCTTCTGCCAGTTCCCCTTGGTTTTTCTCCCAACATTGTCTTGATGTGATGAAGTATGGCGACTATGCCTCTGCGTTTTGGCATCCTTCAAGAGAGTTGGCCAAAAATAAATTTGCCTCATGGTCTTCGTGGCGGTGCCACTTTCTCTAAATGGTTGCTACAACTTTATTCATGAATTTCTCTAAGTACGTAGTAGGCTTCTTCAAGAGGTTAACACCGGGTAGGATTAAGAGAATACTTTTTGTATAACTCCCATTTATCATCACGAAATGGTGTTAGAAAATTTATTTGTATAGATTTTGATGATACTTAGAAAATTAGTATTACAAAGTTGGCTTTTGAAAATATTGTAATTATTGTTCTTGTAATAGATATGATATAGGTTATGCAGAAACAAGCGTGTCGAAGCGAAGATGAGTCTTAGAAGACATCTTGAAGAAGATCAGAAGACTCTAATCGAGTTATACATGTTTGAGAAGATTTTTAGGTGAGTTGTGAAGTTGTGGAAGACTTTCATTTGAGTTGAAGCATTTCAAAATACTCCACTATAAAATAGAAAGCATCAAATGAATCGAAAAGATAGAAGATTTTAGAAGACTTGATATAATAAGTCTATCAAAGATCGGTCAAGCCAGGGTAAAACAAGCGCATATCTCAAGTCATTTGGACTTATATGCGTTATTTGAGATCAAGAAAGATATTCATTGGATGAAATCAAAAATCGATGTTTGACCATAAAGTGAGAATTTATGAAAGCGAAATGAATGTAGCCGATGAGAAGCACCTACATTCTTTGCCCGATTCAGGTTCTTCTGAGAATTAGAAAAAGTAATATGACAAGTCAACATCAAGCTACAAGAAATGACATGTCAATTTGTCCAAATGTGTGATTTGAAAATTGTATATATCTTCAACGGGCAAAATTTGAATCACATGTATAATACTAAGGAAACTTTCGGAGAGAACACGAGATCAGAAACAAGAGATAAGAAATTCAGAAAGAAAGCAAAAAATCTCTCTCGGCGTAATGCATCTTTTTCAAGCAAAATATTCACACAAAGATGTCCATCCATGAGTTGTTCTTAGATTTGGAAGCCTATGAATTCGAACTAAAGAGGAAAAAATGGATGAAGACTTCTCCGGAGATAATCATTTTGGTTGTAGGTGAGTTAAAGTCGATAGAGTGAAAGGACACGATTAACAAGGATGAACTTGCTCTAATGATTAGAAGATTCAATTAGTTCTTGAGGAAAACTATAGAAGGCTAAGGGTGAGCCTTCCATAAGACACTCACTCCAACAAAGGGGAAGAAAAAGACCTCAAAAGAAAGTTAAGGATCTTTGTTGGAAATATTTGTCCCACATCCACCACTCAACAAATATAGAAATGAAGAAGAAAGAAAATATTTAGAGAAAGGAGGAAAGAAGAAAGATTATGCTTTTAGCTTGATGAAGTAGACTATTCATCGATACAAAAGATGAGGCACTCATCTGTTTAATAACCAAAAGAACATGAAGATAATGCAATTCTAATTCTTCTAATTTTGAATATGGTGACGGTGAATCGACACTACACATCCACTCCCACGGATCTTTATGATTCATTGGGTAAAATGATGAAAAACTTTGAGCATATAAAGTCCTTCCACACACTTCTTATGGAGGAAAAAGCGACTAAAAATTAAGTACTTGAAATAATTGAGTTAACTTAGGTTAAAGTCACATAGATGATAAGAACCAAAAAAGTTAAAGACATAAAATGAGCTAATCAAAGATGAATGCTCTATTAAGAGAAAGAGAGCATGAACTCAAAAGTGTTATTGCATCACTCAACAAGTCATCAAGACACTGGGGGAGTTGATGTGATTCAAAAAAAAATTGGGGATAAAGCTGGACTTGGCTTTAATTCCTTTGTAAGTACACAAACTCCAAAGTGATCTTAGAAAAAGGTTTCTCAAGCAATGAATGAAGCAATAAATCTAAGACACCACATCTTGCACCCACACACCACGAAAATCACACATATCTTTGGTTTATGATATAAGGGTAAAATGAAAAAAAGCATTTGAGTCTACTTAAAGGCTTGCTAAAACTAAATTGGAGAAAGTAAACTGACCAAACTCCAAGAAGGAAAATACAGAAGAAAATAGAACCACCAAAAACCCCGGATCATTGAGAGAAAGAAATCAAATGATGGTAATGGTAGAAAATACCCAACTTATCTTTGATTGGAATTCACCAATGAAATATCAATAGATTCCAAAGGAAGCATGCCTCAATGGAAGAAGCCCAAGAACTTGATTCGAGGATTCTAAGATATGCACATCAACACACTTATGCTAGGCACTTTACACCATATACAATGCACCAAACACAAAAACATAGTTAGTTACATGAATGTCAACACTTATATACATCGAACTCATACAAATAAAGGAAACGGGTTGTATGATGCAAGAGTTCTAAGAAATTTGCAAACATTGATTATGACTATGGATTATGGCAACCACTTAAGTCGAATCCTTTGGCTATAGGTTGGTTGGATCACCCTGAGTGCTAACCCCTCCAGACCTACACATATATGGGACCTAAAGTTTAGCTTCTTTGTTGCAAGTTCACATCTTGGTGAGTGCAAAGAACTTGGTACATGGATAGTGGATGTTCTAGACACATTACTTAAAAATAATAATCATCTACGAGACTTCAAGAAGAAAAAAAAAGAGCTAAAGTTATATTTGGGTGGAATGAAGCTTGGGGAGGAAATAAATGGCATTGGGTCACCTGGAAAATGGCACTAGAAATGAGAGATGTTGCATATGTGAAAGGATTAAATTTTAATTAGCTAAGCATCAATCAAATCTATGACAAAGGATACAATATTGCTTTCAATATGAGAAAATGTCAAATCTAGGATACATAAGCATTGAAGTGGTTCTCAAGGCATAAGAAAAAGAAGAACATATATGTTGTAGATTGGTCATTGCAACACAAACACTTATCGATACAAAGAGCACAATTGAAGTTAGTTAGTTGTGGTATTAGAAACGAGTCATCAAATTTCAAGACTATTAAAAACCTTGCAAGATGTCACATGGTTGAAGGATTTCGATTCATTCTACAAGAAAGAAAGCATATGTGATGCATGTAAGAAAAGAAAGCATATCAAATCTTCATTCAAAGAAATGACAAATCCATCATCCACAAGGATTCTACATCTATTGCATATGGATCTCTTTGGTCCATTTGAGCCAACAAGTGGAAAAAAGTACACATTAGTAGTTGTAGATGACTACTCAAGATACACATGGGCAATATTTATTTGTAAAAGAAGAAAACATTATGAAGTTACCTAACGTATGAAGAAGGTTCAATATGAGAAAAGTCAATCTATCATCAAGATCGGATCGGATAGAGCGTGCGAGTTTATCAATGGAAAAATAACTCGATATTTCAATAAGAATGAGATCTCTCATACACAATATAATGGAGTAGCTAAAAGAACCGTATTATTTGAAGTTGGTCTACCTAAAATATATTGAGGTAAAAGCTATTAATATAGCTTGCTACACAAAAATAGATGTATAATAAATAGAGGAGCTGTCGAGGCCCCCTATGAATTTTGGACAGGAAGAAAGCAAATGTTTGATATTTTCACATTTTGGAAGCAAGTGTTTTGTCCATAATAATGGCAAAGACAATATGAATGCATTTGATCTAAAGAAGATGGCGAATATTTCTTGGATACTTATCGAAAGTAAAGCCTTTAGAAGTCTTTGAAAAAGGATTATGATGACAAGAGTCGATTCATGTGGTTTCGATGAACCAAACATCAGACAAGAAGATATTGACGAGTTAGCTGAAAAACAAAATCAACCTACTATTCAGAAAAGTCCTACATTGAGACAATTCCCACAAGAATCGATGTGGAAAAAGATGGGGCGGTTGAATCCCTAAAGAAACTCGATGAAACACGAGTGGGACATTGATGATCGGAAGAAACAACAACGAAGAGAACTTAGCTCAAAATCAAATCAACCCAACTAGTTTACTCTAACCTGATATGAATGGCTGAGAGACCATCCATCGGAACTTATCAGTGGAGATGTTAGAGAAGGTGTGAGAAACAAATCAAGGGTTCAAGATGAATCAATGTTTGCATGTTTCATTTCGTAGATAAAACCAAAAGATGTGTCAGATGCTCTTGAAGACACGCATTAGATTCTAATAATGCAAGAAGAGTTGAATCAGTTTGAGAGAAATAATTTATAAGAGTTGGTTAATAAACCAACCCATCAACATGTAATTGGAACCAAATGGATTTTCAGATACAAAGTGAATGAATAGGCATAGTGGTTAGAAATAAGGCAAGATTGGTAGCCAAAGGGTGTTGCCAAGAAGAGGGTATACATTTTGATGAAACATTTACCATTTGCTAAATTGGGCAATAAGGATGTTTCTAGCATATGTATCACAAAAGAACTTCATAATCTATCAAATGGATGTGAAGAGTGCATTTCTTAATGGTCTATTGGAGGAAGAAATGCATGTTAAATAACCTAAAGGATTTGAGCAGAAGACTATAGGAGATAAAGTGTATAAGCTGAAGAAGGCTCTACTCTATATTGGTTGAAGCAAACACCCATAACATGGTATGATACAATATATCAATTTTGCAAAAAATAGATTCACTAAAGAGAGGTTGACAAAACCTTATTCAGAATTCAAGATGGAGAAAATATTATACTTGTGTAGATATATGTAGATGACATCATCTTTAAATAAAAAAAATAGGAATTATGTGATAAATTCTCAAAACTCATACAAAGAAAATTTGAAATGAGTATGATGGGAGAATTAACATTTTTCCTTAGACTTCAAGTAAAGCATATGAATGAAGGGATCATTTTCATAAGCCAAACTAAGTACATTGGAGATTTGATGAAGAAGTTTGGTATGGATGAAGTCATCTGTCAAGATTCAATAAATACTTCCATAAAGATGGAATGGATGAAATCATCTGTCAAGATTCCCATAAATACTTCCATAAAGATGGATCTTGACAATGAAGGAAAACTTATAGGTCGAACAAGATACGACACTAATTGGATCAGCGATCTACCTAACTACAAGCAAACCTGATATCACTTTTGTAATTGGTGTATGTGCTAGATTTTGGTTTGCACCCAAGGAAAGTCATTTGGTAGCTGAAAAGAAGATTTTGAGATATACTAAAGAAAGTCGAAGCGAGGATTATGGTATCATAGGGAAAAGAGGTTTGATCTCATTGGATACTCAGATTTGGACTTTGTAAAATGTAGAGTTAATGAGAAAAAGTACTTTATGTACATGTCAACTACTAGGTAACAAATTAGTTTCTTGGTTCGGAAGAAACATAACTCAATTGCTATATCTACATCCGAGGTACAAGACATGTTATTGGATGTTGTTGTGCCCAAGTCTATGGATATGACAACCTTTGAGGATTTGAAGAAAACAAAATTCCAATTGTGTGTGATAACACAAGTGCAATAGCCATAACACGAATCCAACATTGCTCTAAAGTTAACCAAACGCATTGATATTAGATATGACTTCATAAGAGATCATGCAGAAAATAAGGATATCAAGTTGGAATATGTTCCAATTGAGAAACAATTAGTTGATATACTCACAAAACCCTTATGTGAATCAATGTTTGAAGAGTTAAAGAATGGGCTTTGATTGATAGAGCTGAGCTAAGTCAACCGGAAGAATTTTGCTAAAATAAGAAATGAAGTGAAGAAAGTGATTACAGAAGAATCTAATACTGACAACTAAGTGAAATTAGTAGAGTCAGATCATCAGAAGACTGAAATCATCGAATGAAAGAGTTAATTATAAGTTGATTATTAACGAGATAACTCAGCGGAAGAGTTTTTCAGATCTAAAACCACATCAGTAGATAACTTACTTAACTGCACGTGTACAAGACAAAACAACATAACATTTATCGAGCAAGAATGTTTTCTTACATTAATTCAATACATTTAATGCTCCAGAATCACTTTAATTAAAACTGCAGTGTGAATAGTATTCAGAAGCCTATGAATGGCCATAAATACTGCCAACATATTAATAACTTTAAATTACAGATTTCAAGATCAAATCTCAACCGTTGATCAAAATTCAAATTACACAGTCTTTGATCATCTCTTCACCTCCTATTTTCTCTCTCCCACAAAGATGACTATCTGTGATTTCAATCTCTCAGAACCCTAGTTCGAGATGGCAACTAGGAAATCATCCGCTTCTACTGAAGTCTGAACTTTCTGAAGATATTAGAGAAGGTATATTTCAGAGCAACCATAAAAATTGAAGGTCTGGTCAAACATTCGAAGGATAAGGCTAGGGAAAAAAAGATTGTTAAATTCCTGGAGAAATCCAACCTCTTGAAATTCTTGATGTTGAAGATGCCTCAAACTTTCATGAAGGAAGATGATATGTTTAATGTAAATGCCACTGTGCAAGATGATGGAATACACTTATCTGTTAATGGGACAAATGTAGTGTTGACATCAATAGACTTAAATCGAGGTGATGTACTTGCCTAATTATGGTCCGACTAATTTGAAAGACTATGAGTTTGACATGCAAAATATTTGGGATGAGATATCATTCGGGAAGAGAAGGATAATTATAATCCTTCTGGATTCAAGTACGTGATCAAGAAGGTGTATAATAAACTTATGGATATCGTGTCCAAGTGTGTGGTCATCAAACAAGGGTCTTATGACCAATTATATGTTGCAAATATGTTAATAATTGCAACTATTTTGGAAGAATTAGAATTGAACTAGAATGAGTCCATCTTCAATAAATTGGCATAAAATGTCCTTATATCCAAGGTTGTAAATGGTCAGTTCCAAAAGAAACTTGGATATGGACTAGTTTTGGAATGGCTTCTAGAGAATAAATGTGTCCCCTTGAGGAATGAAAAGCTTTTCCACGTCAACAAAAAGCTTCTCAGGGCCAACTTATCTGGTGCCCAAAGAAAAGTGCATGCCAAAAAGAAGGGTGGTGCTTTACATGGAGATATTACTTGAACAGTGCCAGCTAAGTCTGCTCCTGCACCAAAGAAAATAAGACTACTGCCCCTAGGAAGGTACCTACTACTAGGAAACAAGGCTCAGCCGACGAGTCGAGTGGTTGATGAGCTAAATGAGTCTGTTGTTGAAGTAAACTTTGAGACGACTGACACTTCAGCAAACAACAATGAAATAAGGTCTAAGCCAGTTGAACATAGACCTTCCATTATGAATGCAAGAATCTTCCCATCCCAAACTCAACATGATGAAGCAGTTGCCTTTGGTGTGGCAATTGAGGAAAGAGAAAATGCAGAAGAGTTGAGGGGAGATGGTGATGGCCATACTGCTAGGGAGAAAGAACCACTTGTAGGGCATTTAGTGTCATCTGATGAGGAGTATCTTGTCTATCAGGATGAATATAATAGGATTTCTAAATGGAGGTGCTGAAAGCTAAGTAGAAGTGGATATCAGTTCCAGCAACCTGAGATGTTGGATGAAGAAGATTGGGTGTTTGACTTTCTAAAACTGCCCACCATGTTGGATGCCCTAAATCCTCAGTACATTTTAGTTTTCTATACCAGCTGAGACATAACGAAAAATAACTTGCTAAGGAAAAGGTTAGGAGCTAGTTGACACCCCATATGAATGCTTTTTGGGTGCAACTAACCATTCATCTGAAGAAGAAATGGAGGAAATGAAGGATGAGCAGTTAAGTGCTGCTCTAAGGGAGTACATGGAGGAATAGAAGGAATTTTCAAGGGCCTAGGGGAATCATCATCCTCTACCCAGATCATATGAGAAGTTGTGATAGACACAACTAAGCTCTCTACTCCAGCTGACTCTCCACCTCCAAATGTTGAAGAACCTATAGTTGAGACTGTAGAAGAAGAAGTTACAACTCAAGTTGGAATAAACTTGGCTGAGGCCAACACAGAAAGTGAAAAAAATGTCCTTACAGTTGAGAACCTTGAAACTTTTGATAATGTTCGAGCAGAAGAGTCCATCCTGGACACATAAGCTGAATTGCCAATAGTTGAGTCCGAGATAGTACCTATGGATGTATCTCAATCGGAAAGCAGCTTGATTGAAAGAGAAACATATGTGTTGAACGCTAGTAGACTTGAGAATAGATAAAATAGATACAATGAGAGAACATACCGATTGAGTTGACAATCGAGCCGTCTGAGGAGTGAACATAATGAATCAGCTGAAACAAATGCAGAAAAATCTATCAAAGCTGATAATGAAGCTGAAGGGCCAGGAACGGATGAGAAAGTTGGAGAAGAAGGGAACCCAACTCACCAAAGAACATAAGAGCCTAATTATGCATAGTTTGGATTTGTTCGTGGGCACACACGCCCGAACGGTTGTTTCTAAGGTAAGTGATGCTGTTAACATAACGGATGCTGAAGAAACTCAAAATGAACAAGAGGTACACTCTAGTGCTGCTTATGAAACTACTGAGAAAGCCGAGGCACAATAATATAAGCAGGCTAACACGGTTGATGGTGCCAATGAAGCTACTTTAGATGAGGCACAAAGACAAAGTACTCAGGGGAAGGAGTCGTAATCCGGTTGGCATGGAAGCTAACTCTCCTACTTCCACTCATGATGAACAAAGTGATGGTTCAAACATAGATAAGCCTTTGTCAATTTGAATAATAAATTGCTTCTTTAGGAGAATGATTATGTACAATTTCAACAACGCCAAAGAGATAATTTCATAAGGATGAATAACATTAGAGAAGCTGACTTGAACCCGTATAAAACTCAGTTGACAAGAAGTTAGATCGCATGTAAGCCGAGTTTAATCTAAAATGGAAGGAATCTAAAAGCACTTTCTTGAATTAGCGCCAACAACACAAATGCGGATTCCATGATTAATACAAATCTTGACTTTTTGATTAAGAACTTCCAACTCAATTGATAATGCTAAAAAGAGGAAGATAGACCCACAACATCTATTTCACCAAGACCTCCAACTCTAGCGAGAGACAACTCTAGTAGAAATGGCCGAGATTGAGAAGTCTCAAGAGCAAATGATAGAGCATCTTAGCGGAACTATGGTGGATTGCCTATCGGATATGCTATCGAAGACAAAAACAATGAAGAATTTGAAACTCTTTTGTCTAAAAGATTGTACAAAGATCTATCTAGAGAAGCGACTTGGAACTTATATTGGGAACAAAGCTGCAAAGACATTTAGTCGCATGAAGAACAACATGGTTCAAGGAAAGGAAAAGGTTCTTAAAGCAATTAACAAGTAAGAGCTGGTAGCGGTCAGTCAAGGTCACTTGGTGGTGGTAGGGGTAGAGAAAGGAATATTCTAAGAGAAAGAGGTACCTCAAGGACCCAAAGGGTAAGAAGCTATAAAGGTAGTGGAAGGGCTTCATATGTCACTAATGAACCCCTTATAAGATTTGCAAGGTATTGGATATGCGGCAAAAATCCTTGATTGATATTAGAGAGGATATTGAGGATCAAGCGATAAGGAGGACAGGACCAGAAGATAGGGAGATTGATTATTTTGTACATTTGTTTTGTAAATGCGTTATTTGTAATGTAAATGGTGTAAATGTCTTGCGAGACTTGAAGAGAATTGATAAAATGAAATCTTTCAATCTCTATTTAAACTTTCGAGCACAAATATTGTATATAGTTTCGCATCATCAAAAAGAAGAATAATTGTTAGAAAATTTATTTGTATAGATTTTTATTATGTTTAGAAAACTAGTATTAAAAGTTGGCGCCCCATATATGTTGTAATTTCTATTCTTGAATTTATAAGATGTAGGCTGTCAGAAATAACTATGTCAAAGTGCAGAGGAGTCTGAGAAGATATGCTAAAGAAGAACAGAAGACTTTTCGTCGAGTTATACAAGTTTCAAAGGACTGTTAACTGAGTAATGAAGTTGTCAAAAGACTCAGCTAAGTCGGCGTTCATAAAACTTTACAGAAAATAGAAGACTATCAGTTGAATAAAAAACAGAAGACTTGATATCAGAAATCTATCAAAGATCAATCAAGTGAGGTAAACAAACTGCATATCTCAAGTCAACTGGACTTATATCCATTGCACTGGAATCAAGGAAGATATTCATTGGATGAAATCAGAAGTACGATGGTTGACCATAAAGAGCTGAGCATTAAATGAAGACCAAAGGAATGTGGAAATTGAGAAGCATATGCATTGCTGCCAGTTTTAGGATGCTACAAAAATCATAAATCTAACATGAATGGTCAATATCAAGGTGCAAGAAAGCATATGCCACCTTTCCAATGATGTGATTTAAAATTTGCACACCTCTTGAACGGGAAAAATTTGAATTACGCATATATATGGTGAGAAAATTTTCATAAGAGAACATGAGATATAAAATACACAAGAGATGAGAAAATAAAGAAAGAAAGCAAAAATTCCCACTCGAGCATAAAGAATATGCCTCAAGCAAAATATTCAGACAACCTAAATCTAACACAAATGTGAAGTATAAAGATTGTTCAATCGATTGAAAGATGAAACTGTTGAAAAACATGAGTTGGGGTTCACATTTCTTTGAAGTGAAGGACTTTTGGTGAGGTTCCATTAAACCAAAACTGAAGCAAGAGAGTTGTATGATCAAGTCTTGTTAAGTTCAAGAAGTAGAATAGTAAAGGAGTTGTGTGATCAACCTTTGTGAAAAATTGAGTCGAGCAGTGGGCTGTGTGTGCAAAACTGCAAGATTGCTATACTTTGTATTAAAGAAATACCTAGTGAATTTCTCCGAGCAGGATAAGAGTGGGTTAGAGGATTTCCCCACCCTTGAACTACTATAAAAATTACTTTGTCTCATTTACTTTCAATACTTTATGTTTCTATCATATACTTGATATTTATGATTGCCAAATAACTATTAAAACCTCTTGTGTTGATTGACAAAACTTAAAGGTGCAAGTCTTTTGATGTACTTAACTAAAAGTAAAAAATCTAAAAGTTACAACATGTTAGTTGATTTACTCTATCAATAGCACAATCAAGTGTTGTTGAGTGGTCAACTCTCTGATGAGCTTTAACTCATCTTTTATCAAAGAATTCCCCTATTTCCAAACTCTGATTTGAAAATAAGTTTAACATTTTTAAAGTTGTAAAGTGTATTCAACTCCTCTTCTAGACTTTACATTAACAAACTTTGGGGCCTACAAGTGAGATGCTCGGTTTTGTAGCTTTCAAGCATCATAGAGGGAGTCAGGGATGACCCTTCTTTCCAAATACTGAATAATTATGTCGTTCCATGTAGGGGCTTGTTGCATGGTGTTGAGTACTTCGACTTCTGACTTCAGTAGTTCTGACTCACTTGACACTAGGAGGGTAATTGCTCTACTGCTAATGGCTACCATCAAACTGGCCAAGTGGCCGAGTTGGCCAACTTTAACATTCTCCTTGTGAGGAATATATGTGACCATGGACTTTTTGAATCTGCTCATCAGTTCCTTCATGGAGGTGAGATACTTGATCATCTTCTCCTTCCTGGCCTCGTAAGTTCTATCTACTTGGCTGGCCATGAGTTGGGAGTTAATGGAAGTGGTGAGCCTCATTGCTACGGCTGCGAGGCTAGCATCCCTTCTAGCATCCCTTCTATCATCAAAGCTTCGTGATCGCCTCATTATTAATGGTGGGGAATTTAAACTTGGCTGCATATTCCATATGATCTCATTACGGACCTTCTAAAGCACAATTCCTACTCACTTCACGAAGTGGTGGAGGAACCATCTAGTGTAATCTCGGTCGGTGGGCTTGTCATCCGTCGCTATTCTGTGCATCTCCACCGGAAGTTATCTAATACTTGGGATTTGATGCGAGTCAAAGCTAGAATTCGATTCCATGTTCACTAAGCTCCACTTTGCCCACTTTACCATTATTCTGAAGCGGGGAGGTGGTAAGCACTTGCTTTAGTGGGTGATTAGTTAACACTACGATTGGGTTCGATTGAATGTAAGGCTGAGCTTCCAGGCATAAGAGACTAATGTCAATGCTAGCTTCTCAAATTTGCGTGTAGCGAGTCTCGCATCTAGGAGGACTTTGATGATGTAGTATATCGGGCGATGATCCCCATTGCTCCTCCCACACTAGTACTCCACCGATGGCTTCTTACGTAAATGACAAGTACAAGTAAATTGTCTCTCATTCGTTGGGCTTCGTCAGTAGTGGTGATGAGGCCAACTATGTCTTCAAGTCCCTTTGATGCCTGTTGGCATTGCGGAGTCCACTCGAATTTCTTCTTTGCGCATAGCAATTTGAAAAATGGCAAGCCCCTATCGGCAGGTTTGGAGACAAAACGACTCTATGTAGGCGATCAACTTCTGCATGTTCTTTGCGTTGGAAGGTGTCGACATATGGCACTGATCTTTTTCAAGTTTACCTCGATTTCTTGTTCGAAGATCATGTATACCACGAATTTACCCCGTGCATGCTGAAGTTATATTTGTCTAGATTCAGTTTCATCCCATAGGTCTTTAATATGTTGAAACATTTTTCCAAGTCCACGGTGTGTTGAGCCTCCAGGTGCTTCTCACTAGCATATCGTCTATGTAAACCTCTATATTCCAGCCTATCTGTTCTTGAAAGCCTCTAGTAAGTTGCTTTTGTGTTCTTTAGGCCAAAGGGCTTGACATTGCAATAGTAGATTCATTGTTGGTGATGAAACTTGTCTTCTCTTGGTCTTCTTACGCGGTGTATCACGATTGTATCTTTTAAAAGCATCCAACAAGTTGAGGAGTTCGCATCCAGAGGTAGTGTTGACTAGCTGGTCAATTCTGGGGAGCAGAAACAGATCCTTTGGGTAAGCCTTGTTCAAGTCCGTAAAGTCAATGCATATGCTCCACTTTCCATTGAGCTTAGGGAGGAGCACCACATTAGCTTGACCCGGTCGGATATTGCAAGGTCGTTATGTATCTTGCCTCAAATAGTTTGCTAACTTCTTATTTTACAGCTTTGCTTATTTCCAGTCCGACGGCTCTTCTTTTCTGTTTCATGGGCTTCACTACAAGAAACCCGATCAAAGACATCGGTTTTTAGCTGATGTCTATGTAAAAATCAACCGATGTCGTAATCGATGATGTTAAAAGTATACCTCTTCCACATCGGTTTTAAGGATACAAAAAGCGATGTTGGTATGTAATAAAGACATCGTTTTTAACCGATGTTGTTAACTTGCGATTTGCTAGCTTTTTATGAAGTGTCATCAGGTTTTGACCGATGTTGTTGACTTCTTTGAGATCGGTGGAGAATCGATGTTATAAATGATTTAACATCGGTTAAAGAATCGATTTTGTTCTTACAAAAATGATGTTATTTTATTGGGTTCAACATCAATTTTGGTAGAACAATATCGATTCTGATCGATGTGTTAAATCTTTAGAAATCGCTATAAACCGATGTGTTAAATCTTTTAGAAATCGGCCATAAACCGATGTGTTAAATCTTTTGGAAATCGGCCATAAACCGATGTTGAATAGCTAAACAAGAATTATTTTTTAATTTAAAAACAATTGCCCACCATTTTATTGAAATGGTTTTGCATCAACAATCATCTCCCTCACAACGGGAGAAACAACCATCACACCACCAGAGCAAATATACAACAACCATCACACCACTAGAGCAAATATACAACAACCATCAAACATGAAAACAATTCATCCAATCACATCAAAATAATTTCCAAAAGGATAACACTAGTATCAACAAGTCCAAACAACGCATACTAAACTACACAACTTCAAAAGTGTCAATATACCAATTAACATCAAGTCCTAATAAGCACATGATCGGTACATACACTACACACATAAATATAACAATTTCAAAATGGTATAATAATATCCCGGTTTCCCAATATTTTAAAGAAGGCATCAAAAGACTCCAAATTCGCTAACTTCTCCGCCTTCATGCAAAAACTAGATGAGTGAATCATCCAGGAGTACAAAATGTACAACTAACAACTATTACTTCGATCATTTTTGCACAATACAATTAAAAGATTATAACTCAAAAGCGAGAGAAAGTAATTCAAATTTTAAAGACATGCATAATAAAATACTCAAAATAAATCTATGTAACAATTTTAAGTATTCAATAATATTAGAGGAAATCTTGACCAAAACATAATCCTAGCAAGCATTCCGCCCACTCATTACGCACTTCATCGATTTCTTTGGAGTACTCACCCTTTGATTGCTATGAACAAAACAGTGGATATTGTCAATAAAAACCAAGTTATAGATCATCTAAAGCTATTTGAAACATGCAATATGAAAGTGAGGTTTCTATTACCAATGATCGGAGTGAAGACTTGTCAATGGTTGTAATTTTCTGAAATATTATGTCTCTCATGAACCGCATGACATAAAAGCCACATTGCTTCTCATCCGGTTGTCGAGGTGCCTATGTTAAAAAGTATTTGATAATTACTAATCCAAATACAAGCAAGACAAATGCTAATTATAATATCTATGACATACCTTGACAATTTCCCATAGAGGAAGTTTCTTTCCTCTCCGTCCCTTCTCCGAATTAAACAACGCGGATGCCCTGCATACAAACTATATATGATAGCAAGAAAACAAATACTATTCGCTTTGGAAATTCTAAAATACTATAAAGAACTTACGTATTGATAACATATTTCCAATCAGGATCACGCATCCGATGACAAAGTGGATCCATGTAAGCAACAACATCATTGTAAGGGTCTATCAACGTTAGAATCCAATGTTCACTATGAACAACACATATATTAATGTGTCTACCTTCGATCATTTGTGACCAACACAATTATTAAAAGCATTGTGAAAAAGGGGAATGTCACTGATCATAGACAAGAAGCAGTTACATACATAAATATTGAAACTAGTAGAGTACACAAGGAGCAATGTAGCCCATGCATTAGCATGATAAAACACTGCACATTTTAATGAGTACAACATCCCCTCAAACGAAACCTAATAAACTTTAAGAACAAAACAAATAATACAATAAAAGGGCTCCAAATTTCAGTTTAATCTTGACTTCCCGAAAAACAAAGTAAAATAAAAACTCCAAATTCGGTTTAATCGGGTTGAAAGATAATACAACCAAACTCGACTAATCACCGTCATAAGAATACCAAAAAAATCAATAAAAGGGCTCTACAACCAAACTCAACTAATCAAGAATCGATAAATCACTTCTCATTACAATGAAACAATTCAAAAGTATCAATTCACCAATTCACTTCTCATGACCTAGGAAACAACAATGAAATCTTTAAGAAAGTACTAACTAACGAGGTTTTCAATTATCAGATTAATTTTCTTAATTTAAGAAAGTACTAACAAAGAAGTTTTCAATAAACATAAATTTAAAGCTTACTGGTAAAATCATTGTACTCCTTCCGATAGAGGATACAATCATTGGGACAAGCATGTATTTTCTCATAACCCATCCCCATTGCCCATATACTTTTCTTTGCATCATACAAAGATGAAGGCAATTCGTTGTCATCGGGAAGCATTTTTACAAGCTCACTAAGTAGTTCAGTAAAACTTGTAACACTCCAACCATATTTTGCCTTCAAGTTATACAATTTCACTATCGCAGATAACTTTGTAAACTTAGAGCAATGAGGATATAGAGGTTTCTCGGCATCCTCAAGCAACTTTTTGAAATGATCTGGATTCTCCACAAATTCGTTGGTAGCTTGTACCATCTCAACAGTTTCATCAGCAAAAAAAACATTTCCACCTTCCCCAACCACATCATTCTCATTCCTCAAGTCCTCGAACGTAGATTTTTCCCCATGCCATATGAATCTTTCGTATGTCAAATCTATACCATTGACATAAACATGGGCCCTAATTGTGTTAGCATTGCCTCTTTTCACACTACCACATCTTGCACAAATGCAGGGTATATAATTCTGATCAACAGCATTCTTCTTGGCAAATTCCAAGAAAGATTCTAGCCCAACTGCAAACTCACGTGTCAGCCTACCCTTTGACATCCATGATTTGTCCATTTCTTAATTGCTACTGCTAGATTTATGCTTCTATATCAAAGAAAATAGTAAATTTGCTTCATTATAAGGACATAGCTTAATTGAGATAGTAAATTACATACATCTTTTTGTTAAGTTTTATCTTAAATTTTATCTTATTAATAATTTTCAATATTATATTTTGTATTATAAATACATATTATTTATAAATGTTTACATTATATATGTTAAATATAATATTAAATACATAAAATTATATTATTTTATGTAATATATATATATAATATACATTAAATATATTAAAAAATAAATAAAAAATACCCTTGGTGGGGCGGGCGGGTGGAGATTTTAGCTTAATTGCTACAAAAATAGATAAGTGCACAAAGACTACTCTGTTCTAGCTTAGCAAACAAGAATATTACGAGATAAATGTTGTTTTAGGAAAATAACAAAACATAGAAAACAACTTTTACATACATGGTTTTTTCTAGATTTATTGTTTATTTCGAATACACCTTGCATAGGTGTAATACATCATTTAAACACCACTAATTAGCTAGTAGAGGAGAAAATAAAATAAGATGTAGGAAAGCTAATGGTAATGCGAGTTTGATGCACAAGCATATTAATTAACGACAAAAAGCCAATGCTAGCAAAAGGTCAAGACGTAAGAGTAACTAACAATGTGAATCGAATATAAAGAGCATCATGATATAGTAAAAGATGAGCAGAGCACTTACTTGTAGATGCAACAATTTCAAACGTGGTAAGTTTGCCTCTTGAAATTGGATAAGGGTTTATCTCTAGCCCATCTGACCTTGACAACATATTCCTTCACTCCTTATCCGCAATTTATTCAAAGCCGACAAATATGCAACAAAAAGAAGAAGACAAAACGATAAATGTCGTGAGTTCCCAATTGACCTTAATTTTTACACTTTGTCGCAATTATAGAGGAAATAAATTGTTTCAAGCATTCAAGAAAATGCTCCTTATTGCTTACCAATTACTTGTGACATAGTTCCAGGTGATTTGACATAAACTAGTTTTGATTTATTTTACTAAATACTAATGAGTAAGAATTAGCATGGCCACTAACTCCACTACAAATTCATACGAACCACCCCCAAATAAAACCGACAAAATGTGTTTAAAAACATAATAGTGGTAAAAAAAATAAAAAGTAAGAAAATATTAAAATAAAATAGGTGACTCAAACTTCAAAGTCGTCTCTTTATATTCATTTCACCAACATAAAACATAGTAATTAAGAAAATAAATAAATAAAACCTATTTAAAAGGCCGACATCAAAATCCTATATTCCTATCCCTAGAGAGTTCAAGTACATAAAAGAATTCAAAGCAACTCATGAGCAAAAGAAATTACTATCACCACTCTCAAAGAAACCAAAATAGACTCATACACAAATTCTACTTTTTATAGGATTATTTATTAGATATAAGTAGGTGGCTAAGGCTTATTGTTTTTAGTAAGAGTATTCTTTGAGAAACAAGGAAAGAATATTATTAATGAATACATAAACCACAAAAAGAGAATTAAATTCAGAATTTCTATAATTTAGAATTAAATTACGCAAAATATTTTCTCCCAATTCCAATATTAAGATTCTAGGGTTTTCATATTTGGGGGAGTGAAATAAAAAACAGAAAAAGAGACATTACCGGACAAAGGAGGCGGTCGGCGGCAGATTGATGACGAACGGACGGACGGACGGCCGGAGGGAATTGGCTGGAGCTGCAGACGGCGGACTTGGTTTGGTCCCTTGGGAGGCGGGCAGACGGGAGAAGGTGATGACTTAGTCTCGAGCTTCAGCCTTGCGTCGGAGTGGGGGCGGGGGCGGAGGACATTGGCGAGGGAGAGGGTTTGGTTGGAGGTTCTACTGAAACAGAGTTGGAGGGTTTGGAGGGTTGGGTTTGGTTCTTTGGTGTTAGAAACAGAGAAGAAGACGGGTTGGGGCCTGGAGGGTTGGGTTGGAGGGTTGTGGGTTGGAGGGCTGTGGGTTGGGGCCTTAAGGAATAACACACATAGTACTAATAACTATTTCTTTTAAAATATGAATTTAGGAAATTTCTCATAAATAATTAGGAAATTTAGAATTCCTCATAAATAATTTGGAAATTTAGAATTCCTCATAAATAATTTGGAAAAATTAATTTATTTTTGTTTTAAAGTTTCTTTTTTTAATTTTTTTATTTTAAAGTGATAAATATTGAGTAATAACATCTAATTTAAACAAATGATGTTAATAGTGATGTTATAAACCAATAAAGGGTGGATAAAGACATCTCTTGAAATAGAAAAAATAGATAAAAAAAATAGTATAATCGATATTTTATATTTTTATCGTTATAAAAGTGTATATAATATTTTTATAAAATATGTATTTGTTATCCATTAGTATATTTAATTCATTAAAATTAATAATATAAATAGAAAAATATTTTTTTCATTTTTTTATTTTTTTAATTTTGGCGCGGGCCGCTGCCCAACCCACGACCAGGCGGGTTGGGTTGGGTTGGTGGTGGTTTTCTTGGCCCGCCCCGCCGCCAAGTGGTGGGTTTTGGCGCACTCTGCCGCCCGTTTCGATGACTCAAGGGTATCTTTTTGCAATGATTTTATAAATATGAATGGGGATTTTGAAATTATTTTGCTTATGAAGGAGTTAAACGTTAGATAAAATAAAACCTTAGAGTGTTTTTGTAATTTCAAAAAATAGTCGGGTTATTTTGTAATTAGGTCAAACCTCGCGGTACTTTTTGTAATTAACCCTTTATTTTAGAGTAATAATAATTGAGTTTTAACATCTAATTTAACTAAATGATGTTAATAGTGATGTTATAAACAAATATAAGGTGGTCAAAGACATCTTGTTGGAATAACCGATCTTAAACATGATGTTATAAACCAAAAAGGGTGGTCAAAGACATCAGCTCCTAAAGACGATGTGTAATAGCGAAAAAATCCGCTCATACACATCGCTTCACTTAAAACATGATGTTGTATAGTGTAAGACATCATGAAATTCATGAAAACGATGTCTTTTAAGCGATGTCTTTGACCGGATTTCTTGTAGTGCTTATAGGTTGGGTCGGCTCCCAATCGGTGCATGGGAATTTCTGGGAGGGGGGTCCTCTGCAAATCTTTCATCTCCCAAGAAAATACTTGGGCATTTATTCAGAGGATTTCAATGATTTCTTGTTCCACGTCAAGGTCCAGCTCGGTGCAAAGCCGAATAGTTATTGTCTCGTCGGCTGGGTGTAAGGGTACCAGTTTGGTTTGTTCCCCAACCTCAAGTTTGGGTTCTTCCTTCAGCTTGTGGGCGCTGGTGTCCTCTTCTTCTTGAGGGTCTTCTAGACAACCTTCTTCTTGGAGGAGGGCCACTTCCATGGGCGTAGTTAGTGCCTCTAAGAATTCTGGATCCCAAGCTTGGGGTTCTTCATTCCAGGTGGAGAAGTAACACACATTGGCCCCACTTGTGTCTCCAAGTTCTGCTTCGATTCTCTCTCAGAGTGGGGAATTTAACCTTCTAATGGTAGGTGGAAGCTATAGCTCCAAATGTTTTCACGGACGGTCGGGGAAAGGATCACGTTGTACCGCTGAGGGCCTGACTCATCGCATATCTCACCATCTTCGTGATCCATCATAGGTAACTCCCCAATGAGAGGGGAAACATTTCCTTCCAAAGAATGGGATCTCTTGCTGGCTGAGGTCTTGAAGAGTAGCAGTCACTCCAGTTAGAAACGAGTCTTGAAATCCCACCTGGAAGAATGCACTGTAAGAAAATATGTCCATAGAGCTGTCAGTGTCCAACAATACTCTTCTCACCCAGAAGTTGGCCACAACCACGGAAATGATGAGGGGAGCTGTTGGGCATTTCCCTTCTTGAGATGCGGGGGATAGATCTCCCTTACTAAAAGTTATCTCCTCTCGAGGTTTTTCAACATAGTAAATCTTGCGGTTGCGACAACATGTTAGAAATGCAATCTTCTTGAGCTCTGTAAAAGGGCTCTTCTCGCTTGAGATGGACCTCCAAAGACGGGTCCTCTAGAAATGGCGTTCTCTACTCTTTGAACATCCATATTCACTATAAGAAAAACTCAAAATAGTGAAAATCGAAAAAATCCATCGCTAACATAAATAGTGATGGAATCATAACGGATAATTTTAAATCAGTATGTAACTCGTCGTTAAATTCTTAGCAAATGAGACAAAAACGTCCATCGTTAAATATAGGGACATATTCTTCCGTCACTAATTAAATTTATATCCATCGCAAATAATGTAGTGGGACAACAAAATAGACAGAATAGCGACTAATTACCGATGGATTTGTTCGTTGTTAAAGTTAGCGATGGATTTGTCGTTGCTAACTTTAACGACGGACAAATCCGTAGCTGAATTCCAATTAAAATTCAAATCCGTCGCTAATTCGTCGCTATTGATTTTGAAAAAAATTAAGTTTTATTTTTTGTTTTTATATTTTAAAGCACTGTAAAAATAATTCACATTCAATTACATAATACATTTACATAAACTACACTAAATATCAGGTAAAATTGAAAAATTAGTCCTGTAACTATAGGCGGTAGCAAAAAGGTCTTGTAAAAATTAAGTTTTGCGAAAAGATCCTCAGTAACTATATAAACATCTCAATTTTGGTCCTACAAAATGCATGGTTTGCAAAATAGTCTGTAGTTGTATGAAAATCTCAATTTTGGTCCTTATGTCATCGGAAATTGGGAACTACATGTGCCGCTCACGTGATTGAAATCCGATGAAAATAGTACCAAAATGAGATTTTCATATAGTTACAGGACTATTTTGTAAACCGTGTATTTTGCAGGACCAAAATCGAGAGTTTGCTATAATTACAAGATTTTTTTGCAAAATGTGATTTTTACAGGACCTTTTTGCTGTGCTATAGTTACAGGACCAATTTTGCAATTTTGCCCTAAATATCAAGTAGGTGACATATGTGACCTGTCTATAAAGTTTCTCTGGCGGCGAATCAGCATCATCAGGCACACAAATTTGGCTTTTCTTTTTTGTCTTTATTCCTAAATGATCATACCATGTCGTTGTAGCGAAGAGAGGCTTCATGCATGAACAAAAAGTGTTCTAAATGTTTTGGCAGCATTTCCCCTAAAAATTAATAATGCCTGGTCATAATCTAAAAAAAAACGACTCAATACCAACTTAATTCACCAACACAATACCAACTTAATTATTCATCCACAATACCAACTCAATTATTGACCAATAATACAAACTCAATTATTCATCAAAACTACCAACTCAAAATTCAGAATTTAGTGTCAAATTTGCAAAATTCAAAAATTTTGATGCTAAATTCCAAACAGGCCTAAGGTTTTTGAGCACACATGCATGAGATACTTGTAAATCAAACATGTATAAATGTGCACAATACTATGCAATAGTAAACAATATTTCTATATAGCACAAATGATTCAGAAAAACATAAATACAACAATCTAAAATATATTAACTAACGTTCTCATCATCCACATCAAAATCAACATATTTACATTCAAATTCATCCACCAACACAAGTTATCAACATGTGTCCCCACCTCCACCAATTTCATATATGTACCAATACAAACGCATGCAATATATATAAATACATTTATACATACATTTAGTTTTGAATTTACCTTAACACAAGGAATTGACAACAAACCAATCCACAAAGTGAGTCAATCCACAACTAATGTACTGAAAATAAAATACAATTTCCAAGTAATATTATGTCCACAAATCCAAATCAATTATAATTTCACATAGGTTTGGTTTTGGCATTAAGTGGAAAATTACTAAGAAATCAATAACATTTGCATGAGCTCATCTTGAGCAAAATCAAAATATAGTTTCAAAGTTGTAACAAAATCAATAATATTTGTATGAGCTCATCTTGAGCAAAATAAAGTTACCAATTAATTACAAATAAAGTTTGTACTTACCTAACAAAAATAGTGAAATACCTCATCTAGTTTGGGAGGACTAGTTTATTTCGTAATTAAACTAATTTCAGGACTGGAATAAAAATAGAATTAACACTAATTTTCTAAAATTAGATGAGAATTAACTCTAATCTTCTAACCATAAGCTATTAACCATGAAATTAGAAAAAAAAAAAGCAAATCACAACAATTGGACAACAATTACTATTCGTATATACTCCATTTTATAAAAGAAATCAGAACAACAAGCCTAATTAAATTAACCAAAATTTCTAACCCTAATTAAATTTAATGCAACTAAAAACAAAATAAAAAAATAAAGAAACTAAATAACCTGGCCGGAGTAAAGGTGGCCGGAGCGGAGAGAGTTAGCTGCAGCGAAAATCGCCATAACACATGTTTTTTTTTTTTTTTGCGCAGAGCAAAAGTGGGGAAGAAGGTCTCTACCTTTGTTATCTGAATTTAGTGATGGACAAATCGGTCGCTAACTAAGTTACATAACATCATTCTATTATTTGTTAAACTTAAAATATTATAATTAAAATGTTATTTATTAATTAGCAACGGACCAATCCGTTGCTATTTTTAAAATTTTAATTGTTAACTAGCAACAGATAAATCCGTAGGGAAATACCAATTACAATTCAGGATTTATCGACAAATTTGTCCATCGCTAATCCCTGAATTTTAATTGGTATTTATCCATCGCTAACTAAGTTACACGGCATCATTTTATTATTTATTAAAATTAAAATATTATAATTAAAATGTTATTTATTAATTAGTGACGGACAAATCTGTCGCTATTTTTAAAATTTTAATTGTTAATTAGCTATGGACAAATTTGTCGCTAAATACCAATTATAATTCAGGATTTAGTGACACATTTGTCCGCCGCTAATCCGTGAATTGTAATTGGTATTTAGTGGCGGATTTATCCGTCGCTAACTAAGTTGCACGACGTTGTTTTATTACTTATTAAAATTAAAATATTATAATTAAAATGTTATTTTATTAATTAGCGATGGACAAATTTGTTGCTATTTTTAAAATTTTAATTATTAATTAGCGATGGACAATTAAATACCAACCCATGAATTGTAATTAGTATTTAGAGACAGATAAATTGTAAAATTTTAGTTATTTCCTAGCGACGGACAAATCCATCGCTAAATACCATTTACAATCCAGGATTTAATCTGTCGCTAATCCCGAAATTGTAATTGGTATTTAACGACGGATAAATCAGTCGCTAATTAAGTTGCACAACATCATTTTATCTTTTACTAAAATTAAGATATTATAATTAAAATTAAATTCATCATTAAAGTCAAAATAACAATTTTTAATTATTTTATTTATTATTCAGCGATGGACAAATCCGTCGCTATTTAAGTTACACGACATTATTTTATTCTTTATTAAAATTAAAATATTATAACTAGCGATGGATAAATCCATCGTTAAAGTTACAATATTAATTTTTAATTTTGTAAAATAAACTTTATTATTAACGACGGACATTTTCGTTGTTAAAGTTAAACAAAATAAAATTTAGCGATGGATCTATCCGTCCCTAAATATCCATCGCAATCCGTTGCTATTTCGTCTCCAAAATTGCAAATTATTAACGATGAATTTGCTCCCGTCGCTAACTCCGTCACTATTCCATTGGTATTTTGTCGCTATTGTTTAAATAATTTTTAAATTTTGATTTTGTTGTTATGTCGTCGTTATTTAGCGATGGAATGGGTCCGTCGCTAATCCGCGGTTTCTTGTAGTGATATTGCTCTAGATGTTGACCATTAAGCATCTCAAAAATGTTCTCACAGACGGCGCCAAAATGATGCTCCTTAAAATCAGCAGATCACTCCAAGTAAGGGATTCTGATTAATGGTCCTTCTTCTTCTCCGGAGCTGGTAGATGGGCCATGGGGTTGTCCCATGAAGGCCCTCTGACGCTCCAGTCAGTACCGGAAGTATTAGAATTTAGAGAAAAAGACAGTAATCCAGAGCGAAAAATTCAAATCAATGCCGAATACTCAAAAATAATGAGGAGGGACCTTTTTATACCTAGGTTGATGGGTCGCATGGATCTTGTAGGATAAAATTGATTGCGTGGGTCTTTTATGATAAAATGGGCCACATGGAATGGATTATATATGAGATCCAATAATGATTAATGATATTGGATAATTATTTAAGTAATTTCGGAATTAAATAATGCGTAAAGTAATAAAAATCAACATTTTGATTGTTTTTGTATGCGTTGATGATTTGAATTTTATAGGAAATAATATAGGCATGTTCCAAGAATTCAAGAAGGCAAAAAAAAGTTCAAAATAACTGGCATTGGGTTGATGGAGTAAAATCTTGGCATTGAAGTCAAGAAAAAAGAAGATGTGATTTTTATCTCACAAGAAAACTACACAATGAAGATCCTGAAGAAGTTTAAAATTGATGATTGCAATCCAATAAGTACATCAGTAGAATGTGGAGTGAAATTATGTCAAATAATGAAACAAATAAAGTGGATCCAACAATATTTAATAGCTTAGTTAGATGTTTGAGGTATTTAACTTGTCCTAGGCTTGACATTCTCTACACAGTAAGTTCCTACATGGGAACTATACAACAACATATTTCAAAAATGCTAAGAGAATTCTTTGCTAACTAAGAAGTACATGATGTGTGTAAAATATATGTGCATTTTGGGGCTTAAAATGATACATAATTGATACATTTGCACGCATATTTACTATATTTTTACTTAGTTTCTTTTAAAGGGCATGATACTGCGTATTCTTGCAGGAAACAGAGCTTAAAATGAAGAAATATCAGTAAGGATGTCTGGACAATATTGCCGAATAGAAAGAGAAGATCAAAACGACGGAAAAAAGGAACAAAAGCAGGTCCACACGGTCAGATCGTGTAGCTTCACACGGTCGTGTGGACTTGTGTTTGGAAAATGGCACAAGTGTGGGAAGAAAGGAAGAAAACAGAAGACGGAACATGTCCACACGGTCGGACCGTGTGACATCACACGCTCGTGTGGACTTGGATTCCAACCACACCATCTGACCATGCGACATGCCTGCCCGTGCGACAAAAGGCTACGCCCAATGCCACATGCCCGTGTGGACCCACATGGCAAGACCGTGTGGGACTCTGTTTCAGCGCGTTTTTTGGAGTTCTTTTCCCGATACAACTCTACAAGTGATCTCTCAAAGCATCTTTAAAAGGGGACCAAGTCTTGCACGAAAAAACATCACTTCATACAATAAAAACACATCAAATAACACAGGAACCGAAGAATCAAAGAGCTTCTGAGAGCAAAAGGCTAGGCCGCGAAGAACACTACAAGGCTTTCGCATCTAGGGAGCACAAGAGCTTCGAGGGCTTGGAAGGGAATCCATCGACAAGAAGGGGTTTTCTTTCTATGTCCAAGAACTCTTGTTTGTGCTTTTATGATGTCTAAATATTGATTCGGATTTGTCTATGAGTTTGTAATCAATGTTTGGCATATTTTTTGGATCTTAGGGGCATAATCGAAACTGTGGATTTGTATTAAATATGATAACTTATTTTCTTAATTAATTCATGCGTTCTATTTCTTGAATTCGAGAACTTATTTATAATTGCTTTTTATCTGATCAATAAATTGCATGTCATACTTCTAGTCCATAATCCTACCAAGTGAGTTCTAGTAAGACGAAAATCAAATTCAAACATGAAACATGTGTGACAGGCGTGTTTGTAGGGAGTCGTTCAATTCACAAATCTTTTTGGAGTTAATAAAAATTGTAACGTTCTGACCAGACTACAATTGTTATTAATCACTCTTTTTATGCACCCACGACCAGGGGGAGTAAATGATATTAGGAATTTGAACCCATAGAATTGCATGAATTGGTTTTTAAAACTTTATTCGCATTTAATATTGAAGAAGCATGTTGAGATTATGTGCCTAAGGTTGCTCCTAAAGATGTTGAAAATACTTGTAGGGTTCACAAATTTATTTTAATTATTTTCTTATTTTTCGAGTTTTTCCTTAGATTAAATAACTTAATTTTTCGGTCGCTTCAATAAAATTGGAATACGATGTTATTATAGCCTAAGTGTTTCGAGCTTCAATCCCCGAGGAATATGACCTTGCTTGCCATTATTCAATAAACTACACTTTGTACACTTGCAATTGTATGAACCAAAATATTTTTGGCGAATAAGTTTTTTGGCGCGCGTCGGGGATTGATTAGATTCTACTTAGATATAGTAATAAGTAGTTCAATCTTAATTGAAGCATTTTTGTAAATATTTTTTTGTTCTTTTTCGATTTTTTTCATTTTTCTTTTTGGTTCGATTTTAACATTGTTTTGTTTAGTGCGGATAGTGCATGATCACGCGTTCCCGAGATCAACCTTGACCAATTCCCATTGATTTGGAGATTGAAAAACAGCTAAGCAACTAAAAAAAGGGCCAAAACAATGACGGATGGGACTAATCCAAACGCGCGGTGGAAAACAGAAACAATGAGGGCGCCCGGACGGAATTGTGGAAAGGCCCGCGAGAAGGGTAGTTAGGGACTACTTTCACCGGAGGTAAGCCAAACTTATGGGGGTGTGGCCCGTCACCGATCAATGCAAATAATTTTGAACTAAAACCGATATTGATCCAGATGGTGTCACAAAACCAGTTTGGGGGAAGAGCCGTTGAGGATCCAAACGCGCATCTGGCACACTTTATAGAAATTTGCGATACTGTTAAGATGAATGGTGTTTCTGAGGATATCATTCGATGCCACCTTTTCGCATTCTCTCTCGCGATAAGGCTAAGGGATGGTTATGCTCTTTAACACCACCACCGCAAATTGGGCGTTTAACTAAGTCAGCGGTTTCTAGCCAAATACTTTCCCCCAGTAAGACGCTGCAGTTGAAATCTGAAATCGCCTAGTTTAGGCAATTAGATGCTGAGCCACTATATGAAGCATGGGATAGATTCGGGAATTGCTAAGGAAGTGCCCTCAACACGGATATCCCGACTACCAACAGGTACAATACTTCTATAATGGTTTGCGTGGTAACACAAGAATAATTATAGATGTTGCATCCTGGAGTGTACTACTAGGGAAATATCCTGAGGAGGCACTAGAGTTACTAGAGGAGATGGCGAACAACAGTTACCAATGGCCATCTGAAAGATCGACTGCCCCACGAGTGGCAGAAGTTCAGGATGAGAAAGTCGCCATGCTCACAGAACAGGTGTCCGTGCCAAATATGAAACTTGAGGCGATGCAGCAAGTGACTCTAAGAGATCCTGCTGTTGTTGAAGAGGAAGCAAACTTTGTGGGCCAACAAAGAAACTTCAACAACAAATACAGAAATAATCAGATACCCAACTACTATCATCCAGGGTTGCGAAACCATGAAAATTTCTCTTACACTAACAATAAAAATGTTTTGCAGCTACCGCAGGGATATAACGCGGGTAATCAAGGCAGAGCGGAGTCCAATAAAAAGAAAGCATCTGTCGAAGATATGTTATCCTCATTTATCGGAGAAACAAGACCAAGACTGAACAAATATGAAGACAAAATAGACAGGATAGAAGAACAGGTCACTCGGCTAAACACGAACGTGAACGCAAGATCGAAATTGCTTGGAAACACAAGTGGCTCAAATCGCAATCGGCCTTTGTGGGAGGCCAACATCAGAAGGGAAAATTCCCAAGCGATACTGAGCTAAATCCACGAGAGCAATGCAACGCCATTCGTCTGATGGATGACATTGAGGGTCTACAGGTTTCAAAAGACATAGTTTAGCAATAGTGATTAAAAATCTAAAAAGTCCGGGTCAAGACGTTAAACTTAGCGTTGTATGGGAGGCAACCCAATTTATTTCATATTTTTCCGTACATTTTTATCGCCTTCAATTTTAATTGTTATTTATTTACTTAATTTTTAGTTTTGTTTAGTTTTCTTGAGTTGTTGTGTAGGAGGCGTCACGGCAAACTCCCGGAAAAAAAAGTACAGAACCAACTCAACATGGGCGTGTGATATCACATGACCTGGCCGTGCGATAAGGCAAATTGCCCAAAGACCACACGACGACGGTGTGTGAACATCACATGGCCATGTGGACCAAGGCGGCAAAAACAGATCTGGAGGGGCAAACATGCGGGGCCACACAGTCTTGGCCCCTGAAACAGGAATCGAACAGATTCAAATTTCTTCTATATTTACCCCAAAATCCCACTTTTTCTCACACTTTCTTCTACACAAAACCTAACCCACAAAAATTCTCTCCCCAAATACAAACACCACCCGCCAAATCTCTATAAATACACCTCCAACTCCAAACCAAAAACACAAACCCTTCACTTTCTCGAGAAACCCATCACCAAATACCTTCAAATTCTCAACTTCTCCAAGTCCTACACCAAGTTTGGGGAACTTCAAGAACTCTCAAATTTCTGATTCTAACTTTTCCCCTCTTGAATTCATGGCTTCTAGGGATGCAAGAGGAACTAGGAGGAATACGAGAAGAATGAGGGAGCCAACCCCGGAGCCCAAACCCGAGCTAGATGGATGATACTCTACTTTCGCCCATGGATTAATACAAGGTATCCCGATGAACCAACTCTTATGAATTTGGGTTTATTGGAAGATTTTAGGGCTTTATGTGGGAGAATTGATTGGCATGATTTTCTTAATGGGCATTAGGCTACTTATTCTGTTATTACTCTTGAATTTTTAAGTAGCTTTTAATTAGTTGTGCGAAATAGAAATTTGATGGGGGTTAGATTTCGGTTGGGGAATGAGCAAAGGGAACTATCAATTGAGGATTTAAATGAAATTTATCAAACACCGGCGTATGGGGTGGAGGAGCATGAGGAATTCGATAAGAATAAGTTTTGGAAAAAGATAACGGGGAAGCGAATTTATACGCCAGGCACTTCTAAGGTGTCTAGTATTCGCAACCCGGTATTCCGATATGTTCAGCGAGTCTTGGCTGAAACTATCTTTGCTAGGGAGGATAGTAATGGGGCTTTGAGGGTTGATGAATTGTTTATAATTTGGTGTATGGCATCAGGGACTGAAGTGGTGCCAAACGCCGGGGTTATGATAGCCCGGCAATTTGATCGAATTAGAAAGAGTGAGAGGGGTGGAATTTGCATAGGGGGGATGATTACCACTATTGCTGAATATTTTAATATTAATTTGGAGGGGTATGCGGAGGCAGCTGGGCCTAAGTTAGTTGATTTGAATGTTCTAACTGCAATGAAAATGATAATATTCGATGGGCAAGATTATTGGCTCATTCAGGCAGATAGAACAACAATTAGGCTTCCGAACCCCGACGCAACTTCAACCAGAAATATGGGTAATTGGCTACTTAGAGATATGGGGGTAGAAGAGGCTGCTTCTCAAGAAGAGCAGGATGAGCAAGCGAGGGATATGCCGGGAACCTCTCGCCAAGGGGGTAATTGACCATTGACTATGGGTGAGAGACTAGAAAGGGTAGAAACTAATGTGGGGAAATTGTTAGATGACACATATCAATTGACAACCACTACTGATGAGTATCACCAGGAGTATTTACAGCGTTTTGACGCCATCACCCAGCAACAATAGCAGATATACGAGACGCTATCTCGTATGGATCAGTGGCACATCTCACAAGGCCCCTACTATCCGCCTCCACCACCTTAGTGATCGTTGTAAGTACTTATTACGCATTCCTCTCTTCTTTTGATAATTTCCTCATATGTTCTGGACGAAGCATATTTTAAGTTTGGGGGGTTGCAAGAATGCGTAATTTAGTACTATAGCATTTTGCATTGCATTTAGGACTGCATGTAGAAGCACATGCATTATTATTTTCGAAAAAAAACAAATTTTTTTTAGTCATTTTTGTTTTAGCATGTTTACTGCTTTACCACACTTAATAGCTTTTGTGTGTGATTTTTATTGAATTTTTATTTCAGTTCGTATGCCCAACTCCCTATGATTTTACTATGAATATTTTATGGAATGAGATAACTTACTTGATGGGATAATGTAATAAATTCTTGGGAGAAAAGTTATTTATTTGTTTGGCATGTGTTAAGAATATTGGGTATTCGAGCATGTTGCGAAAAATAAGCTTGTGAGCTTTTGTGCCTTAAACTGTTTTATATTATGCAGACTTATTTTTTCTTGAGTGTGTTATTCATGATTGATAGAACTTTAAAACTTGCTCTGGTATCTTCATTGAAGCCATGTGTGTGTGTGCAATTTTTGAAAATGATCTAAGACAATCTTTGTTTAGCCTACTTAGCTTAAAAAACATACATATGAACTCATGATTCCCTAGTTAGCCAAGTTTGAGCCTAAACTTTTATTCTGAGCCACATTGATCTTTAATATTTACATGTTTTTATCCCTACAAATTCTTGAGCTTATAGAAATTGATTAAGTTTGGGGGAGATGTGGCGAAAATTTATGGAAAAAGAAAAGAGGAAGTTGGCAAAAGAAAGAGGGATGAGAAGTATCTAGGTAAATGAGAAAATACATGAAGCTCGAAAAAGAAAATATCTCTGAAAAATTACATAGAGAAAATCGAGCAAAGCAAAAGAAAAGTCTGAAAAAAAAAATGAGAGCTTTAGGCTAAAGAATGAAAAAGGAGAAATAAGGGTGGAATTGAGTTGAAAAAGAAAACTAATATTATATTGAAGTTGGGTTGGTGAATTGCAAGTCTGTGTACTTAAATTTTATTTGCTCAAGTCAAGTCACTTAATCCAAATTTCCCTACCCTTACCAAAGAGCCTACATTGCAACCAAATAAAAAGTCCTTTTGATTATTAGATTGTGCACACAAAAGTGGTCGAGATGTTAGACGATTTGCAAGTTTATGGTAGTTCTACTTTCATTGAATTGAAAATGAGCATAACACTATCCATACACTTATGAGAGTCGAGTGATACACTACCTTCTTTTGAGTCACGATGTCGAGTACCCAAGAGAGTATTAATTATGCCGAGCTTATGAATAATTTGTCTCTTGATAATGAATTGCAGGGTTTCCTTGAGTATGGAGTCGAGTGCTGTTTAATGTTTATAGTGTCGTTGGATGTTCTTTCATTTTTCCCCTTATATTATTTTTCTAAATTTGCTCGAGGACGAGCAATGCTTTAAGTTTGGGGGATTTTGATGTGTGTAAAATATACGTGCATTTTGGGGCTTGAAATGATACATTTGCATGCATATTTACTATATTTTTACTTGGTTTTCTTTAAAGGGCAAGATACTGGGTATTCTTGTAATTCTTGCAGGAAACGGAGCTTAAAATGAATAAATATCAGTAGGGATGCCTGGACAAGATTGCCGAATGGAAAGAGAAGATCAAAATGACGGAAAAAAGGAACAAAAACAGGTCCACACGGTCAGACCGTGTAGCTTCAGACGGCCGTGTGGACTTGTGTTTGGAAAATGGCACGAGTGTGGGAAGAAAGGAAGAAAACAGAAGACGGAACAGGTCCACACGGTCGGACCGTGTGACATAACACGCCCGTGTGGACTTGGATTTCAACCGCACCATCTGACCGTGCGACATGCCTTCCCGTGCGACAAGGGGCTACGCCCAATGCCACACGCCCGTGTGGACCCACACGGCCAGACCGTGTGGGACTCTATTTTAGCGTGTTTTTTGGAGTTCTTAACCCGATACAATTCTGCAAGTGATCTCTCCAAGCATCTATAAAAGGGGACCAAGTCTTGCACGAAAAGACATCACTTCATACAACAAAAACACATCAAATAACACAGGAACCGAAGAATCGAAGAGCTTCTGAGAGCAAAAGGCTAGGTCGCGAAGAGCACCAGAAGGCTTACGCATCTAGGGAGCACAAGAGCTTCGAGGGCTTGGAAGGGGAATCCATTCTGACAAGAAGAGGTTTTTTTTCTATGTCCAAGAACTCTTGTCTGTGCTTATATGATGTCTAAATATTGATTCGGATTTGTCTATGAGTTTGTAATCAATGTTTGGCATATTTTTCGGATCTTAGAGGCATAATCGAAACTGTAGATTTGTATTAAATATGATTACTTATTTTCTTAATTAATTCATGCATTCAATTTTATGAATTCGAGCACTTATTTATAATTGCTTTTTATCTGATCAATAAATTGCATGTCATACTTCTAGTCCATAATCCGACCAAGTGAGTTCTAGTAAGACAAAAATCGAATTCAGACATGAAACATGTGTGACAGGTGTGTTTGTGGGGAGTCATTCAATTCACAAATCTTTTTGGAGTTAATAAGAATTGCAACGTTCTGACCAGACTACAATTGTTATTAATCAACTGTTTATTCACATTTAATATTGAAGAAGCATGTTGAGATTATGTGCCTAAGGTTGCTCCTAATGATGTTGAAAATACTTGTGGGGTTCACAAATTTATTTTAATTATTGTCTTATTTTTCGATTTTTTCCTTGGATTAAATAACTTAATTTTTCGGTCGCTTCAATAAAATTGGAATACGATGTTATTATAGCCTAAGTGTTTGAGCTTCAATCCCCGAGGAATACGACCATGCTTGCCATTATTCTATAAACTACACTGTACACTTGCAGTTGTATGAACCAAAATATTTTTGGCGAACATGTTTTTGAATGAAGGCAATTTGATAGAATTAGAAGAGAGTGAGAGGGGTGGAATTTTCATAGGGGGGATGATTACCCCTATTGCTGAACAATTTAATATTAATTTAGAGGGGTATGCGGAGGCAGCTGGGTCAAAGTTAGTTGATTTGAATGTTTTAACTGCAATGAAAATGATAAGATTCAATGGGCGAGATTATTGGCTCATTCAGGCAGATATAACAACAATTAGGCTTCTGAACCCCGACACAACTTCAACCAGAAATAGGGGTAATTGGCTACTTAGAGATATGGGGCTAGAAGGGGCTGCTGCTCAAGAAGAGCAAGATGAGCAAGCGAGGGATATGCCGGGAACCTCTCGCCAAGGGGGTAACCGACCATTGACTAGGGGTAAGTGACTAGAAAGGGTAGAAACTGATGTGGGGAAATTGTTAGATGACACATATCGGTTGGATGACCCTCTTGATGAGTATCACGGGAGTATTTTACGTTTTGACGCCATCACCCCAAAGAAGAACAACAGATATACGAGACGCTATCTCGTATGGATCAGTGGCACATCTCACAAGGCCACTCCTATCCGCCTCCACCACCTCAGTGATCGTTGTAAGTACTTATTACGCATTCCTCTCTTCTTTTGATAATTTCCTCATATGTTCGGGACGAAGCATATTTTAAGTTTGGAGGGGTTGTCAAGAATGCGTAATTTAGTACTATTGCATTTTGCATTGCATTTATGACTGCATGTAGAAGCACTTGCATTATTATTTTCGAAAAAAAATGATTTTTTTTTTCTGATTTTTTTTAGTCATTTTTGTTTTAGCATGTTTACCGCTTTAACATGTTTAATTGCTTTTGTGTGTGATTTTTATTGAATTTTTATTTCAGTTCGTATGCCCAGCTCCCTATGATTTTACTATGAATATTTTATGGCATGGGATAACTTACTTGAGGGGATAATGTAATAAATTATTGGGAGAAAAATTATTTATTTGATCTGCATGTGTTAAGAAAATTGGGTATTTGAGCATGTTGCGAAAAATAAGCTTGCGAGCTTTTGTGCCTTAAACTGCTTTATATTATGCAGACTTATTTTTTCTTTAGTGTGTTATTCATGATTGATAGAACTCTAGAACTTGCTCTGGTATCTTCATTGAAGCCATGTGTGTGTGCAATTTTTGAAAATGATATAAGGCCATCTTTGTTTAGCCTACTCAGCTTAAAAAACCTATCTATGAACTCATAATTCCCTAGTTAGCCAAGTTTGAGCCTGAACTTTTATTCTGAGCCACATTGATCTTTAAAATTTACATGTTTTTATCCCTACAAATTCTTGAGCTTATAGAAATTGAAAAAGTTTGGGGGAGATGTGGTGAAAATTTATGGGAAAAAAGAGGAAGTTGGCAAAAGAAAGAGGGATGAGCAGTATCTAGGTAAATGAGAAAATACATGAAACTCGAAAAAGAAAATATCTCTGAAAAATTACATAGAGAAAATCGAGCAAAGCAAAAGAAAAGTCTGAAAAACAAATGAGAGCTTGAGGCTAAAGAAAAAAAAAATAAGGCAAAAAGGCCTAAGATTGAAAAAGGAAAAATAAGGGTGGAATTGAGTTGAAAAAGAAAACTGATATTATACTGAAGTTGAGTTGGTGAATTGCAAGTCTGTGTACTTAAATTCTATTTGCTCAAGTCAAGTCACTTAATCCAAGTTTTCCTACCCTTACCAAAGAGCTTACGTTACCACCAAATAAAAAGTCCTTTTTGATTCTTAGATTGTGCACACAAAATTGAACGAGATGTTAGACGATTTGCAAGCTTATGGTAGTTCTACTTTCATTGAATTGAAAATGAGCGTAAACTCTATCCATACACTTCTGAGAGTCGAGTGATACACTATCTTCTTGTGAGTCGCGATGTCAAGTACCCAAGAGAGTATTAATTATGTCGAGCTTATGAATAATTTGTCTCTTGATAATGAATTACAGGGTTTCCTTGAGTATGGAGTCGAGTGCTATTTACTGTTTATAGTGTCCTTGGGCGTTCTTTCATTTTTTCCCTTATATTATTTTTCTAAATTTTCTCGAGTACGAGCAATGCTTTAAGTTTGGGGGATTTTGATGTGTGTAAAATATACGTGTATTTTGGGGCTTAAAATGATACATAATTGATACATTTGCACACATATTTACTATATTTTTACTTAGTTTCCTTTAAAGGGAGGACGAGTTTCGGTTTACGGGGATCCCTGGAAAGGGAAATTCTCTCTCTAAGGTTTTCTCTCTTCTCTCTCCTGAATCCTGCTTGGCCGTCCCCTTACCATGCCTCTGGCGTCGCCGCTAGCAGTGACCACTATGGCTTCATCGGATTGTTTTTATGGTTTAATCGTCCCTTATCATGCTCCTTCGCACATGTCTTCTTCGTCTCAGACTACTTCCATGCCGGTTATCCCCTTCGTCCGCAGCGCGGCTCTTGGTGACGGTAGACATCAGGCCTTTGCGCGCTCATCGTCCACAACTTTCGCCTCCTATGGCCTGCCATCTAATTTTGTGCTGCACAGAACTCCATCAGGCTATACTCCCGCCTTGTCCGATCGCGATGGCTTGGTATCCCCTGCCTTGTACCTGCATGATCCCCACGCCGCGTTATTCTCGTCACACCAGTAGTGTCCTTCGCTGGCCTAGCCTCCCGCGCAGCACGCAGCAGCCCCCTCGCCATCCTTTGCGGCTGCTGCATATTTGCATGAGCCCGCTGCTAGGGGGGATCCTCCCCCCAGCCCTTGCTATCCGCGGCTAATCTTAGGGGGGCGCCCAACTCTCCCCCATGGCTGCCGCATGCCATCGGGGGGCCGGCCCCTTTGTGATGCCTTATGGGGGGCCGGTTGATGTCTTCCCTTCCAAGGCCATCCCCCCTAGGGGGTGATGACCCCTGGGCCGCCGTTTGCCGTCTGCATGGAATCCCGTCCATAGGCCCCCGCCCAGATGCTGTTTCCAAGGATGCACCTCAGATTGCTGGAAACTCTTCCCCAATGACATCCGATTATGAATCGAACCTTCGACATTCGGCGCATAATACTAATGCTCAATCCAATTTTGGCCATTCTTTTGCTAAAATTGTTTCAGGTACTAATCAGCCTATGGATTCAACTATGTAGTCCCAAGGTAATTTCACCACATTTTCGCATGTTGTTTCTGGTAAATCCAACTATATCCCTAAACCTGTTCGAAAGGGAGATTATTATTCCATTACTATCGATGAAACGTTTATCAACAATGCCTAGCCGAATTTTCTTATCCATTGATTGGAAGGGTGATTTTAGGAAAGGACAACAAGCCATAGGCGACTACGCTTTTGCGTAAATGCCTATCTAAAATATGGAGAATTAAAAATGACCTGAAACTAATCCCCTTGGGTAAGGGATTTTTTTGTGTCAAGTTTTTTAATGCGCAGGATCAGGCTCGAGCTCAACTACGTATTAATTGGGCATTTAATCCGGGAACTATTCGGCTCTCTCCATGGGTCCCGGATTTCAATCCGTACAAAGTACTCACATCGGTGGCAAGTGTCTGGGTCTGAATCTTCGAGCTCAGTTTGGAGTACTGGGATCCTAACACCATCTTTGGGATCGCCAGTGCAATTAGGAATCCGATACAAATTGACCATCGTTCGCTTGATGGTTCTCTGAGGCATTTCATCTGGGTGTTAGCGGATATTGATCGATAAAGCGTTGGAGGATCACATCATAGTGGAATGAGTTGGCGGTGTTCCTTTGTGTCGGTAAGTTTTGAGAAACTACCGGAATTTTGCTCGAAGTGCGGTGTTACGGGACATTCAACGGTTTCTTGATGTATTACTCCTGCAAGGAACTTAACCACGGAAAGGCGCACCTCTCCTGACTAGGGACGTCCCAAGACTTCAACTGTTCGTCGAATTCGAGTGCAATGGGGTCGTTCTGTGCGTCTGATTTACCGTCTCGCGGCGGCAGACAAGGGCAAGGCCGTTGATGACTCAATGGGAAATATGGGTTCGGCTATGCGCGCAGGATCCCCTACCTGTGCAATAGTCACTTGCCCTTATGATATACATATGAGTAACACTTTTGAGGCTCTTGCTTCAGAGGACACCCCCGATCAACCATCGGCAGACTCTCAGTCCGATTATCCAATAAGGGAGCCAGTCCCCAAGGCCTCTACTTCCAACACAGGCCCCATTTCCACTATTCTGCCTCTTATGGTTCAGCATCCGTTGGAGAAGCCTATTCGGGCTCTAAGTCGCGCCTTCCGGGACAACTCACTGGACTCGACTAAATTAAGATTAATCCAGAGTGTTACTAAAGGTCCATCATCATCAATTCATGATATCAGTATTGAGCCAGATCGCCCAGGGCCGAATGAGTTAGATTTTGCAGCTTCAAAGAGGTGGTCAGATTATGCAGATGAAGTGGCCAACTAACAGTCGTCAGATTCTGTAGTACACCACAATCCTGTTTTTACCGTGCGGTCATCACGGGCGCCCCCCCACCATCTCAATGAATTGCATCTTCTGGAACATCCGGGGGATTGGGAACATTGCCTCTCGAAATGTTCTTAAGGCATTATGTCAAAAAAACAAACCTTCCATTTTAGCTATTTGTGAGCCTAGAGTGGACATTTCTTCGATTTCGGATTCTTATTGGAGTAGTTTGGGGTTGAGATTTGTGGCTCAGAACTTCTGGGCTAACGGACGTCCGAATATGTGGGTCTTCTGTGATGCTGGCATTTCGGTCTAAAGTCAGGTTTGGTCTTCCTCTCAATGTATTATTCTGCAAATTCAATTTGGTTCTATGGTTTTTCACATTGGTTTCGCTCATGGTTTGTGTGATCATATTGCTCGGCGTGCGCTTTGGTTGGATTTAAGGAATTTGGGTCTTACTGATCTGCTGCTTATTGGGGACTTTAACGTTGAATTGGGACATCATGAGCGCTCTGGCAGTGGTATTTTATCCCAAGCCTCTTGTCAGGATTTCAGGGACTTCTTGGAGGATCCTGGTTTATTTGCGGTGCCGACTATGGGAAATACATTTACTTGGTGCTCCCCCCGAATGCCTCTATCTAGAGCTGTCAAAACGGGCCAGGCCCGTTGGGCCGGCCGGCCCCGCCCTGCCCCGCCTAAGGTAGGGGGTGGGTTAAGTATTTAGTAGCCCGCCAAAGGGCGGGCCTAAATGGGCTAGCCCGCCGCGGGCCATGAGCTTGGCGGGTTGGGCCGGCGGGCCAGCCCGCCAGAAAATAAAAAAAAAAAAGAAAAAAAATGAAAAATTAGATAAAATAGATAAAAAAAAAATAGTATAATTGATATTTTATATTTTTATCTCTTATAAAAGTATATATAATATTTTTATAAAATATGTACTTGTTATCCATTAGTATATTTAATTCATTAAAACTAATAATATGAATAAAAAAATATTTTTTATATTTTTTTATTTTTTTTAAAATTTTGGCGGGCCGATCCGCCCAACCCGCAGCCCAAGGCGGGTTGGGTTGGGTTGAGGTTTTCTCGGCCCGCCACCTCGGCGGGCCTACCCGCCCCGCCCCGCCAAGTGGCGGGTTTTGGCGGGCCGTGGGCCAGCCCGCCCGCCGGCCCATTTTGACACCTCTACCTCTATCCCTCCTTTAGGCTAAGTTGGATCGAGCACTAGCAACTTGTCAATTTTTCTCCTTTTGGCAAGTTGTTAAGGGCTTAGTTCTTCCTCGCATTGGATCCGATCACCATCCCATTTTGGTCTCTTGTTCATCTTCCATGACCAAGGGTCCGGTTCTATTTCATTTTCAGCGCATGTGGATTCATCATGATTCTTTCCAGGACATTGTTAGTGCATCTTGGGCACCCCCGTGCGCGTCGCCCAATCCTCTGCTGCGTGTCATGTGGAAACTATAGAGGCTGCGACAGACTATTAAGGTTTGAAATAAGGACGTCTTTGGGGATGTTAATCGTCTGGTGGAAAAGCAGATGGAGTTGGTTGGTCAGATTCAGGCAGATATTGAGTCCGAGGGCTTCACTGAGGTGCGCCATGATATGGAACTTAATGCTCAAAATGCTCTGTCACGCACGTTACTTATGCAATCTGAATTCCTACAGCAGAAAGCCCGCTCGACTTGGTTAAAGAATGGGGACCACAACACGACATTTTTCCATTGCCGTAGTCAGATTCGGAATGGACACTTGGGGATACAGGGTCTGATGATTGATGGTAGCTACTCAGAGGATCCGGTTGTTCTTGGAAATCATATTATCTCCTTCTATACGGACCTCTTCGCAGACACATGACACACTAGATCGGATTACACTTTGGTTGACCAGGTAATTTCTCTTACGGTCAGCACGGTCGATAATTCTCTCTCTTGACGGCTATTCCTTCGGAGTTAGAGATAAAAGATGCGGATTTTGACATGGGTTTGGATAGTTCTCCAGGCCCGGATGGTTTCAACGGGAGGTTCTATCAGCATTTTTGGGATGTTATTTCTGAGGATGTGGTGGCGGCCATCCGTTACTTTTTTGTTAGTCCTTTCTGGCGGGGTTGAATGGTAGTTTTATGGCACTCATCCCAAAGACTAAGGAGGCGAATGCGATTGAGAGTTTTAGACCGATTGTGATGAGAAATTTTCTTTTTAAGATCATCATCAAGATTTTGGCGACTCGACTGGGCTCTATCATTTCTTCCTATTTGTCTCCTACGGTTTGGTTTTATCCGGCAGCGATTCACGATCGTATTGCCTTGGTTTCGGAAGGTTTCAAAATTTTGCAGGGACAAAATGATGTCAATATGATTTTAAAGATTGATATCCACAAGGCATTTGATACTGTTAATTGGGGTTTTCTGATACACGTTTTACGTTGCTTTGGTTTCTCGAAGTGTTCGCTCTTTGGATTGAAATTATCCTTCAATCTTCCGAATCTCGATCTGTTGAATGGATCTCTGTGGGTTACTTCTCGCTTTCGAGGGGTTAGACAGGGGATCCACTATCACCACTTCATTTTTGCATCGCGGAAGATGTCTGAGTAGATTTATTGATGAGGCGGTCACCGGAATCGGCTTGACCTTTCGGGCGCCTAAGAAGATCATTTTTCCCTCATCTATTATGTACGCGGATGATATTATGATTACGCGGGGCCTTGACGCGAATGCACGCTCTCTTATGCGATTCTCACTCTTTATACTGATATATCGGAGACAGATCTTCAATCCTCGCAAATCTAAAGTTTATTTCAGCAACCGGGTATCTAATCATGTGTGTGGCCGTATTTAGACGATTATAGGTATTCATATTGGGGCCTTCCCAACGGTTTACTTAGGCGCCCCCATCTTCAAGGGCGCGCCTAAGGTGGCGGACCTGCAACCAGTTTTTGATAAGATTATTCTTATGTTCAGAAGGTGGAAAGGGACTTCACCGTCTATTGCTGGTCGCGTATGCTTGGTTAATTCGGTGATTACCAGCTCCTTTGTACACACGATGATGATTTACAAGTGGCCTCGAACATTGTTGCTGCAAATAGAAAAAGGCCATACGTAATTTCATCTCTGGACTGGTAATGTCAACTCAAAGGGGTCAGTAGTGGTTAATTGGAGTCGTTATTGTATGCTCCGGGCTGAAGGTGGACTGGGCGTCCGTTCCATTGTGGTTGCCATCAATGCTTTCCTGATGAAGCTGGGTTGGAAGATTATGACTTCAAATTCTTTGATTTACAATACCCCCAGAAAATGTTTTTTGACATCAAAGGGATCTCTACGCTGTTCATTCATCCCCTCTTCAATCTAGAATGAGTTTTGGCCTACAATTTCTGGTTTCTTGGAGGACTCTCGTTGGATCCTCGGATGTAATTCCGTCATTTTATTTTGGCTCGACAACTGGCTCGATTATACTATTGCTGATAGGATCGGTATTCCATAGGAATATAGGCATCTATTTTGGCATCGCATCTCAAATTACTTTTATGACGGGTCTTAGCACTTCACTTCCTCGTTCATCAAGGCATATTTGGATCTGGTCCGGGATATTGTTAGAGTCCCCATCGCCCCGGCTTCAAAGGATACATGCGCCTGGTTAAACTCTGAAGATGGGATTATCACTTCGAAATCGGCTTACTCTTACCTACGCCCCCACTCCCCGGTGGTCCAATGGGGTTCCTGGATTTGATCACCTCACATTCCAGAGTGACGATCGATTGTGGCATGAAGAGCCATTCATAATCGACTGGCGGTATTGGATGTCCTACGTCCGCGGGGTTCCTTCACAGGCCCCTCGGTTTGTGGTTTTTGTTGTGCAGCTGCTTAATCTGTTGATCATTTGTTTGTCTCTTGTGCTTTTGCAGGGGCCTTCTGGCGATGGATTTTTAACTCTTTTGACATCCACTATTTTATGGCTTATAGCTTTAATGAATTCCTGGTGCGTTTAATGAGTTTCCATTTCAGTGAGCAGGTGGCTTTCTTATGGCGGGTTGCAGTGTTATCCGGTATTTGGCTCATCTGTCAGATCAGAAATGACTTGACTTTCAATGACAAGAATTGGACATTGGAGGTGGCCATCCTACGCCTTCGTGTCCTGATTCTGGAGTCTTTTTCCTTAGACCGAGGTTGCATGCATAACGATCAGCAGGACTTATTCATTCTCCGCAGACTTCGCGTTCCTCGGCGTCCAAGACAGGCCCCAAAGATTGTGCAGGTTACTTGGCAAAAACCCTTACCGAGCTGGATCAAAGTAAACATGGACGACAGTTCTTCGGGGGAGCCTGGGCGCCTCACAGCTTCTGGGGTTTTTCGAAACTGTAGAGGCTTCTTTCACGGTGGCTTTGTGGAACGATGTGGCTCAGGATTTTCTTTTGAGGCGGAACTGATGGCGGCCATATGGGATATTCATTACGCTTTTGCGAAGGGTTGGAATCAACTTTGGCTGGAGTCGGATTCAGTTTATGTGGTGGAGTTGTTGCGGAAGAAATCCGAGGGGGTATCTTGGCGCCATCTTAGCATGTGGCATTACACTATGCACCTTCTCTCTCAGATGAATTTGGTGGTTTCTCACATTTTTCAGGAAGGCAAACGGGTGGCAGATATACTTAGCAAGACGACGCACGTGGCGACGTGGTGGGGAGCGCCTCCAGTGGATATTGTCTCATCTCTTACTCAGGATTATGTTGGTCAGGCAAACTATAGGTTTGTTAGTTAGTGCATCCCGGCTTCATGTTTCTTTTCTCATTTTGGATGCTTTTTCTCTTATGGGGGGTACTTTTTTTCCTTCCAAGGGTTTTTCCCACAAGGGTGGGTTTTACCTTGGAAGGTTTTAACGAGGCCCCAACCATTCAGCCATCTGGTCGGCTTGTGACCATTTCGTTATCATTTCTGACTTTGTTTCCAGGCTTTCTTTTGGTTACCTGATCAGCCTGTGATCAGGGCAACTCTTTTTCATTTTTTATATATATTCGCATTTATTCAAAAAACTTGGTTTCCTTTAAAGGGCATGGTACTGCATTTTCTTGTAATTCTTGCAGGAAACGGAGCTTAAAATGAAGAAATATCAGTAGGGATGTCTGGACAAGATTGCCGAATGCAAAAAGAAGATCAAAATGACGGAAAAACTGAACAAAAGCAGGTCCACACGGTAAGACCGTGTAGCTTCACATGGCCGTGTGGACTTGTGTTTGGAAAATGGCACGAGTGTGGGAAGAAAGGAAGAAAACAAAAGACGGAACAGGTCCACACGGTCGGTTGTATGTATGACATCACACGCCCGTGTGGACTTGGATTCCAACCGCACCATTTGTCCGTGCGACATGCCTGCCCATGCGACAAAGGGCTACGCCCAATGCCACACGCCAGTGTGGACCCACACGGCCAAACTTTGTGGGACTCTATTTCAGTGTGTTTTTTGGAGTTCTTTTCTCGATACAACTCTACAAGTGATCTCTCCAAGCATCTATAAAAGGGGACCAAGTCTTGCACGAAAAGACATCACTTCATACAACAAAAACACATCAAATAACACAGGAACCGAAGAATCGAAGAGCTTCTGAGAGCAAAAGGCTAGGCCGCGAAGAGCACCACGAGGCTTTCGCATCTAGGGATCACAAGAGCTTCGAGGGCTTGGAAGGGGAATCCATCCTGACAAGAAAGGGGTTTTCTTTCTATGTCCAAGAACTCTTGTCTGTGCTTATATGATGTCTAAATATTGATTTGGATTTGTCAATGAGTTTGTAATCAATGTTTGGCATATTTTTCGGATCTTAGGGGCATAATCAAAACTGTGGATTTGTATTATATATGATTACTTGTTTTCTTAATTAATTCATGCGTTGTATTTTATGAAATCGAGCACTTATTTATAATTGCTTTTTATCGATCAATAAATTGCATGTCATACTTCTAGTCCATAATCCGACCAAGTGAGTTCTAGTAAGACGAAAATCAAATTCGGACATGATACATGTGTGTGTGGCGTGTTTGTAGGAGTCATTCAATTCACAAATCTTTTTGGAGTTAATAAGAATTGTAACGTTTTGACCAGACTACAATTGTTATTAATCAAGTTTTTACGCACCACCGACCGAGGAAGAGTAAATGATATTAGGAATTTGAACCCATAGAATTGCATGAATTGGTTTTTAAAATTTTTTTAGCATTTAATATTGAAGAAGCGTGTTGAGATTATATGCCTAAGGTTGCTCCTAAAGATGTTGAAAATACTTGTGGGGTTAACAAATTTATTTTAATTATTTTCTTATTTTTCGATTTTTTCCTTAGATTAAATAACTTAATTTTTCGGTCGCTTCAATAAAATTGGAATACGATGTTATTATACCCTAAGTGTTTCGAGCTTCAATCCCTGAGAAATACGACCTTGCTTGCCATTATTCTATAAACTACACTGTACACTTGCGTAGGGGGGATGATTACCCCTATTGCTGAACATTTTAATATTAATTTGGAGGGGTATGCGGAGGCAGCTGGGCCTAAGTTAGTTGATTTGAATGTTCTAACTGCAATAAAAATGCTAAGATTCGATAGGCGAGATTATTGGCTCATTCAGGCAGATAGAACAATAATTAGGCTTCCGAACCCCGATGCAACTTCAACCAGAAATAGGGGTAATTGGCTACTTAGATATATGGGGGTAGAAGGGGCTGCTGCTCAAGAAGAGCAGGATGAGCAAGCGAGGGATATGCCGGGAACCTCTCGCCAAAGGGGTAACCGACCATTGACTATGGGTGAGAGACTAGATAGGGTAGAAACTGATGTGGGGAAATTGTTAGATGATACATATCGGTTGTACCACTCTCGATGAGTATCACCAGGAGTATTTATAGCGTTTTGACGCCATCATCCCGCAGCAGCAGCAGATATACGAGACACTATCTCGTATAGATTAGTGGCACATCTCACAAGGCCACTACTATCCACCTCCACCACCTCAGTGATCGTTGTAATTACTTATTACGCATTCTTCTCTTCTGTTGATAATTTTCTCATATGTTTGGGACGAAGCATATTTTAAGTTTAAGGGGGGGGAGAGGTTGTCAAGAATGCGTAATTTAGTACTATTGCATTTTGCATTGCATTTAGGACTGCATGTAGAAGCACTTGCATTATTATTTTTAAAAAAATGATTTTTTTCTGATTTTTTTTTTATTTTTAGTCATTTTTGTTTTAGCATGTTTACCGCTTTAGCACGTTTAATTGCTTTCGTGTGTGATTTTTATTGAATTTTTATTTCAGTTCATATGCCCAGCTCCCTATGATTTTACTATGAATATTTTATGGCATGAGATAACTTACTTGAGGGGATAATGTAATAACTTCTTGGGAGAAAAGTTATTTATTTGCTTGGCATGTGTTAAGAAAATTGGGTATTTGAGTATGTTGCGAAAAATAAGCTGTGAGCTTTTGTGCCTTAAATCGCTACATTTACATTATAAGAAAAAAAAAAAAATCGAGGGGGCAAAAATGCTCCGCCCTCTCTCACACACCAAAGACACACTTTTTTCACATACACATACACTTTGTTCTTCACGTTCGGGCCAAATTCACACGAATTGTTCAAGAAATTTATCAATCGAGGGAGTTTTAGATTTTTTTTTTTTTTTTTTGTTCTTTTGATCTTTTGCTTTCTTCTTCGTTTTTCCTTTTTCCTTTTTTTTGTTTTTTTTTTTTTTTTTTTTTTTTTGTCCAGGTTTTTCCGCCTTCTATGGCGAATTTCGGTTCTTCTCCGCGAGAATACCCAACCCGAAGCAGGCCTCATATGCAAATGTGATGCTTCATCTTCTCACCAATCCAATCTCCCTTTGATCCCAAGAGAATCGTTCCAATTGGCACTTACAATGAAAAAGATGGAAAGAAGGTTCTTGGCTTTTCTTCTTCGGAGAATGATCGCCTTGCAAACATCATGGAAGCTAACCTTGATTGGAAAATTCTCATTCGCGATCCCGCACCCCAAAGGAATTGATTAGGGCTATCTTCGTTGAAATTGAAGGGGCCATACTCCTGGAGCTTTGCAAATCCCTCTCATATTATAATCAAATTACGACTTGAGGAGGATTATAATATGCTATGGATGGGCACTCTTTGGTCGTTGGGGATCGCCGCCGTGCGTGTGTTCAAGTGGACACCTTCATTTAATCCGAGAACAGAAGCCCCTCTTGCACCTGTTTGGATTCGTCTACCGGGTTTGCCCATTCATTTTTTTGATCATAATGCTCTATTTGCTATCAGCATGATTATAGGTACGCCTCTTCAAGTGGACTCCCAGACAGCATCTCGATCTCGATTATCTATGGCACGGGTTTGTGTCGAACTGAACTTACTGAAGGAGAGAATTGAAGAGCTTGTTCTTGAGTTCGATGATACTTCACACACTCAAAAGATAATTTATGAACGAATTCAGGACTATTGTAATTATTGCAAGCATATTGGACACTCTATTGAGGGTTGCTACATGAATGGGAAGAGAACCCGTCCACCACCACCTGTTAGGCGCCCAACACCCAAAGCAGGTTCTGATGGACACGACCGAAGGGGTTAAGTGGTAATATGGAAAAGACAAGGGGCACAACTGAGAATTCTAAGATTTTCAGGACAGAAAACCCTAATCCTCCTCGGGGTGCCCAAAGAACTGCTGCTCAAAATCAGGAGTGGATACAGATAAAAAAGAAAGCACCAAGAGAATCGGGATTGGTCTCTAAGGAGTTTCTAAAATCAGCAAAGAAGTCAAAACATACCTATTTTGATGATAATCACTCAAATGCTGAAGGCTCTAGCACTAATCGATTTTCGAGCTTGGATAATGATGTTTTTCAGCCATTGGATACATTGTCACAATTAACCAAGGGCTCAGATCATATTGGTGACTTACACTTGGACGTTCAGGTTGATTCCATTATTGTGGAAAAGAAACAGGCAGGCGACATGGCTATTGCTAAAAACGAGCACAAGGCAGGCGCCACAAATCCCATTAACTTGGGCGACAACTCGTGCTTGGAGGATGGTCTCGTAAATGGGAATTTAATTAAAAAACATATGGCAGAGGAGCACGCGCCTTCGAACGGTCAAAATGGCCTTGATAATGGAGGCATTATTCGTTCTGCAGTTAATGGAATTCCTATGTGTCTCAATCATTCTATGCCAACTTTGTCTTTTTTTGAGGATAACAAACATACGCATGGCGGTATAGCATATGCTTTTGAGAAGACTTTGAAGGCCACTATAGAATGTCCCCTGGGTCCACCTTCTTTAATTTTACAAATGAATCAGTCTTCTGAATTGGAAAATATTCTTGACTTGGACGGCAACTACAAGAATGGGCAATACATTTCCTCCACTCATTGTAGTATGGTGGGAGACAACATGCTTAGTGGGGCCAATTGCATTGGGGTTATGGAAAGAGATGGGAATAAAGGTGGTATTTGTGGCACTTTATCTAATAAAATAACCCCTAAGTTGTCGCCACCTACTCCAAACTTGGAAGAATTGATTGGCCAATTTGTTTTTAATGATAAGATGCATGGGCCCACATCAAAGACTCTCCATGCTACAATGATGGACGCCCCCCTGCAATTTGTTGAATTGGACGGCAACAATTTTAAAGGGGCAAAGGTGGATAGTTTAATTGGTCAAATTGATATCCAAAACCAAGGGAATATGCATGGGCCCACCACCACTTTTCATGGAAAAAAGATGGAAAAGGTGGAAGAAAACAATTATAATGGGCATCTCACCCCTACCTCACGCGCGGCGACCAACACAATTGTGGGCCCGGGTGTTTCTTTGTCCTCTTGCATTAATTCAGCCCATAATGTTATCTGGGACCCACCAAACCATCACACCTCTGCCCCTCTCGTTTCTCATAGGCCGACGGACATGTTGCAGGCTAATTTGGGCCCACAATGCTATACGAATGAGGCTCAAGTTTCCTCCAGCTCACCAGCCCAGGCTTCTTCTGCTGCTACTGGATCCGGGTCCAACTCGCTCTCACCGCCCTCCAGTCACAGCCATCCTTCTAGCCCAAATCATTTTAATTCCCCAACCCAATCCATTGAGTCATCCTTGCCACCCATTTTGGCTGCTGCTGCTGACGTGGACCCAACCCCTTTAGCCACTATTTATATAGTTAAAGAAGTGGGCTTTGCTGATTCTTGTGGCCCAAACCCAAACCAATTTGATCACCCCATGCACAGTAACGTCAACATTAGTATTCTGGAGGATGGGAAAATTGCCACAAAAATGCACAAAGATGCACATGTTATTAATGATATTAGTATTGATCAGTCGGATAAAATCAAAAAATCCGGGGTTGACAAAGTCTCGAAATCGACAAAGAAGACCACAAAGTCGGGCAAATTGGTTCATAATTTTCTCTACAAAGGGAGGAGCGAGCCAACGACCCCAAAATCGATCGGTGTTTCTAAATCCTCTTCTCATTCTAATTGTTAATTATGTCGATTAAATTCTTAACTTGGAATGTGAGGGGTATTGCTAATCCGGGTAGCCAACGTCATTTGCATGCGTTAATTTTCGTCATAAATTGCCTTTTGTTGCGCTTTTAACCTATGACTTTGCACGAGTTTAGTTTCTATTGTCGTAGATTTGGCTTTGAGGATGGCTTATCTAATTGTTCTAACCATATCCGGATTATGTCACGCTTGCTCAATTACATTTTGACATTCTTGTTGATCATGCACAACTATTACATTGTAGGTTGACATCGCTTTGTTGCCTCAACCTATTTATTTGACTTTTGTGTATGCCAAATGTGATAGAGTAGCTAGATATGTTTTGTGGGATACCTTGCGTGAGATTGCGATTAGTATGGAGGGGTTACCCTGGCTTGTTAGTGGTGACTTTAACATTTTTTGCATGATCACGAGAGGATTGGTGGTACCGACAGGTCTAATGAGATGCTTGATTTTGCCTATATGATTGCGGATTGTGAGTTATTTGATGCGGGGTGTGAGGGGTCTATCTTTACGTGGGCTAGAGGTGGGCTTCGAGGGAGAGAGGCTTGATAGGGCTTTGTACAATGAACACTTTGGGTGATGTGTTTACTTCTTCGTTGTTACACATTTATCTCGTGTTAGCTCTCCGATCATGCTCCTTTACTCATATCTTGTCGGTTTGCACCGCATGTGCCTTGTTCTTCTTTCCGATTTCAAAGATATGTGGATACGTCACCATACTTTTTGCAGGTTGTCAAGGAAGCATGGGGGCATTCCAGGCTGTTTTGGAATGAGAAGCTTGGCAAAGACAAGTTGAATAGGGTCAAACGCAGACTCAAGATTTGGAATCACCAGGCGTTTGGTAATGTTTTTGATCGGATTAGATTGGGTGAGGTGAAGGCATTTCGGTGGCTCGCCGTTTATGATAGTGATCCGTCTCCGACTCATCGGTGAGTTACATCGTTGTGTGGTCGAGTATGAACTTCGTTTAAAAATGGAGGAGGATTTTTGCGCCACGTAAAGTCGTTAAGTGGGCGATCGGGGAGCGCAACACTAAGTTTTTCCACGGATTTGTTAAGCGAAGCGGTGTCGCGCTAGGATCCACTCGATTGCGATGATGGGGTAGCGTTCACGCGAGGATTCGAGATCGGAAGTCGGCGATTGATTCTTCGATCCTTATTGACTTGACTTGGAGTATCGACTCCCCCGATCGATGAGTTCTTTCCGGCTTCTCCCGATTCCGTTGATCTTGATGGACTTTGTCTTATGCCGACGGCTCGGGAGGTTCGCGATGCGGTGTTTGGGATTGATCCGTCAGTGTTTGGGCCACGATGGATTTTCATCGTTGTTCTTTCAAAGACCTTTGTTGGGATTTCGTCGGATCGGATGTCGAGGATGCGGTGGTTGACTTTTTCTCGGGTAATCTCATGCCGCCCACGTTCACGCCTACATCCTTAGTTCTCATTCGAAGGTTCCTCACCCCCGGAAGTGGTGAGTTTTCGGCCGATTTGTGCAACGTGACGAATAAGATTATCTCGAAGATTATGAACGCGGTTGGTCTCGATTACGCTTTGATTGTGTCGCCGAATCGAGTGGTTTCACACCGGTCGTGTCATCTCGGATAACATATTGTTTCGCGCAGAGCTTATCCATGATATCGGCTTAGCCACGGATATTCCTAATGTGGTGATGAAGTGGATATGGCTAAAGCTTATGATAGGGTGCAGTGGGATTTCTGTATACGACTATGATTCACATGGGCTTCCCCGTTCGGTGGATTGATATGGTTGGTTGTGTATGTATTGAGCACGTGGCCTGTCTCCTGGTTAATGGTATCCTTTCGGATATTTTCCTTCGACTCGGGGGCTGCGGCAGGGGGATCCTTTATCTCTGCTCTGTTTGTTTGCGGCGGAGTATTTATCCCGAGGATTGGACTCACTATTAGCCGACACCGAGATATGATTTATCGGACGCGACGAGGTTTTCGGTGACGATCCGGCCTATCTTTGATGATGTGGTTATCTTCACGAGGGCGTCGAGGATGGTTTGGTCACGTTGAGACACTTTTTGGAGCACTATTCTCGCTACGGGCGGTGGTTAGTGTACGGAAGAGTAGTTTCTTCTTGGCCCCACGTTACATTGACGGGTGGGAGCACATGGTGCACGAGCCGACCGGGCTTTGTTCGCGATGACTTGCCGATGACTTATTTGGGTGTCCCTTTGTTCAAGCGGGCGAATGACGAAAAAGAGCTCTTCCTCCCGGTGATTCGAGAGGATGTTGGATAGAGTTGCGGGGTGGTCGATCGACATCTCTCCTTTGGTGGTAGGCTCGCTCTTATTCGGAGCACGCTAATGGCCACCCCGTTGCATATTCTTGGTCATGCGGCCGCCAAAGACAGCGATCAGTTAGCGATTGGAGCAGATCATGGCTAGATTCTTTTTGGGGATCCTATGCGGGATGTAGAAGAAGACTCATTGGATCGATTGGGATATTATCGCCACCCTATTTCGAGGGCGGTTTGGGGTTGCGCCGACTTTATGATATTCCGACGCCTTGATTACAAGTTGTGGTGGAGATTACGCGAGGGCCATTCGTTGTGGGCTCAATTCTTGATCGCAAATCTTGTTACAATGGGCCGGTCTCCCCAGAGCCTCAGTAACACATAATCATAGTCATCGTGGAGCGCTTGAGGCGGATCGGTATTCGGGCCCAGGAGCGGATTTTTGGTCTATTGGCAGTGGTAGTCGTCAGCTTAAACACGGGATGATATTTGGCTTGGACACAGCCGCTTACGGATCATTGTTTGGATCGACCTTTGGGGCACATGATGATTGATTGGTTTATTCGCGATGGTGAGTGGGATCGCGATAGATCGCACTGCAGTCTTGGTCTCCGGATGTGGGCTTCGAGAGTCTCATTGAGGATATATCCGGGGTTCCGATTCTATTTGAAGTCCGAGGATATCATGCGGTGGATGCTTACCTCTCACGGTGGGTTCTCTATGTCTTCGCTTGGGATTCTCTCCAGGGGTAGAAATGCTCGAGAACATCTCGCAGACGGTGCCATTTGGAACGATGCTCTTATCCCTACTATCTCCATATTCCTTTGGCGCCTCCTTCGTAATCGTCTTCCTGTGGATATCAAGCTTCAGGCACGTGGCACTTCCCTTGCCTCACGTTCTTTGGTGTTGCTTGAATAATCCACACTCTTCTCCTCAGTCGAATCTATCCTCACCTCTTTTTGATGAATGATCTTGTTCGGTCCGTGTGGAATCACTTTCTTCCTTGGTTTGACACTACACTTCCACACACCACCGATATGATATTGTTCCTTTCATTCTGGAGGAACCGCACACACGGATCACACACGAGGCACTTGAGTTTCTTGGTTCCCTGCTTGATTTTATGGTTTGTCTGGACGGAAAGGAATAGTGTCAAGCATCGACAAATTCCTTTCTTGGCATCTCACATTATTTGGCAGGTGGAGCGGTATCCGGATCCTTGTTTCAGTCGTCGGCCCGAGCCCATCAGTTGGTGCGGATGTTTCCCCTCTTGTTGGCTTTTTGGGGAGTGCTCCACCACAGTTCCACGCAGCGGGATGGTGATTTGGCGAGCTCCTCGGCCCCCTCGATCAAAGTCGAAACACGGATGGTTCGTTTGATCCGAGCACATTGATTCTTTGGCGGAGGGGGTTTGATACGGGATCATTTGGGCGGACTTATGTTGGCGTTTCACGATTCCTTCCGGGCGGTGTCTAGCTTTCATCGCCGAGCTACTAGCGCTTGAGATGGGATTGCGGCATGCCCGACGGTTCTCACTTGATTTGGATCGAGTTGGACGCAGCGGCGGTGGTCACCACGATCACTCGTGGCCTTGGCTCTTGGCGAGTTCAAAGATACCCTCGATTCGCATTCGGAACATCCGAGGACCTTGAAGACTCGATTTCCCACATACACGAGAGGGGAATCGACCGGCCAGATCACCTAGCGGAGTTGGGAGTGCGCCTTGGCAGCGATCACTTTGTTGATGAGGGCACGACCTCTCTCACCACCTCCTAGCGCTCATTCGGATGGACCAATTGGGATACCCGAGCTTGATTTTCATAGATCATTGGTTCTCATTGTATTTTTAGATTCTCATTATGATAGTCTTTCTAGATATCTTAGTGATAGGTTATTTGTTCTTTGATTTTCTCCCGCCTTGACGGGCATGACATTGTATGACATTTTGTTTATTTGATATCATATGCTACTATAATTAAAAAAAAAAAAAAAAAAAAAAAAAAAAAAAAAACCCGCTTTACATTATGCGGACTTATTTTTTCTTGAGTGTGTTATTCATGATTGATAGAACTCTAGAACTTGCTTTGGTATCTTCATTGAAGCCATGTGTGTGTGCAATTTTTGAAAATGATCTAAGGCCATCTTTGTTTAGCCTACTTAGCTTAAAAGGCCTACTGTGGACTCGTGATTCCCTAGTTAGCCAAGTTTGAACCTAAACTTTTATTCTGAGCCACATTGATCTTTAAAATTTACATGTTTTTATCCCTACAAATTCTTGAGCTAATAGAAATTGAATAAGTTTGGGGGAGATGTGGTGAAAATTTATGGAAAACAAAGAGGAAGTTGGCAAAAGAAAGAGGGATGAGCAGTATCTAGGTAAATGAGAAGATACATGAAGCTCGAAAAAGAAAATATCTCTGAAAAATTACATAAAGGAAATCGAGCAAAGTAAAAGAAAAGTCTGGAAAAAAATGAGAGCTTGAGGCTAAAGAAAAAAAAAAGAAGGCAAAAAGGCCTAAGAATGAAAAATGAGAAATAAGGGTGGAATTGAGTTGAAAACGAAAATTGATATTATATTGAAGTTGAGTTGGTGAATTGCAAGTCTGTGTACTTAAATTCTATTTGCTCAAGTCAAGTCACTTAATCCAAATTTCCCTACCCTTACCAAAGAGCCTACATTACAACCAAATAAAAAGTCCTTTCTTAGATTGTGCACAAAAACTGGTCGAGATATTAGACGATTTGCAAGCTTATGATAGTTCTACTTTCATTGAATTGAAAATGAGCGTAAACACTATCCATACACTTTTGAGAGTCGAGTGATACACTATCTTCTTGTGAGTCGCGATGTCGAGTGCCCAAGAGAGTATTAATTATGCCGAGCTTATGAATATTTTGTCTCTTGATAATGAATTGCAGGGTTTCCTTGAGTATAGAGTCGAGTGATGTTTAATGTTAATAGTGTCCTTGGGTGCTTTTTCGTTTTTTCCCTTATATTATTTTTCTAAATTTGCTCGAGGACGAGCAATGCTTTAATTTTGGGGGATTTTGATGTGTGTAAAATATACGTGCATTTTGGGGCTTAAAATGATACATAATTGATACATTTGCACGCATATTTACTATATTTTTACTTGGTTTCCTTTAAAGGGCATGATACTGCGTATTCTTGTAATTATTGCAGGAAACGGAGCTTAAAATGAAGAAATATCGGTGAGGATGCCTGGACAAGATTGCGAATGCAAAGAGATGACCAAAATGATGGAGAAAGGAACAAAAGCGAGTCCAGGCATTTGGGTCGGTGTGTAGCTTCACATGGCCGTGTGGACTTGTGTTTGGAAAATGGCACGAGTGTGGGAAGAAATGAAAAAAAGAAGACAAAAACAGTCCACACACGGTCGGACCATGTGACATCACACGCCCGTGTGGACTTGGATTCCAACCGCACCATCACCATCGTGCGACATGCCCCGCCCGTCACGACAAAGGGCTACGCCCAATGCCACACGCCCGCGTGGACCCACACGGCCAGCACCGTGTGGGACTTTGTTTCAGCTCATTTTTTGGAGTTCTTTTCGCGATACAACTCTACAAGTGATCTCTCCAAGCATCTATAAAAGGGGACCAAGTCTTGCAAGAAAAAACATCACTTCATACAACAAAAACACATCAAATAACACAGGAACCGAAGAATTGAAGAGTTTCTGAGAGCAAAAGGCTAAGCCGCGAAGAGCACCACAAGGCTTTCGCAACTAGGGAGCACAAGAGCTTCGAGGGCTTGGAAGGAAAATCTATCATGACACGAAGGGGTTTTCTTTCTATGTCCAAGAACTCTTGCCTGTGCTTATATGATGTCTAGATATTGATTCGGATTTGTCTATGAGTTTGTAATCAATGTTTGGCATATTTTTCGGATCTTAGGGGCATAATCGAAACTGTGGATTTGTATTAAATATGATTACTTGTTTTCTTAATTAATTCATGCGTTCTATTTTATGAATTCAAGCACTTATTTATAATTGCTTTTTATCTGATCAATAAATTGCATGTCATACTTCTAGTCCATAATCCGGTCAAGTGAGTTCTAGTAAGACGAAAATCAAATTCAGACATGAAACATGTGTGACAGACGTGTTTGTGGGGAGTCATTCATTTCACAAATCTTTTTGGAGTTAATAAGAATTGTAACGTTCTGACCAGACTACAATTGTTATTAATCAACTGTTTACGCACCACCTGATCAGGGGAGTAAATGATATTAGGAATTTGAACCCATAGAATTGCATGAATTGGTTTTTAAAAATTTATTCGCATTTAATATTGAAGAAGCATGTTGAGATTATGTGCCTAAGGTTTCTCCTAAAGATGTTGAAAATTCTTGTGGGGTTCACAAATTTATTTTAATTGATTTTTTTTTTTTGTTTTTTTCCTTAGATTAAATAACTTGATTTTTCGGCCGCTTCAATAAAATTAGAATACGATGTTATTATAGCCTAAGTGTTTCGAGCTTCAATCCCCGAGGAATACGACCTTGCTTGCCATTATTCTATAAACTACACTGTACACTTGCAGTCGTATGAAGCAAAATATTTTTGGCGAACAATACAATCAACTTTGGTATGTTCTATTAGTTTTTCGTGATAGCCATTGGGCTAGATATACTACCAATCAAAAAAGTACAACTGGCTTTATATTTTTCATGGAAGAGACTACATTCACTTAGGTATCAAATAGGGTCGTCCCTGGGGCAGTCGAGGTGGTGCGGCGCACAGGACCACTCCAACAATGGCCCCCGGCCCTCGGAAATATAATTTTTTGTTTTTTTAATGATCATAACTATGTATATGTATATTGAACACTGCATATTTGTATAAGCGAGTTATTTAGCCTAGTGATTGGCAGATGCCTTTCCCTTCATAAATGTCCAAGGTTCGAGTTTTTGCACCCAATATTATGATGCTTTTTTTCTCCTTTTCTCTCACCAAAATTTCAGTCTTTTTTCCTTTTTTCCCATCCTTTTAATCGAAAAAAATATGCTACGTATAACACCCCAATAAAATAAAATTGTCTTGTCAAACTAAAAAGCATAGATTTCCATCTCCAAGAAAACCATCGACTAATATTGTTAAACTCTCCAGCAAATATCTTTTTATAAGAATTATTTATCTTTTGTTGTTCTATTTATTTTTTTATTATGTTACCTATTGGTAGTTTTTTTTATTTAAATTTATGATGAATTTTTAATATGATATTGAAGTGTCTCTTTTATAATATTATTTTAATGAGATAGGAAATATCAAAATTGGAAAATAATATTTTTATTTTATTTTATTTTTTGTTAATAAAATTAGTTTTCGTAATATTTATTAATTAATCAATTTAATTATTCCTATATGAACACAGAAGGCCCCATCCTGTTTTCCGCACCGAAACCTTTAAAACATAGGAACGACCCTGGTATCAAAGAAACAACCAATAATCACCATTTTAACATGTAAAGTTGAGTACATAGCTGCTACCACTACAACATAAATGACATTAGGTAACACTCAAAAAATTTTACCTAATGGCCATAAAATGTTACTATAGACAATAGGTAGCACTTTTATTGCGCTGCATTTGCTCGCGCTACCTATAGTCTAAGGTATCACTTTTATTAGCTTTTAGTAACACTTTTTCTAAGTGTTACATTAAGTTTTCTATTAGAAGCAGTTTGAAGCAATATTTCTAAAGTGTTACATATGAATCTTATGTAACACTTTTTTGTAACACTTTTTATATTTGTAACACTTTAAAAAAATACTTCTAAAGTGTTACATATGAATCTTATGTAACACTTTTTTTGTAGCACTTCATAGAAATACTATTTTTTGCCACCAAGTAGATTTGAACCCACGACTTGTTATGTATGGAAGTGGCAATTTGCCACTAAGCTAAATTGATTCTTATTACAACTTTTGCTTTGTTTTATATATACACATACACACATACACACGCAAATATATATTATATGTATATATAATATATTTTATATAATAAAGATTATATTTTATAATATATGTATTAAATTATATTATACACTGTATATATCAAATTTTATATTGTATAATATATAGTTTGAAAATCATATTATATTATATATTAAAGGACACAACAAATTAAAAATATCAAAAATATATAAAATAAATTTACCCACTGATAAATATTCAATCGGTAAAAATAAAAAATATATAAAAATATAAAATTAATTTACCCATAGATAAAATTGTTCTAACAGTAAAAAATTAAATAATAAAAAAAATAACGAAAAAATAATTTACCAACGGAAAAAAAAACTTAAGTAATTACAGACAACACAATTTTTATTGGTAATTTTTTTAAAAAAAGTAAAAAAATAAAAAAAGGTTTAACGATGAAATTGGTCTTCGTTAGTAAAAATTAAAAAATAAATAAATAATTATAATAAAATATATACATGCGTATTTTCCATCGGTGTTAAGACGGAATTAATTGCCTTCGTAAAAAATAAAAAAATAAAAGCAAAACTAAAATACTTTGTAAAAAGAAAACAAAAATTCAGTTAAAAAAACAGAGTACATGATGTCTACAATTTTTAGGTTTGGTGACATCAATTAATTAAATAAATCTTTGACATGATTTAATGATAGTTATATAATTTTGTGTTACTAAAATATAGCTTAAAAAGTGTTACAATCAATAAAATATAGTGTTGCCAAGAGTGCTTCTTAAATAAAGTGATATCTATTTGCGTTACAAAAGAAATAACAAAAACAAAGTGATACTTAAAAAGTGTTACATATAATCTTTACATATTGATAAAAGTGTTACCTATTTGCGTACGAAAGAAATAACAAAAAAAGTGATACTTAAAAAGTGTTACTTATATAAAAGTGTTACATATAAGTGTTACATATTGATAAAGTACTACAAAAGTGTTACATAAATATTGTAATGTAAAAAGTGTTACAAACATGTGTTACATATGTACCTTATGTAAAAAGTGCTACAAAATTTGTGTTACCTAATGTCATTTATGTTGTAGTGTACATCATCTATTAGTCATGAATTTTGGATGCGGAATTTGCTAAAAGACTTGAGTATGTTACCAGAAGAACCAACATAGATTTGCGTTGATAACAGGTTAACAATAGCTTTCGCCACGAATTTAGTATTTCCTAATTGAAGCAAGTATATTGATACTTGATACCACTACATCAGAGAATGAATAAGTCAAGTATGTGAAATCAAAAGACCAATTAATTATCTAATATCTTTACCAAACCACTAATGTTTGAAGACTTTGCAAGATCAAGAAAATTACTTGGAATCACAAATCAAATTCAAATTAAAGAAGATTGCAAATCAAGAGAGGGTGTTAGTAAATGTAATTTGCAATCATTAGAACTAATTATATTAGTTTAAGCACAAATGCATCACAATGTTATAGAATTTCTAGATATGTGTTGAGAGGAAGACCAACAACCCATTATAACAAAAGTGAGAATTAATGGAAGATACAAATTGTTCAGTGATGGTCACCAGACCAACTCTCGTTTAGTTCTATTTATCTTGTATTAGTTAATTCTTGATTAAGGGCTTATAAATAGGTCATGTTCTACAATAGCTAAACAATTCAATTCGAGTGAAGTTTTAGAGGGATCGGGAAGCTAAAAAACAACAATAATTAGAAGCAAAGCTTCTAAAGAAAGTGAAGTGTTTGAGTGGTTTCCTTGTGTGATCAATAAAAATGTGTTTTTGTGTTATAAATTTCCAACACAAATGAGATCAAGTTGCTGCCGGAGAAGCTGGTGTCACAGTGCTGTGCTACTGCAGGGTATAGCGCCCGTGGTGAAAATAAGAAGACAAATGGAGTGCGCCGCAACATGGGTATGTAAATTTTGTTATAGCTGGTCAGTCCCCAACTTATGAAACTCCTAAAAATTAGACCGAAGTTGATCGAAACATCTAATTTCAGACTATAGTAAATTCTCATAGTACTTAGAGATGTCAGTAAAGATTGGCTCGTCTCGGCCCTAGCCTGGCCTTAAAAAGCCCTGAAGTTGTAAGAGCTAAGAAAATCTAGGCCCAACCCTAGCAATACAGGGTTGCCCTATAATTATAGTTATTTCAATGTGAGAAACTGATATAGTTATTTTTGGTTGAATGATTATCCTTTAGAAATATTTTTCAAAATTTTATTTTATATTATTTGATTGTTAATTTATTGTGTAATCATTACAATTTTATACAAACTTTAAATTTGTATTTACTAAGATCGGATTTTTTTAGAGTCAGATCAAAGATCAATTTTAATAATTTGCTAAAATCAAATGGTAACATATAAATGTATTAATCAGATTTGGTAGTATTATGGGAATAAGTTTTAAACATAAATTTATAAATATTAAAAACTTTATTGAAAAAAATGCCCTAAGGGTCGGCCCGACCTTATGGCCAATTAGGACCGGCCTAAAAACCCCTCATGTTATAAGGACATATGAAATGTAGGTCCAACCAGACCCTTATTGACATCTCTAGTTGTATCCAGTTATTAATATTATAAATTATAGTGGAAATAGGGCATATTGGCTTAGGGCGAATTGACCATTCACGTTTTATGAAAATAAAAACTAAAGTTCTGTTTTTCAAAAACAGGTTTTTTTAGCAATTTTAACTAAAACATGACACTCATACCTCATTGTATTCTTTGACGAGAATTGGCCTTTTAGTCAAAAATATATGTAGTGCATTTCTCGACCGAGAAATGAATCTTGGTCTCAAGAAATGTATGGGTAGTCCTGAGAAATGATAAAAAGCGGAAAATAGACATTTGAATTAAAAATGGCTAAAAAAACCTTTGTTTGAAAAATATGCTAATAAATATTTTTCTTATGGACAAATGGTCAAAAATCCGACGAACTCTAAATTATATTACCAGTTGATGATGCAAATAAAATATTTTGTTATATGCTTTTTACTAGGTGACACATGAAGAAGTTTACGGTTTCCTGATAGTTCATAATGATTGTGGATGCTTGTCAAATATTTTGCGGAATTTCCGCTCGAAACATCATTTTGCCCCTAACATATTGTTGATTTGTAAATTTTATTCTAAAATACACTATTCATTAATTCTTAATTTTGTAATTATTAATTTCATCCAATTATTATTTTATTAGAAAAAAATCATTATGAACTATCATAATTATACAATCATTTCATAAATACGCTATTCACTATCTCTTATTTTTTAAATAATAAATCAAATCCAATCATTATTTTATTAAAAATCAACCACATCAACTATCATTATTATATTTCAATTTCACGTCTGACGATACTCTCAAAATTTATTCATATTTTTCTAAATAATTTGTTATAGTACTATTCTCTCAAAAAATATACTCTTAAAATTTATTCATATTTTTCTAAATAATTTGTTATAGTACTATTCTCTCAAAAAATAGAAAGGAACAAAACAAAATTTCAACCATCCACATCCTAAAAGGCGGAGAGGCAACTCATGATATTAAGTTTTACAAGCATTATTTATCCTTCTCATGCTTGAGAAAAGTCCAAAATTGTTTTAGGTACTTTGTACTTTAATCTCAACCATTGCCAATCTGATCTGCTATAAAATGAATATACATGCACAAATTAACATAAGGCTAATTAAATATCATGTATATATTTACACAAACACACAATTGAAAATGCCTTATTTTCCTTCTAACATCATATTTTTATCACATAAATAGTATTTACGTATTAGAACATACTGTTTCGAAGAAGAAAACATAAGACTAATGTATAAGAGAAGAAAAAAAAACAAAAAACCCGAAGCAAAAATGTCAGGGACTGTAATTTTTCCTCTCAGCATTTAATGGTAGAGATAAATATATATGATCAGGTGGTTGTTTTTCCTGTGAGAAGATGATGGGTGTGATCATGGGACGAATGAGACGACGAAGTGTAGCAAGATTTCACGTTCAACAGATTCTTTGGCAACACCTTTCTGAAACTCCTCTTTTTTCTTCCTCTTTTTACTTTCTTCTCCACAATAGATGACTCCTGCCAAACAATATATATATAAATATATATTTTATTAACTCTGAAAATTCTTCGGCCAATTAATTGATTCTGTATATGACCATGAGTATGACAATGTGCATATGAAAACTTGCAATCCAATTACATTGAATCAAAAACCCAACACGTGTAATTGGCTAATTAAATACTACTACCCAATTGGATAACGCCCAACTCCATTTTGATTTTGACATGTGTTCCATTCGATTTTTTTCCAGAAAAAATACACCAACTGGGTAGTATATGTATATCTCATCACCCAAATTGTATGATCGCATACATTTATGTTAGATTCAAATAATCTATTACAAATTGTTTTTTTCACCTTCAATTAATTTCATAGATAAACGCGCGTACTATTTCTTGGTTTTTTTGTCTTTGTTAAATAAAGATTAGATTGTGAATCAATTATCAAGTATAAGCAAATCGGAATATACATGATGAAATACAATTTGAAATTGAAAATAGTTAAGCAGTATAAAATCGTAAAACTTATAACCTTTGATATTGGCTCGCCATCATCGCTTGAAATTGTTTCAATCTTACCTGCATTTACAAAACCTACAAAAATCAACAATCATAAAATCCCCATATATTAACAAATAGATATCTAATAATACAGCAATGAAAGATTAATTCTTACCAGTATCATTATGGCAGTCTACCGGATTATCCTTGAAATAAACCCGAAAACTCGGGGAACCCGGAAAAGCGTCATCGTCCTCATATCCAATCATTCTCTCATCATCGTCATCATCATCTACCTCATCCTCATCCGCATCCGTAAATGAATCCTCAATCTTAGCCTTCGGATCATCTATAGGGCTCTCTTTCATCTCATTTTTAACCAAATTTCGCTTCACGTCATCATTTTTACCAATCTCATTTTCTCTGAGCTCTCCGACGCGTACGTCTGTTCCTTTGGTCGTCTGCTCGGGTTTCTTGACGCTGTCCTCAATTACAAGATGTTGGGAAGGATTATTGTCTTCCTGATCAATATGACAAAGAAGCTCTTTCTTGGAAGGGGTGGGGTCCTTGAGGCCGGGCCGGCCGGCGTGGCGACGAGCCTTGATCTCCTCCAGACGTTGGAGGAAGAGTGGCCGGAGCCTCGCCGGCAAGGTGGCGCCGTTAGCATCTAATCTCGAAACATTGCACCCCATTATTTGGTATTACGTTGAAAAAGAAAAAAACAAAACAAAAAGAAAAGTGATGGTGCATGCATGCACGGAGAGGCGGGGGGCCAAAAATTGAGGGCGAAGAAAGAATTAAGCACATGGATAAACAAGGAAATGTGGAAAAAAAAAAATTGAAATGTGTGAATTGAGGGGATTGAGACAATTAAGGGGTTTTTTTTGGCTGTTTTTCAGGGGTCAAAGTTTTGATGTGTGTTCAAAAACTTAAAATGCATGTCTCAAACAGTCTCAGCTTAGAAAATCTTCTAGAAGGTTCGGACCATTTGGTTGCAGTATCTCATTCTCGTTGGTTTGATTACGGACATTGGAGTTACATATATAATCTGATATAATCTGTTGAGTATCTATCTGCCTCAATAGATCGATACACGTAGTACCGAAGGAACAAATTACAGACTCAATAAGCCTATTAATACAAAACTGTACTCTAGACACTTTGCAAGAAAGTAAAGTACAAGGAATGAAATTACAGTTACAAGTAAAATATAACACAACTGTAAAGGGATACAACTCTAAGATCCGAATATAGAAAGATTCGGCTCAGGGACTGGTAAACCCTAGAAAGAACTGTCACCACGAATCACAACCCAGAGAACCAAAGAAGAAGCCACAAAAGCCTCGCCACAATACTTAAACCTCACAGCCTCAAACCCAGAAAACCCTAGGAACCCTGGATCTGAATTGAACCATCCAAAACCATAATCCACTCAGAAGAAGGATCTTGTACACAGAGTTGGTGAACAAGACAACAAGCACAAAGATCTCACCTCTCACACAAAGAAAACCCCAAATCAATCCAGCAAGAGACTGGAGTTTTATAGAGAGAGAGAATAGCACAAAGCAAGAGAAGAATCGAGAGAGTTTGAGAAATGAGAGAGAAAGAACAGACGAGATAATGAATTAGGGTTTCAGGAAAGTACTCTTATATAGGCACAGATCAACGGCTCAGATTACGAGAGATCAGCGGACGGATCAAGCCCAAAAGGTGCGGATAAGAAATCCGAATCCCGGTCCGACTCGCTGCACCGAGTCAACACATGGGCTAAATGGTTTGGCCTGGTGGCTTTGGGTATTGGCCGCAATTTTGGGCAGTTAATAGAACAAATGGGCCACATTTATCAACAATCTCCACTGGCTCATTGTGTGATTCAATTAGACATTAATGGGAAATACCACTCATCATCATTGCCGATTGCCTTCCTAGCACTTAAGCTAAAAAGGACTTAAGTTACAGAAGCACTCAAGCTAACTGTAACTGAGTAAGGATCTCAACATGCACACAACAAGTCAAGTTCCCCCATTGAATTAACATAAGCACAGAGCAAATATCAATTCAACAGTTTTGGATTCAACAGAAACACACAGTAACTGTTAAACCCAACATAAAGGGTAACTAACCGGGTAACTAATCACCAGCGTCAAAATTTAGAATTTTTAAATAGGTTTTGAACTTTGATAGGGGTAGACACTCAGTACCCATATCAGCTGGATTGTATTCAGATGCCACTTTTTTCAAGACAGATAAAGCCTTTTGAAACAATATCCCTTATAAATGAAAACTAACATCAATATGTTTTGTTCTGTCATGAAAAACTGGATTCTTACAAAGCTGAATACCAGATTGAGAGTCAGAAAATACAACAACCTTTTGTTTTAGAAAATCAATTTCAGAAACAAGACCTTTTAGCCATAAGGCTTCTTTTAAGCTTCAGTTACAGCCACATATTCTGATTCTGTAGTAGACAGAGCCACAATATGTTGTAACTGGGATTTCCAACTAATACAAGAACCACACAGAGTGAAAACATAAGAGGTTGTTGATTTTCTGTTATCTTTATCATTTGCATAGTTGGAATCCACATATCCTTTTAAAACAACACCATTTTCACACTTAGAAAATTTAAGGCAATAATCAATTGAATGTCTCAAATATCTCAATAACCACTTCAAAGCATTCCAATGCACCATTCCAGGATTAGACATAAATCTACTAAAGCAAGAAACGACATAGGCAATGTCTGGTCTAGTACTGACCATTAAGTACATAACAGATCCAATGGCATTAGCATAGAGAATGTTTTGCATAGAAAGAATTTCAGAATCAGTTTTTGGAGACTGATCCCTACTTAATTAACACAAAATGAGAAGTAAGAGGGACATTCACATATTTTGCATCACTCATAGAAAACTTTTGTAAAACCTTTTCAACATATGAAGATTGATGAAGATAGATCATAGAGTTATTTCTATCCCTGTCAATATTCATACCAAGTATTTTCTTAGCATCACCTAATAATTTCATATCAAATTTAGCACTTAAGCAATTTCTCACATAGTCAATTGTCTTAATGCATGGACCGATCAAAAAGCATATCATCAACATAGATCAAGAAGAAAACAGGGGACTTAGCATCAAGTTTGAAATACGACAATGATCAAATCGCTTTCTGCTGCATTTCAAATCAAGCATGATCGGTCAAATTTTTTATTCCAATGTCTCGGTGATTGCTTTAAACCATACAAAGACTTTTTAGTAAACTCACATGGTTAGGTTTGGATTTGTCTTCAAAACCTTCAGGTTGTTTCATAAAAAATTGTTCTTCCAAATCACCATGTAAGAAAGCGATTTTAACATCAAGTTGCTTTAGTTCCCGATCAAACCGAGCCACTAAAGCTAGCATAGTTCTCACGATTTACAAACTTCACAACAGTGCAAAAATCTCGGTGTAATCAATGTCTTCTTTCTGAGTAAAACCTTTTGCAACTAATCTAGGCAGTTGTATGAACAGCTTCACCCCAGAACTTTTTGGAAAGTCCAGATGTACTTAACATACTTCTCACCCTTTCCAAAAGAGTCCTATTCATCCTCTCAAAGAACCCCATTTTTCTTTGAGGGGGTGTAAGGCACATACTTGTGTCTTACAATGCCCGAATCAACACAAAGTTGATCAATGAGTTGGTTGCAAAACTCCAACCCATTATCAGTTCTCAAATACTTAAAATTTTTCCCAGTCTGATTTTCTATCAAGGTTTTCCAATTTTGAAGTTTTTCAAAAACATCAGACTTGTTTTTCATAAGAAACACAAACACTTTTCTTGAAAAATCATCAATCATAGATAGAAAATACCTATTCCCACCATGGGTAGGAACACTGGCAGGGCCCCAAACATCAGCATGCAAGTATTCAAGAATATCAATACAGGTAGATTGTTTTGGATAAGATGAAGTAAGGAAGCTAACTCTTTGTTGTTTACCATAAACACATGAGTCACAGAAGGGAACACAAGTAAGTTTATCATTACCAAAACATCCTTCTTTATGCAACAATTCAAGACCCTTAGAACTTATATGACCAAGCCTTTTATGCCAAAGTTCAGTTTTGTTATTCACGAGTTCACATTGGTCACGAGTTCACATTGTTCACGAGAATTTTGCATGCAAGGAATGACTCAAAGATATCAAACATACAAATTCCTTTTCTTTTCAGCTTTAGCAATAATAAGGGAACCTTTCATGATTTTCATTAAGCCCTTACCCCATCTTCCCTCATAACCATCATGCTCAAGCATAGCACATGAGATCAAATTATTAGATAGATCAGGAACATGCCTTACATCATTCAGAGTCAAAACAAAACCAGAATCAAGTTTCAAATACACAAAGACCAACACCAATCACTTGACATTTCTTATCAAGACAAAGCGCAGGTATCACAATTATCAAACAGAACAACGTAAAGCGAGGTAGGTGGACCACACAGAAAAGCCAAAGGAAGAAGCCACAAAAGCCTCGCCACAATACTTAAACCTCACAGCCTCAAACCCAGAAAACCCTAGGAACCCTGGATCTGAATCGAACCACCCAAAACCATAATCCACTCAGAAGAAGGATCTTGTACACAGAGTTGGTGAACAAGACAGCAAGCACAAAGATCTCACCTCTCACACACAGAAAACCCTAAATCAATCCAGCAAGAGACTGGAGTTTTAGAGAGAGAGAGAATAGCACAAAGCAAGAGAAGAATCGAGAGAGTTTGAGAGATGAAAGAGAAAGAACATACGAGATAATGAATTAGGGTTTCAGGAAAGTACTCTTATATAGGCACAGATCAACGGCTCAGATTACACAGAGATCAATGGACCAGATGAAGCCCAAAAGGTCCGCGGATAAGAAATCCGGATCCCACAGTCCGACTCTCAAACCCGAGTCAACACATGGGCTAAATGGTTTGGGCTGGTGGCTTTGGATATTGGGCTGCAATTTTGGGCCAGGTTAATAGAATAATGGGCCACATTTATCAACATAATCCAATAACTAATTGTAATTAACTTACACATACACACATATATATATGTTGGATAATATATCTATGAGGAATGATGATATAGATTATATTTATGACTATCTATAAATTATTGCATTTAGATCTTATTCCCAAGTCTATTTTAATGTGAAATTTGTGTGCAAGCTAAGCAACATAGGAAACCGCATAAATCAGTAGAAAAAGAAATCATGTTGCTTGGATTAATTCATAGCGATATTTGTGATAGCAGTCATGTCCTAACTCGTGGTGGTAATCAATATTTCATTACTTTTATTGACGACTTTTCAAAATATTGCTATGTTTATTTGATTAATGCAAAGAGTAAATTATTTGATAAGTTTAAAGAATATAAAGTCAAGTTGAAAATCATCTTGAAAAAAATTAAAATTCTTCCTCTGATAGGGGTGGTGAAACTGATTTTTGTAAATTGCATGGTATTGTGCATGAAGTGACACATTCTTATTCTCCTCAACCTAATGGTGTGGAAGAAAGAAAAAATAGAACATTACTTGATATGGTGAATGCGATGTTACTTAGTTCTGGTATGCCTAAAAACTGTTGTGGTGACGCTTTATATTCTGCTTAATTGATTCTCAATAGAGTTCCTTATAAAAATTCTGACAAAACGCCTTATGAATTATGGAAGAATAAAAAACCTACTCTCAAATTTTTAAAAGTGTGGGAGTGCCTAGCTAAGGTTAACATTCCTATTATTAAGAAAAGAAAAATAGGCCCCAAAACTGTTGATTGTGTTTTTGTTGGCTATTCTTTGAATAGTACTACTTATAGATTTTTGGTGTTTAATTCTGAAGTTCCTGAAATTTCCAATAATTCTATTATTGAATATAGAGATTCTGTATTTTTTGAAAATATTTTTCTTATGAAAGATAAATTGTCTAGGCCTGTTGGTGTATGTTTTAGTTCTAATGTTAATAATTCTTCTCCTTCTATTTTTAATGAGGAACCTGTTGAGCCTAGGAGGAGTAAAAGGAGTAGAAAAGTTAAAAATTTCGGTGATAATTTTTATACTTTTTTACTTGAAGATGACCCTAAAACTTATAATGATGCTATGTTGTCTCGTGGATGCTACTTTTTGGAAGGAAGCGATTAATGATGAAATGAACTCCTTATGATTAATAAAACTTAGGTTTTAACGGACCTACCACCTGGTTGTAAACCAATTGGGTGTAAATAGATTTTTTTAAAAAAGTTGAGGATTGATGGTTCCATAGAAAAATACAAGGCTAGACTAGTTGTTAAGGGTTTTGAGCAAAAACCTGGCATTGACTTTTTTGACGCTTACTCGCATGTTTCTAAAATCACTTCCATTAGAATGTTGATTGCAATTGCCTTTGTTTATAAAGTGGATATTCATCAAATGGATGTAAAAACTGCATTTTTAAATGGTGATTTGAAGGAGGAAATTTATATGAACCAGCCGGAAGGCTTTGTTGTGGCCGGTGAGGAAAAGAAAGTATGTACGCTTGTTAAATCTCTTAATGGATTAAAACAGGCTCCAATGCAGTGGCATGAAAAATTTGATAGTGTTATAATTTTTAATGGTTTTTATATTAATAAAGGTGATAAGTATGTTTGTATAAAAGCTGTCGATGACACTTGTGTAAATCTTAAAGCAAGCATAATCCGTACCGTAGTGAACTTCACAACATGAGCAAAGATTTATGTATACTCTATCCCCCTCTTTTTGAGTAAATCCCTTAACCACTAACCTAGCTTTAAATTTAACAAATTCACATTCACTATTCACCTTAAACAACCATTTGTAATCCAACAAAAAATTAGCAGGTTTAGGCACAAGAATCCAAGTATTGTTAGCATGCAAAACATTCATTTCTTCATTCATAGCATTTAACCCCTCAGAGAATCAACTGATTTTAAAGCTTCTTCATAAGATTTAAGCTCGGAATTATCAATAGATTCAAACACACAAAAAACAGGTTGCCTAGTGTTTCTTCTTGCTCTATCTCTAACAAGTTGATAATCATGCAAATTTTCAAGTTCTTGTTTATTTTCATCAACTAACTCATCATGCACAACATCATCATCAAGATTTTCAGGCAAATCAGGTTCATTTTCAGGCATATAATCACGGTTTTCATGCACAACAACATCAGGAAACATTTCCAAAACATGAACATGCTCCACCTTGTTAGGTGTCTTATTTCCAGAAATAGGCAATGGCACAGATAAGCACGGCATTTCAGATTCATTAAATGTTACATCCCTGCTAATTAACACTTTAAAACCAGGTTTAGATTTTAACCACAACCTATAACCTTTAATTGTAACGCCCCCTTATGGACGCTACAAGGCTCGTTAACTTTAAACTTCTTTAAAACAGTTTTTTTACACAATATAAGACTGAATTTTTTTTTTCTCGCAGTGTATTAAAATCGACCATTATATCATAAAAACACAAATCATCACGAGAAAATTGAAAATATCACAAACCAAGAGTTTGAATTCGAAAATAGCTAAAGCATACAATTTGAAAAGAGGTTTTCAATCAATCTTAAAATAAAACATATCAGAAGCATAAAATTGAAAATAAGTTTCATAATTTGACATCATAAAATATAATGTCTTTCTTGGCGTAATTCCGTTTCCAATCCCACATCGTTGCACATACGCTCCTCACGTACTTCAACTTAAGTCATCCTCATTATATTCTTATCTGCAACATGATGTAACTTTAATAAGCATTAAGCTTAGTAAGCACATTTGAATTCTCACAAAAACATTTTTCAAAGTATGAGCATTTATCATGAAAACATAAATATGAGCATGATCATTGTAAATAACTTTTGCATCTCTTTCTATGCATAAATAAAAAAAACATGCATATTCATTTTATCTTTATGGGCCCAAGCGTTACACCATTAACATAATTAGCGCGCCGTCACAAAAGGAAAAGGGTAGCTAATCCCAAACCAAACGTAACAAGTCCACCTTGCGGGACAAGTCCACCTAGCGGGACAAACATTATCATTGGGTGTGTAACGCTTACATTACGTGATACATACATATACATTTACGAAAGCTCATCAATAATTTGTAAAGAATGCCATAAATGCCTTTCATAGAGAATGCTTGAATATAAGATGTTAAAATTAGTATAACTTTATAAAAAGAACATTTCATAAACTTATGTATATCATGTTGCAGGTGAGAATGTACTTACTTGACTTGTTTATTTACTAAACCTTTCACTTAAGGGTGATGAACGTCTTGATCACGGTGTGCTCGCCTTCTTGGAATGTTCATGTCAAATATTTTCATGAGAAACACATACAATTAATATAGACATTAAAATTTCATTTATAAATATATATAAGATTTCATAAATGGTCTAAATAATATTCATAAAACTTCATTATTACATGATTAAGCCTAATGCTCTAAATCTGGAAATTCTGACCTATACATACTTAAAATTATTAATCTGATAATATAAATATTAAATTCATGTAAAAATTAGTAATATGATACTTAACATCCTAATAGAGTATCACAAATTTTTCCTTTATAAAATAGATGTGAAAAACATGATTTTCAAATTTTCTAAATGAATACAATTATACAGGCATCTTATATTCTAGTCTGGGCATACTGTAAAGAACGATTTTTAACTCACAACCTAGATACCGTATAAATCTAAAACTTTGCAGAATTATACCTAACACATATATACATGTCCCAAAATTTTCCTAAAGTAAATGATCATCCATTTATAGTTCAAGATAATCATTCAAAACGGATCCTAAAAACTGTCAGGATTTCATACACTGTGAACATATTAGATTATAAATTCCATATCCTCCAAACCGGGATAGATAAAATTCCAATAACATTACTGGATACTAATAATTCATATAGGAATGACATATCCCAAATTTAGCTATAAATAAAATCATATCCATGCTACACATGCTTCGCAAGTTTGAGATCATACAAGTTTTCAGATTCATGAATGAATATCCAATGGTAAAAAACAATTCGTTAATAGATCATCAATAACTACAAGGATCTGGAAATTTAACCTAGCATATGTGACATTTAGCTAAGTATTTCTAAAATATAAATGTACTCAAGAAGCAATAATTTGCATATCATAATATTTCACCAATTAAATCCTAATTTGGAAATACATACCTTATTTCTTACAAGATCTTGTATAAGCAAAGTGTTTCACCCAATAGATCCTTTGATGCAACTTTGTTGAAACTACTAGTATGATTACTTCTTGTGTAGATATATGTTATGCACCATTGAATTCAAGGTAAATAGCATGAAGAAGTAAAAGCACACTTTGGTGAAGAGTTGGATTTGATTCTTTGAAAGGGCTAATGTAGAGATTTTTGAGGAAACTATTTAGAATGAAGGAACTTATTGGCTCTCTAAATTTTTCAGATCCACACACCTCTTATTCATATATGTAACCTTGTATTCTCAGCAAAATAACTAGATACAAGTCTCATCTATTAAAGTATTGAAAAAGGGTCCCTACATCTTCACATGATAGTTGTTAGCCATGTTCCAATTGATAAGATAAAGACCTTACTTTTCTTGCTTTCTTCATTGTGATTTAATCATGGAGAATATACCTTACCTTTTGTGGTTCAAAGAGGGAACAACCATGACACTTTACTTGCTTTATACAAATCATAACAACCACACCAACATGATATAGTAAGCTGTCACAGAATTTTCTGGTTTGGCAAGCTTTAGCATTTGGACCATAACTCTCACTTTACATATTCAAATAAGGTAATTCTTCTTCCTATAGACACCTAAGACATGTACCTACATTATCATGTTTAAAAATACCAGATAGGAAACTTATTTAATGGGTAAAATACGTTGGCAAAGTGGCAAATGCTGTTGTGCAGTTTTTCAGCTTTTCAGTTTTGGCATGCCTTAGTGTTTGGGCCATATCTCATAATTTACATATTCAAATAAGGTGATTCTTGTTCCTATAGACACCTAAGACATGTATCTAAATTAACAAGTTCAAAAATCCCAAATAAGAAACTTATTTTATGGTAAAAATACGTCATTGCAAAGTTGCACATGTTGCTGTCAAGTTTTACAGATTTTCAGTTTTGGCATGTTTGAGTGTTTTGAGTATATCTCATACATTACATATTCAAATAAGGTAATTCTTGTTCCTATAGATACTTAAGACATGTACTTAAAATACCATGTTCATAAATTCCAAATAATCACCTTAAGTAAGAAGGGAAAACGTTCACAAAATTGCATCTAAAACACCATATCATCAAGTCCATATACTACATATGAGTTTGAAGTGCATGACAGTAATTCACTTAATCACTCTTGATTAGCATAATAATTGTCAATATAATATGTAATTTCTCATATATACACACATCACATCATAGTATTATATATATATATATATATAACTCATGTTCCATATATACCGTCATAATTCTTTTGACATGAACTTCCGAGCACACCGATCCCACGTTCTTCACCTGTTATAACACTAGATGAATCATTAGTGTTAAATATACCAACATTCATTATGATAAAAAAAAAATTATATAATCATTAAAGAAAAATGTGGGCATTACATTAACACCTTGAGGGTAACCAAGAAAAACACTTTTTACAGCCCTAGGTTCAAATTTATCATGTTTTTTATGAGCAAAAGCAGAACATCCAAATACTTTCAAGTTAGAAAAATCAATTTCCATACATGTAAACACAGATTCAGGTATTTTACAACTTAAATGCACAGAGGGAGATCGATTAATCACATAAGCAGTAGTTAAAACAGCTTCACCCCAAAACCTTTTTTGAAAGTCCGAACAAGCAAGCGTACTTCTCACCCTTTCAAGTAAAGTTCGATTCATTCATTCCGCTACACCATTTTCTTTGTGGTGTATACTTGGGATGCTTTTATGCCTTTTATACTAGAATCATCACACAAGTTATCAAACCGCTGATTACAAAATTCAAGTCCATTATCGTTCTTAGGATTTTAAATTTCTTACCCGTTTGATTTTCAATTAAAGTTTTCCATTGTTTAAACACATCAGATTTGTTTTTCAACAAAAACATCCAGACTTTTCTTGAAAAATCATCAATAACAGATACAAAATACCTAGAACAACCATGAGTAGTAACACTCGCAAGACCCCACACATCGGCATGCGAATACTAAAAAATTTCATAACACGCAGATTTGTTCGGGAGTGGGAAAATATGAAACATAACTCTAGAATTTTTGCCAAGAATACAAGAATCACAAAACGACATACAGGACAGTTTATCTTTTCCAAAATAGACATTTTTATTCAAAATATCAAGACCTTTAGCACTATATAACCCAAACGTTTATGCCATAAATAAGTTTTGTCATTTTCAGAGGCACACACAATATTTATAGAATTTTGTAAGTAAGATTCAGGTTCATCACTGCGTTTATACAAATTTCTCTTTTTAACGGCTTTGAAAATTACCAAATTTCCCTTGAAAATTTTCAACCTCTAACCCATCATCCTCAAGAGCAGCACAAGAAATCAGATTGTTACACAAATTAGACACATGCCTCACATATTTCAAGGTCAAAACATAGCCATAATCAAATTGTAAACAAATATCACTAGTTCTAGCAATATTACATGGTTTTTGATTAGCAATTAGAAATCAGTCTTTTAAATGGAGACATATGAAAAGTGCAAACAGAATCAACAAACCAATCAGTTTCACATGCAGAATTTGAATGCACATAATTCACAAAAGCACAATTTTCATAACCATAAAGACATCAGCCACATTTTCACTTGTAGAAGCCATATTAGCATGCTCATTTGGTTGGTGATTTTTAAAATTATGATTACCTCTTTTATTAGGACATTCCCTAACATAATGACCATGTTCACCATATTCACAACACTTTCGATTTTTAGGTCTAGACTTAGACCTAGACTTACTTTTTCCTCTTTTCTTAGCGAATTTCTGGTTTTGGTAATTATCAGCTTTATGTTGGTTATTAAACTTGTTTTGAGAACGTTCCCTCACATGCATAACCTCGCCAGAATTTTACCTAGAACTTCTATTAACTTTTAAACACTGGAGAAACTATTCCAACCACTTGAACCACAAAGGAGACGAGAATAGTTTCACACCACACTCAAAGAGTATTTCTCAAAAAGAGTCACAGAGAATCGAAGTGAGAGAGACGAAGTGAATCTGGGAGTATAGTGAGAGGGCACCATTGGTTAGTGAGGGAGAGGGATGTAAGAGTTGGGTTATAATTTAGGGTTTCAGTTGTTAAGGCTTTAAGAGGGAACCAATGGCTGAGATTGAAAACCTTAAAGGGACGACCAAGATTAAACATCAGGATCGGCGGTCCACAAAACCGAGTAAGGCACGACCCGAAATTTGAGTAGGAGATGGCAACTATGTGGGCCGAGGCTTCATGTTGGGCTCGGGAACATTGGGCACAAGGGGACCAATAATAACAAATATAAATTGGGCCACAAATTTCAACAACTATGAAAAGTAAATTTTTAACCGCGAACTGCAGATTTCGCCTATCCTCCGGTTCATAATTTTCTGGTTTGGACTTTGGATTATGCCTTGATAGAAAGATTGTTTTGGCCAAAAGCACTAAACCCAGACCAGTATTTACGACGTTGTGATTTTTGTGGTATTTTCTATGGGATGGATTGACTGCTTTTATTATTTGTGTAATACGAAATCAAAAAAATCTGATCTTTGTTATGCTTGTTTTTCTGGCATAAGAAAAGTCATGGAAACCAAATTGGCGGCGGTAATTCCTTCAGTAAATTTCCAACACCTCTATATATTTGACTTAAAATGTAAATTACCTTTGTGCCATTAAAACTACTATATCGGAGAGATATTTTAGGCATATCAAAATTTAACAGAAATATTCATCCTTTTAGAGAAGTAGAGATAGAAATAGAAATTTCAATCAAGACCCAAACCCATTAAAAAAATATATTTTTTGTGTTTTATAGTATCCGCCTCATGGATCTCATATAAGACCACTTCATATAAGAAAAATGACAATCTAATCAATTCGGGGGTTATTTCTCAGTAATATATGGAGGGCGCTAGCTTCTCTATATTTATTGGCCTATTGGGTGCTTTTACATGGAGGGTTTTACTTCTGGTCAAAGAGAGGGATTTCACTAGCAAAAGAAAACTTTTCCATGCTTTCATTATAGATAATAGACGAATATATTATTTGTACTTTATAATAGTGTTGCAAAGTTATCTCAACATTTTATTTAAATTAAGGATATGTTAGTCCATCAACACATAATTTAATATTCGATTCCTTATAGCATCTCTTAAAAAAAAATTGGCCTTGGGACCAACATGCTGAATTCATAATACGCGCGTTAAATTTATAAGATAACACGTATATGAGAATACATATATGTCTTATGCAATATATTAATTAATAAATCATTAATATATAAAATACTTATGACTATCCTACGAAGACTTTAGAAAAATGACTCAATTATTATTTATTTCTTGTTGAAATTGATGTCACATTTTAGTGTGATTTTCATTGTTGTTGAGATTACTATTGATAACGAGAATCATAAAGAGAATTATTACTTTCAACTTCACAATCATATGTCACTGTCGAATATCTGGTCGTCGTTCAACAACTCTGTAGTTATATAATACCCGCAAGGATAAATCTTTTGATATTTTGTGTGATGGCAAGAAAAATAATTCAGTATTTTGCAATCCTTCAATAGTTATTAGATGAGCATGAAAATAATTCACGAGCAAGAAAAACTTTTCTAAAGCAACGTTTCTGCAAATTAACATTATTAATTTATCAATTATTTAACATCTCATTAAATTAATAGATTTTGGCAGTCTCAATATTATTAATGTATAAAGATTTAAATGTATAATATATATATAGGATATGGATCAAATAGGTCCTCTCATTTGGGGTGAGCCCATAGGACCCAATCCTAACCATTGATTAACATTTTGGGTGGTTCAAATTTTTAGGGGGTTTTATATTTTTTTTTTGTTTCAACAACTAAGTAGGGTAGGGTGGTCATTTTATAATATAGAATCAGTTATTGAGATTTGACGAGATCTCAATCATGTTCAATTTGCTTCCCACTTTCACGCGACACGTGCTTTCAATATTTTAGTAACCTATATCCCTCATATTCACATTTTTTTTTCTCCAGCGTATTCTGTTGTTAACTGCTTATGTAATATAATCATATTGCATGTGTAGTATAACCATATTGCATGTGTAATTTAATCATATCTCTGTTGCATATGTAGTGTATATTAGTTACTTATGTAGTATAGGATTGTTGCTTATTACTTGCTTATGTAGTTATGTATTTGTGTTGCATATATAGTGTATATTCGTTGTTTATGTAGTATGGGTTTGTTGCTTATGATTTGCTTATGTAGTTAATGTATTTGTGGTGCATACGTAGTGTATATTCGTTGCTTGTGTAGTATAAGCTTGTTGCTTATGTAGTATGAATTTGTTGCTTATGACTTGCTTAGGTAGTTAATATATCTAAAAGCACCATGACACGTCTATACAAGCAGCAAATTACATCTTCATAAGCAACCTTCAAACTGTAGTCGAGTTCTAGCAACTATGGCGAATTGTCTGCAACTGTTTTCAGCCTCTGGTAATGCATTGAAGAAGAAAGATGAATGATTTCTCACAGTAGTGCGTTGAAGAAGGAGGAAGATTGTTACGTTGGTTTTGCTTTGAGATTTGGAAGGATAGCGTGAATCCCGTGATTATTGCTGAATACCGTGAATATGGGACAATTTTGGAGGACGACTAATTTACCCCTGTGCTTAATTAATTAGCTTGTAATTTATAATTTTTTCTCATAAATCGCAGTCCTTGAAAAAATTAGATATATGTCTAGCATTGGTCCCTAAGGACTCACCCTATGAGGTGGTCTCATAATATATATATATATATATATATATATTTATTGGGAGGGGCATATAAATACCATGCCCGTGCCCTTAATAATTAACAGTTTGGGGTTTCTTGAAATTTGACCCAGACCCGGTCAGAAGTCAAAAAACTTGCCCCGCACGCCCGCACCAAATGTTCCAGATACAGGGTGGATACCCATAGGTCTGGGTCCAATTGTCATCCCAAGTTACGATCAAGCTTCCTTCACATTTAACCACTAGGATTAGCCCAATGGCCACGAGTATTACTCGCAATGAAATTTACTATTAAGTTACTCTCATTTTTTCTCTCACCATTCACATCAACACAGTTTTGAAACAAGAACAAATCATTATTACATACTTTTTCACAAATTTCACTATTCACTCACCAGGTTTGCAAATGAACGAAGCCATAGAGCTCGACCTGATAAAAGCTCATCTGAGTTCGTTTATTGAGACTTGTTAATATAAATAGACCAAACTCAAGTTTAGAAATATTCGGCCCGTTAGCTCGTGAGCAGACTCGTTAGTAAGCTTGTATAAGTTAAACTAATAGTTTAATTAATTTAAATATTTTTATACGTTTACCAAATGATAAATATAAAAATATTTATAAATAAACTAATTTATTTGAGTAAAATCATATATTTGAATAGAATATGTTGTGCATTTTAGAAATATATAATTTTGTTTTGGGTTATTGATTTTTAGTACCGACCTATAGACACTTTCTTTGGTTTGGTACACGACATTTCGAGTTACCAATTTAGTACCCATACTTCACATTTGTTTTATAAATTGGTACCTATTAATTTTTAAAGACAAAAATGCCCTCATGACTTTTTATTTTTTTGTTAAAAATTTATATTTTAATTAGAATTATTAAATTTAAAAAATAAATTTAATTAAGAAATATCTTTTTATTATTTAAATTAAATTATTAAATTTCAAATTGTAAAAAATAAAATAAATTAAATTAATATTTTTTTTAAAATTCGATTAAAAAACTAATTAAAAATTAATATATTTATAAAAATAATTGCTATAATTTTCTTATTTACTATCTGAATTTCAATTTTTAAATTATTTAATTTTCTTTTAATTATTAAAATTAGTTAACTAAACTAATTTTTCTTTTTGTTACTTAAATTTTAATTTATATTTATTAATTTACTAATTTAATGTAATTAATTTTATTTTTTCTAAAATTCTTCAATTTTCTTAGAAACTTCATTTTATTTTTTATTAATTAAATTAACTAAAATTTTAACTGATTTTATAATTTAAATAAGTATACTCAAAAATTTATTTTAAGTATAACTTATGTTTCTCGAGGGCATTTTTGTCATTAAAAGTGAATAGGTACCAATTTATAAACAAATGTGAAGTATATGTACTAAATTGGTACCTTGGAAATGTCAGGTACCAAACCAGCAAAGTGCCTATAGGTCAGGTACTAAAAAATCAATAACCCTTTTATTTTTATAATAAATGAAGAATAATATAATTTTTAATTGAAATTTACTAAGCTCGTTAGGCACAATTAAAATCGAAGAAGTTCGTGAGCCATCAATATATTCGATAAATTCAAACTTGAGTTCCAATCGATAACAAATGAGAGCATCACAAACTCTCAAAATCTCTCTGAGGGATTCAACTTTAATTGGATACAAAAATAAACTTTAAGGGGTATAAACCTAATAATTGAATCACATGAGGTGACAAACATATAGAAAGTAAACTTTGTTGGACCTAAATTATACAAAGACTCAAGAGGCCTATTTTCTAGAAAGTATAAAGACTCAAAAAACCTATATTTTAGAAAATACCTTTAGGAATGTCTAGAAAAATATCTAAATTATAATTGTAATCCCGCTAGTAGAAAATTTCTAGAGAAATATGTAAATCGTTGGATGATACAATTAGAAGGATTGTAGACATATGATTACCACAATTGGTGTAATTTTCGGCCAAGGAGTGTGAGATGGAGAGGATTTTCTTGTGTTTATGTGTCTAAGTGTTGGAAAAGAGTGTATTGAGAAAGTTTGTAAAATGAGGGAAACAAGTTGGAATTTTTTGTGTTTTGGTGTTGAAAGATGAGTTAGTGGGAATAATTGGTCTAGTTGGGAAAAAAAATAGATTGATACCTTCCTAGATGCTTATGGCCGAAAGGTATGTGTAGGAAGGGTAAATTTTTTAGTCAGGGAAATTATTGGGGAGTAAAATATTGTTTGGGAAAAAATGGTATTATTTCTCCTAAAAAATAGCTATGGACGACATGGAAGGAATAGGGGGTTAAATTTTGTTGTCTTGAAATCCTTTATTGAAGGGAGTTAGTTGAGGATGATAAACTTTTGTGGTGTGATAAAAATAATGGCATTATTCGCCTAAAAATACACTATGGCTGAAAATTGGGGAAAATAGAGGAAATATTTTTTTTTTATCTTAATAATTGTAGTAAAGTTGTTGAGAAAAACAATGAGTGACCCCCCCTTAATTTCCCCTGATGGCCGAAAATACTAGTATAGGAGGATAAAAATTTTATGTTTCTTTTCTTTTATAAAATTGAGGGAAAATAAAATGTATTATTATTCAAAAATAAATATTTAGAAGTTTAAAATTAAGGATGTGAAATAACAAATGTGTATTTTCTCAAAATAAATTGGAAATTGGTTGGGAATGTATTATAGAATAATGTGGAATATTTGGATAAGGATTGAAATGTACTCCCAAATTATCGAGGGTCCAATATTTTTAAAGTCATAGTTAATCGATCAAGTATTAATACTAGAGAGGAACTAAAATTGGTACGCTCAAAAATAAGGAAAGCGCAATTGACGTTGGAAGGAATAAATAAAAGTCGCGTTACGTTTCCTTAATAATAGGTTTGTGATACTTAGCCAAATAATTTATCACTATACAACATCGTATCTTATATTGATAAAAGTCGGGGCCTCACATTCTCCCCTCCTTAAAGGAATTTGGTCCCCAAATTCCTCTTAAAATAGTTCTGGGTATTGTCTTCGCATATCGTCTTCCATTTCCCACGTGTCGTCTTCATATCGATCGTGCTTTTTCCACACTACCTTGACCATTGGGATCTCCCTTCTTCTCAGTTGGCGCACTTGTCTATCGATGATTCGTATCGGTTTCCCAGTGTAAGGCGAATTCTCTATTATGGGTGGAATTTTCTCTGTGATAATATGCTCTTGATCAGGCTGGTATTTCGTTAATATGGAGACGTGGAACACGTCATGCATACCAGCTATAGGAGGCGGGAGTTCTAACTGATAAACCAGCTTCCCGACTCTCTTAAGTATCTTATATGGCCCAATGTATATCGGGCTCAACTTTCCTCCCTTCTTAGGGTGGATTAATCCCTATCGTGGTGAGAGTCTGAGGAATACTTCATCTCCAACCTCGAATTCCAAATCTTTTCTTCTTTTGTCCGCATAGTTCTTCTGCCGACTTTAAGCGGTACAAATTCGGTCCTTGATCATCCTGACTTTTTCCATGGCCTCCTTGACTAAGTCGACCTTCAGAATCAATGGTGACTTTCGTTTCTCTTTTGGAGTCCACTGATCATTGATTTTCCATTGTAGCGGTGATTGACACTTTCGTTCGTATAGTGCCTTGTAAGATGCCATAACAACAGTGTCCTGATAGCAGTTGTAAGTAAATTCGGCCAATGGTAAATGAGAGTCCAAACTTCCTTGAAATATAAATGTACACGCCCGTAACATGTCTTCGACAGTTTAGATCTTCCGTTCAAATTGCCATCGATGCGTGCTCAGGTGCTTATTTCTTTGATCGAGACTCAACGAGGCTCCTCGTTCCTCATGTAAGCATTTCCAAAATCTCGAGACAAATCGTGGGTCTCTGTCTGAAACAATATCAACTGGTACTCCATGTAATCGCAAGGTCTCTCGGATATACACCTGTGTTAGTTTCTGTAAACTGTTCGTCTTTTGATTGGTAAGAAATGGGCTGACTTCGTGAGTCTGTCCACTACAACCCATATGGTATTGTATCTTCCTTTGGTTCTAGGCAAATCCGTTACGAAATCAATAGTGGTATATTCCCATTTCCATTCGGGAATCTGTAACAGTTGCAGTAACCCTGACGGCCGTTGGTGTTCAGCTTGAATCGTTGGCACATCAGACATCTTGCCACATACTCGGCTACTTGATTCTTCATGTTTACCCACCAAAAGTGTTGTTTCAAATCTTTGTACATCTTATTACCACCGGGATGTATGGTGTACTTTGAACTATGGGCTTCGCTTAAAATCTTATTTTTTTTTCAATTCCTCATTGTTTGGTATGCACACCCGATTCTTAAACCTCAAGATTTTATCTTCTGAGAACAAGATAAAAAAATCTTTCTTTGTTAGAGATTGAAAGAATTTTGAGAAGTCGTGGCACGAGCCTACGTGATTTTGATACGATGCCATTTCCTCGATGCGACAAATCGGCAATAGCCAAAAGCAGTTGATATATGACGAGCTGCGTTATGATCGTAAGGCTCTTTTGGTAGAGCACAAGAACCTCATTCCGGACTCAATGAGGAACAAAAAAATGTTTACTCTAAAGTAATGACAGCGGTGGAATCAAATAAAGATGGTATATTCTTTGTATACGAATATGGGGGAACATGCAAAACATTCTTGTGGAGAGCTTTATCTGCGGCTTTGAGATCGAAAAGAGAAATTGTGTTGAACGTGGCATCGAGTGGAATAGCATCCCTATTCTTTGCCTGGTGGAAGGATGCCCATTCCCATTTTGTTATTTCTTTAAACCCAAATCAAGAGTCAACTTGCAATATCAAAAGCGGGAGTCCAGGTTCTTTGAGTTGATTATTCGTTCTAAACTTATAATCTGGGATGAAGCCCCAATGATGCACAAGCATTGCTTTCAAGCCCTGGATGAAAGTATAAAATCTCTTTTAAAATTAGTGAACCCACATAATGAATCAAAACCTTTTGGAGGGAAAACTATTGTGTTCAGGGGGACTTCAGACAAATATTGCCTGTTATACTGAAGGAAAGTCGACGGGATATAGTCAATGCCACGATAAATCCATCGTACTTGTGGAAAGATTGTACAGTACTGAGATTGACTAAAAATATGCGTCTTCAAAGCCTCAATCAGGCAGATGATTATGCGGATTTGGCCCAATTCTCAGAGTGGATAGCAAGCATCGGAGATGGAAAATTCGGAGGATCTAATGATGGTTGTGCCACTATTGATATACCTGAAGATATTCTTTTGGAATCATCTGGTGATCCGATTGGAACAATTATGGAGAATACGTATCCAATGTTTAAAGACGCCATTGATGATCCTACTTATTTGAAAGTAAGGGCGATACTCGCACCGACTCTTGATGTTGTTGAGTCGATCAATCAATATTTGACGTCTTTAAATTCATCGGAGGGCCATACTTATTTGAGCTTAGATATCACGACACTATAAGAAAACTGCTGATAGACACCACCGAAAAGACACCGGTTTTAAGACTTTACTGGTGTCTTTTCCCATATAACACCGGTTTGTAAGAAACCGGTGTCTAATTAGTGCTGTCGTTTGATAAACAACACTTGTTTCATAAACAACACTGGTTTCCTAGAACCGGTGTCTATTGTAAAAACATTTCCCAAATAGACACTGGTTTTAGCATCGGATTTTGAAACCGGTGTCTATATATAAAAATTATTTTAGATTAGACACCAGATCTTTCGAGACCGATTATCGAACCGGTGTCTTTATTTTTTAACACAAGATATTTAGACACTGGTTTTACAACAGGTGTTGTTAGGGCCATAAGTAATTTGGGTAATTAGCAGTGAGAAAAAGAAAAACAAGCGTAATTACTCGCGCTTCTCTCCAAATCTCCGTCCGCCTCTCTCACCTCTCCCCGTCTCCTGTCCGCCTCTCTCACCTCTCCCCATCTCCTGTCCGCCTCTCTCACCTCTCCCTTGCGCCTCTATCTCTCACCTCTCCCTTCGCGCTCGTCGCCCCCACCGTCACTTCTCTCCCCTCCTCCCGGTCGCCAACCGCGAGTTGTCCACTAAAACATTGCTCCCGTCGCCCGTGGATTTTTTTCTCTTCCGCTCTCATCCTCCTCTGTCACCTCTCCCCCCCGCACGCCTTTGCCGCCCATCGCTCCGCCGCCCCGTCACTTCCCTTTCCAAATATCAAAATTTCTCGCAAGTAACCTACTTCCAAGCACTTCAAGTATCAAGCGGAACAAGGTATTCGTTTGTAAATAGCCCCTCTTTTGTTTTCTTCGATCTTCTTTTCGGTTTTGAAACTTTGGCCGTTAGAGTTGTGGTATTAAGTCCAAGTTTCCTGGTTTTTGCGGTAATGTGCTCGTCAACCCCACCGTACGCCGTTGTTGTCAACCCCACCGTACGCCACTATTGTCAACCTCGCCTGTTGTATATATTTACATATATAATAAATAGTGTCCCACATTGGTTTTTGTGTTATGTTATTGAGTCCCACATTGATTGAATCACTTTTTAGGGAGGCACTCACATTTATTGCTTTGTCCCACATTGATTGTGTATTGGAGTTTGGAGCTCAACTTGGTGTATAAAATAGTGTAAGTTTGATAAGTCCTACCAAGCTTTGGAGCTTTCTCCTTATTATGGAGGAAGTACCAAGTGGCTTCTAGTTTTAAATTTTGTGTGTATATATATATATTTATATATATATATAATATATATATAAGAAAGAAAGAAAGAAAGAAAGAAATAAATAAATAAATAAAAATAAGGAAAAGAGAGGGAGGGGGCGGACCGGAGCCCGGGCCGACTCATCGGTCCGAGCGGGCGGGTCCGACCCGATAGTTTAAAACAGTTTAAAGATTTAAACAGAAGGGTGTGTCTTTTTTCCAAAGAACACAACCTTTCGAAGGGAGACAACTCTTGGAGGCAGTCTCTGGAAATCTTTAAATAGACTTCCAGATCTACAGTAAGAGTTACGAAAATATTCATCCTCTTTCCTGAGTTTTCTTTCTTCTAACTTTCTGTCCAGTTTAAATATTTTACAAACTTCTGATTCTTGCTCCAGAAAATTCTGAGAAGTGTAATCTTAGAATTTTCCAGATTTAGGCTTTGTATCTTGGAGGTTAATTCCTTGAGACCTTTTACACCGAGAGAGGGGGGAATTAATACCTTAAAGACAACATCTAAAAAGGTGTGCCTAGCCTACAGATTTCATTACCCAAATTTTCATACAACAATTTTAAGGTATTATTTTTTCCTGCAATGGAGTCTGTTCTGGTGAAAGCACAATTGCACGATGGAGACAAATTGGAGCGTTTGAACGGGTTGAACTACAAGCGTTGGTGCTTGAAGATGGAGTATCTGCTGACTATAGCAAAGGTGTTCTATGTGGTTTCGATCCATGTCCCGGAGGTGACGATCCGGATGCTATATCCGCACAAAAAGGCGGAGGGCGGAGAAGGCTAAAAAGTGGAAGGATGATGACTTTGTTTGCCGCTTCACTATTCTGCGATCATTTGAACAACACGTTGTTCAACGTCTTTCATGTCCACAAGACCGAGAAATATGGAATGCTATAAAAAGGAGGTACGTTAATGAGGATCTTGGTAATAAGTCTTTTTCTCGGTTAATAAGTATATTGATTACAAGATGGTGGATCTTGAACCTGTAATTGATCAAGTGAATGAGTTAAATGATATAGCAAACGAGAATGTCCGATCTTTGGTGAACCCATTTCGAGACTTTCCAAGTTTCAACTATCATTGGTAAACTTCCACCTTCATGGAAAGATTACCAAAAAGAAATCGAAACATAAGAAGAAATCCATTTCGTTGGATGAACTTCGCAAGGTATCCAAATTGAGATAGAAAGTCTTAAGAGGGATGGTTCGATTTCTTTGTTGAATGATGGTGTGAATCAAGTGGAAGAAAAGAACCTTCAAGGAAATTCCAAGGGAAACCAAGGAAAATCCAAGAAGAGGAAAAATTAGGAAAGAATGAGGATGTGAATGCCAAGAAGAAAAAGAAGAAGGGACCTCGCTATGTTTGTGGCAAACCTGGCCACTTGGCTCGGGAATGTCGCCATCGCAAGGGACCAAAGAAAACGAAGAAACAAATTTGGTAGAGGATGATTTTGTTCTTGTTCACCGAAATCTGTGTTGTCAATGACATGGATTTCAATTGGTGAGTTGATTCGGGAGCAACTTGTCATGTTACACCAAAGTAAGTCCTGTTCAAAACTTACGAGGAGTTAAACGAAGCAAAAACAGTATACATGGGCAACTCTTCGACAAGTGAAGTTTTGGGCAAAGGAACCGTGCTTCTTCCCCTCTCTTCTGGCAAAGCTTTAACTCTGAAAAATGTGTATCATATTCCCTCTATGAGGAAGAATCTTGTATCAGTCCACAAGTTGGACGAGAATGGCTTTAAAGTAGCTTTTGAGTCCCAAAAAGTGATTATTACTAAGAAAGGGTCATTTGTTGGGAAAGGCTACATTAAAGACAATATGTACTTATTGAGTGTTGATAATAAAATTACTAGTTCCTACTATTCTGTTGACTCTTTTAATTCTGTTGAGTATGCTTCTAATGATATATGGCATTTGAGATTAGGACATATTGGTATGAATGCTATGGATCGTATGATAAACTGTGATTTTATTCCTAAGTGTTCAAGTACTTTGTCTATGAAAACTTGTGAATGTTGTGCACAGTCTAAGTTGACAAAAACATCTTTTAAAAGTGTAGTACGAACAACTAGTTTACTTGAACTTATTCATACTGATATATGTGATAATAAAGAGCATATTACTAGAGGTGGAAAACGTTATTTTATCACATTTATTGAAGACTTTTCGAAGTATACTTATGTTTATTTGTTAAGAACCAAAGATGAGGCCTTTGATAAGTTTAAAATCTTCAAAGAAGAAATTGAAAATAAAACCAATTTAAGGATCAAGAGATTGAGATCAGATAGAGGTGGTGAATATCTATCTAATGAATTTATATCATTTTGTTTACAAAATGGTATAGTAAGAGAATTTTCAGCACCAAATACTCCACCTCAAAATGGAGTAGTTGAAAGGAAAAATCGATCCTTATTGGAAATGGTTAGTGCTATGCTAATACACTCGAAATTACCAAAGAGTTATTGGGGAGAGACACTACTAAGTTCTTGTTACATAAGTAACAGAATTGTGAATAAGAAACATAAGAAAACTCCATATGAATTGTTAGTTGGGCATAAGCCTAGCATTAAACATTTGAAGGTATGGGGTTGTGTTGCATATGTTTGTGATGCAACTTTGAAGAGGCCAAAACTTGGTAGTAAAGCTGTGAAATCTATTTTTATTGGTTATTCTTTAATGAGTAAAGCGTATAGATTTCTTAGACTTTCTGATAATAATGTGTTTGAAGCTACGCATGCTATTTTTTATGAAAATTTGATCATTGTAAGGATGTAGACAAGTCAGATTTTAACAAAGACTTGTTAAACGAGACTGACTTACAAGCTGTAGCTAAATCAGATATTAAATCTGATGTTGGAACATCTAAAAATGATGAACATTTAGATCAGGATGAAAATGAACAGTGTGTTGAGTTGAGAAGGAGTAAGAGACGTAGAATTGAAAGGAATTTTGGTCCTGATATGTTAACTTACTTGTTAGAAGAGGACCCTAAAACTTTTCAAGAAGCTATGTCTTTATCAGATTCAATGTTGTGGAAAAGAGCCATGGATGATGAAATTAAATCAATTCTTGATAATCAAACATGGACTCTTGTTGATCCTCCTGCCAACACTAAACCTATTGGTAGTAAGTGGGTTTTGAAAAAGAAACTCAAACCTGATGGTACTATTGATAAGTACAAAGCAAGGTTAGTTGCCAAAGGTTATAGTCAAAAAGAAGAAATTGACTACTTTGAGACATTTTCACCTGTTACTAAATTTACTTCTATCAGAACAATGTTTGCCATTGCTTCTATGTTTAACTTAGAGGTTCATCAGATGGATGTTAAAACTGCTTTCTTAAATGGTGAACTTGAAGAAGAAATTTACATACACCAACCCGAAGGGTATGTTGTTAAAGGTGAAGAACATAAAGTATGTAAATTAAACAAATCATTGTATGGTCTTAAACAAGCACCGAGGCAATGGTATAAGAAATTTAAGAAAGAAGTTAAGAAGTTTGGTTTTAAGAGTAGCAAAGTAGAAAGCTGTGTTTTTACTAAGGTTACTCCTGAATATAAACTGCTTCTAACTTTATATGTGGATGATATGTTGATTTTTGGTTCTAATTTACAATGTGTTAATGAAACCAAAAATTATCTGAAGCAAGTATTTGACATGAAGGACTTAGGTCCAGTAGATGTCATTTTGGGGGTCAAAGTGATTAAAAGGGATAGAACATTTATATTAACACAGTCTCATTATATAGAGAAAGTGTTGAGAAAGTTCAATTACTTTGATTGCAAAGTAAGTAAAAGTCCTATTGATCCTCAAGTGAAATTAGTTCCTAACGAAGGAGAAGCTGTAAATCAAGCAGAATATGCCAAAATAATTGGTAGCATTATTTATGTGGTGAATCACACAAGACCTGACCTTGCGTGTTCCATTGGCATATTAAGTAGATTTACTAGCAATCCTAGTGAAGAACATTGGACAGAACTGAAGAGAGTTCTGAGATATTTGAAGTTCACAATAAATTATGGTTTACACTATAACTGTAGTTCATCTACACTTGAATGTTATAGTGATGCAAATTGGGCAGCTGACAAAATTGACTCTAAGTCAACTAGTGGTTGGTTGTTCACTATTGGTGGTGCCATAGTTGCTTGAGCTTCAAAGAGGCAAACTTATGTTGCATTATCCTCTATGGAATCTGAATATATATCAATGTCAACCGCTAGCAAAGACGTTGTATGGTTCAGAAGATTCCTTAGAACGATTCCCTTTTTAGATCCTAAAAAGGGTCCTACTACCTTGTATTGTGATAATCAAGATGCGATTTACAATACAAAGAATGAGAGAATATCAAGCCATAGCAAACATATTGCTATGAGGTATAATCATATCAGAAGTATGGTTAAGAAAGGGAAGATTGTACTTGAGTATGTCCCAACAAATCAAATGTTAGCTGATCCACTAACAAAACCTTTATCTGGTGAAAAGGTTACAAAGATCATGAGAGATATGGGGCTGTTACCGTTAAAACAGTGTCTTGATTGAAACCAACTCTATCTTAAGGTACAAGTCTCAGATTTGTCACCTTATGTATGAGAGTTAAAAAGGCAATTTAATATTAGACATTGGTGAAATGGAAACTGGGATACATTTCAAGTGTATAACTTAAAATAGTGGGGGTGACACTATTTTCAAAGTCTCATATCTGATCTATGCACTTAAAACTTACCATAACAAGAGTAGGTTGGATTTAAAAATCCTTAATAGACTTATAGCTTTGTGGAATGCGTTATGGACATTCTTGATGAGTCTACCTATACAAGTAGAGAAGTGAGAGGCCGCTTCTTACGGATTATTCGGTAAAATCCTAGAGTACTTGTGAAAACCAGGATTCAGCACAAGGCCCATTACAAAGGTGCTGCCAAGAACAAAAGGAGCAAAGAATCAGCATAGTGAGAATATGTTTACTTTGTGTTGCATATTCAACCATAAGTTAAAGGCTCGTCCACTTCATGGCTATTCACTATGTAAAAGAAGTTGTGTTTTTTATTTTATTTTATATGTAAATTAGTGGGGGATTGTTGTATATATTTACATATATAATAAATAGTGTCCCACATTGGTTTTTGTGTTATTTTATTGAGTCCCACATTGATTGCATCACTTTTTAGGTAGGCACTCACATTTATTGCTTTGTCCCACATTGATTGTGTATTGGAGTTTGGAGCTCAACTTGGTGTATAAAATAGTGTAAGTTTGGTAAGTCCTACCAATCTTTGGAGCTTCCTCCTTATTATGGAGGAAGTACCAAGTGGCTTCTAGTTTTAAATTTTGTGTGTATATATATATATATATTTATATATATAAATATATATAAGAAAGAAAGAAAAGAAAGAAAGAAATAAATAAATAAAAATAAGGAAAAGAGAGGGAGGGGCGGGTGGGCCCGGGCCGACTCATCGGTCCGCGGGCGGGTCGACGACCGATAGTTTAAAAGCAGTTTAAAGATTTAAACGAGAAGGGTGTGTCTTTTTCCAAAGAACACAACCTTTCGAAGGAGACAACTCTTGGAGCGAGTCTGCGGAAATCTTTAAATAGACTTCCGGATCTCTGATGAAGAAGAGTTACGAAAATATTCATCCTCTTTCCGAGTTTTCTTTCTTCTAACTTTCTTGTCTAGTTTAAATATTTTACAAACTTGATTCTTGCTCCGAAAATTTCCGAGAAGTGTAATCTTAGAATTTTCGAGATTTAAGGCTTTGTATCCTCGGAGGTTAATTCCTTGAGACCTTTTACACCGAGAGAGGGGGGAATTAATACCTTAAAGACAACATCTTTAAAGGTGTGCCTAGCCTACAGATTTCATTACCCAAATTTTCATACAACATCGCCATCCCTCGAGCTTTCGTAGTCGTTTGATATTTAGTAGGCCCTAATCCGGGGGCAAATCGATTGCGCCATGAGGAATTGATCTCTCTGCTTTGTCTTTGCTTTTCTCGATTTAAAAATCATTTAACAAATAAAAAATGACCTTCTCGTGTAGCAGTCGCCGTCTAGGTCAAATCTGATTGCGCCAAGAGGAAGAATCTCGATACTCATTCTCCCGCTGTAAGTTTCTCTCTGCTTTCTCTTTGCTTTTATCGATTTACTTTTTTTATTTGTTCGTTTTTTGCAATTTCTTTTGATTTTCGTGTTTTTCTTGAGTTGTAATTATGCTTGGCGAGAAGTCGGAACACAATTCGTGGTGGACTCGATCTCGTATTTTTCGTTTTAATTTTCTTTCTTAAATTCCTTTTTTGAGAGTTTTGTTCTTATAGCAAGTAAATTTTCATTGTCCCTTTTGTGCGTGTGTGTGTTATTTGGGTCTACTTCGGGTTTTTCATGTACATGTGAAAATAGAGAGATCAATTTAAGCTCAGACCCCTATTTGTGAACTCTATAGATGCCGTGCTGAATACAGGTACTAATTTGGCATCACAATTTGCCACATGCAAATGTGTTATCAAGTGTGTTTAAGTTATTGTACTTTATGTATTCTTGATTCACTTCTTTAGGTAAGGTTATGGTCTTTGAAGTTTTGCTCGTTTTCAAGCTACAATCTCAAAATATCTCTTGAAAAGTGTCTATTAACTGTTGAAACTGTTGAATTGATGCCACATTTTCTGGTGAAATCTTTTTACTTGTGAAAGATTGTATGTAAGTTTTGCATATTTATAATTATCGGGCTTTTTTTTAATAATTAAATAATGTGGATTCAACACTTCTAGTAACTCAATTCAAGAGTATCAGGGAAACAAGGATAAGATATCATCTAATGTCCATGTTTTGTTTGTATCATGTTGGTTTCTTTTAACTTTGTCGGACAGAAAATGGGAGATGATGAGGCATTATTTATTTAACCTATGATTTGCATTCCTATATTCAGGTCTGGTCGCATATATGCAATTGATGCCGGAAAAGGCTTCAACCTTCAGCATGTTTCAGATGGTCTTTATGGCAGACATTTGCATGTATACAGCTAGCTTGAGGGTGAGTTGAAACAGACATTGGATCTTGGAAGTACCGGTCTCTTACCTTTGGAGTGGCTCTTTATCATATTAGCTGCTTGATCTTTTTAGGATGTCATATAACTCGGTAAGCTTAGAATAAATTAAGGTTTATATCTATTTATCTAATGGGGGATGTTTATATCTTGTTGGTTATACTTAATTGTCCATCACTTTTTTGTTTTAACTAAAGAAGCTAATTATTGTTTCTCGTGTGGTTCTTTGTTTGGACATTCACACTTAATCTTTTATATGGTCGCTCTGAGGTATAGAAAAGTCTTCTAGGGCTATATGTCCAGTGATTTCTTGTTGTTGAATGAGTTTAGAGTTATTTTTGCACGCCATACCATGTTGACCCTTTGGCTAATGTTCCATCACATGCACTAGAAGTATTCATTGTATCGGTGCATAAATTGGTAGCTATCTTTGTTAATTTACAGGGCTGACATTTGGTCATTTGGGATAACTGCTTTAGATAGTTTCTAATTAAGATCTGCTTATTTAGATTTTTTTGCCTTTTAATTTTGTTTTTTGAGTAGCTATTAATATGACTAGTCTTGATCAAATTTCTGAGGTTTCAAAAATGGAGGAATTATTATTGGATGGCATATTTATTTCTATTTGGGATAGTTATCAAGATTTCATTTTTTTTTCTGGTTGCACTTGGCATGCATGAAATGATATTTAACTTCTAAGTTGTTTGAAAAGAAACAGAGGGGGTGGTTTGTCTGAAATGCAGCAGCAAAAAGCAGTAGTGTAGTGTTACATGAATTTGGGGCGGTTACATTTAATAATTTATAATTACATCTTACCTTAATTTACTTTTATCTGAGCAAATATGATACCCAGGTTTTTAATGTTCTCTAAAAAATAAAATTCATAAGTTGATTAATTTAATGTGCTTTAAGATCATGTCATGATCTCTTTCTTTTATTCTTGCATATTTTACTTTAGCTTATGACTTTAATCTTTATCCAAGTGGGATATTAAAAGATAAGACATTTCCACTTTTAAGGGTTTTGTTGTTTACTAATTTTCAGTTTTAGGAATGTAATTGGTTATTTTTTATTTATTTTTTACATTAATGGCTAAATCATTCAACTTTGTTTGTATATTGTAGGTGGAGAAGAATGAGCTTCGTGACGAGAAACAAAGGTTAAAGGTTGAGTAGGAGAAACTTGAGCATTTTTGAAAGCTTGAATGACATGAGCTATGTTGATCATATGGATTTTGTTGCCTTTAGTTGAATTATATAGTCTTTTTGTTGGTTGATGGAATTGAATTATGAATTTATACTTGTTTTATCGAAAGGAAACTTCGCTACTAGTATTTTTTGTTGGATTTTGGCTATTGGTGATTTTAGTATTAATGGATTTCATATTTAATTGGTAGTGAACTTATGATGGTTGCTAGAATTGGAGTTTATAATGAATTTTGTTTATTTATATGGATTTTTTGTAGATTTGGGTCGGTGTATTTAGATGAAACGACACCGATTTCAAATCGGTATTTTGATACGGTGTCTATTAATCAAAAGACACTGATTTCAAACTGGTGTCAAATACATAAAATTTTAACATCAAGGCCTTTGAAAGCGGATATTTTATATCTATGACACCGGTTTAAAACCGGTGTCTTTCAACAAAATGACACCAGTTTTAAACCGGTGTCAAAAAGTTCAGACTTTTAACACCAGTGGTTTTAACATCGGTTGTTTTACTAATAGACACCGGTTTAAAACCGGTGTCAAAAAGTTTAGACTTTTAACACCAGTGGCTTCACCGGTTGTTTTACTAATAGACACCGGTTTAAAACCGGTGTCTACCAGGCTTTTTGTAGTAGTGCGAGTAAATCTGATGCTAATGTTGATTTCTTGCATGATCTGCATACGCCAGAATTTTTGAATGATATAAAATGTTCCGGCGTTCCCAATCATGAGCTGTATTTGAAGGTTGGGACTCTAGTTATGCTCTTGAGGAACATGGACCACTCGTCTGGATTGTGTAACGGGACTAGATTGGTGATTACAAGGCTCTCTAGACACGTACGTGATGCTAAAATTCTCTCTGGAACGCATGAAGGTCATAAGGTGTTGATACCGCGAATGACACTAACACCGTCGGACCTCAGAATTCCATTCAAGTTTCAACGTAGACAATTTCCTCTGACGTGTCTTATGCAATGACCATAAACAAGAGCCAATGCTAATCTCTCTCAAATGTTGGTCCGTATTTGAAGAATCCGATCATTGATCATGGTCAATTATATGTTGTTGTTTCCGAGTCACCGGTCGGAAGGACCGAAAATATTAATGTGGCGAAGATGAATCAAAAACAAACAGACGCAAAATGTGGTGTACAAAGAAGTTTTTCAAAATTTGTAGTTATTAATTTGTTCGAGTCGATGTTTGTACATTTTCTATTTATATAGATGTGTAATAAATTTTATAGATATCAAATCTATACGGTCAAACCCAACAAACCCAATATCGTAAAACACAATAAACTTCATATTGTCCAATATTCTACTCGTCGTGCATCGCACGGGTAAAAGCACTAGTAACTATTGAAAGATTGTAAAATACTGAATTATTGTTCTTGCCCCTAATTAAACAAAACATAAAAAGATTTATCCTGGCGAGTATTATATAACTGCAGAGGTGTTGAACGACGACCAGATAATTGAGATTGACATATGATTTTGAAGTTGAAAATTATAATTCTACCGCATATTCCCTTGTCAAAAGTAAGCTCAACAACAATGATATTCAATATAATGTTTTCTTTGAGCTACGAGAGAAAACCATATTAAAATATGACATCAATTTCAACAAGAAACAAATAATAATTACGTCATTTTTCTAACGCATTCATAGATTAATCATAAGTATTTTATGTATTAATTATTTATTAATTTATATATTGCATTAGACATATATGAATTCTCGTATATGTATTATCTTATAAATTTAGCGAATTACTTAATTTAGCATATTGGCATTGAGGCCAAAAACATTATTTAATAGATGCTATAAGGAATCGAATATTAAATTATGTGTTGATGGACTAACATATCCTTAATTTAAATAAAATATTGAGATAACTTTGCACCTCTATTATAAAGTACAAATAATATATTCATCTATAATGAAAGCATGGAACAGTTTTCTTTTGCGAGTGAAATCCCTCTTTTTGACTACAAGTAAAACCCTTCATGTAAAAGCACCCAATAGGCCAATAAATATAGAGAAGCTAGCGCCCTTCATACATTACTTAGAAAGAACCACCTAAATTTAGATTGTCATTTTTCTTATATAAAGTGGTCCTATATGAGATGCATGGGATGAGTCCTACAAAACACAAATAAAGTACATTTTTAATGTGTTTGGATCTGGATTAAAATTTTATTAACATGTATAGGATTTGTCTCATGAATAATGCTCATAAGATTATCTTATACAAGTTTTTGCCTTCTTATATATGATTTTACGTGTATGTTTTTGGTGTTCACCTTCCTAATATTATTTAGAAAATTATTAGTTAAGATTCCATATACACATATTATATTTAATTGTTGGAGTTTGACTTAACATGAAGATTGATATCCTATTTTTTCTTCTCTTTTTTCCAAAGACTATTTGTTTCATTATTTTTTAAGTGAATATATTTTGTATGCACTTTGATAGAGCTTGAAAATTAAGATTTCAAGTTTTCATTTTCTTTATTGTTTTACTTTAGACAACAAAATCCCGTCAGACGGTCTACGAGCCAAAATATTTAGACGGGTACCAAAACCGACCCAGTGGCATTTTCATAATATTATCAATGATGTCCCTCTGAAAAGTATGAATAGTCCATTCGAAAAGTATTTGTACACAGTTCATTTGAAAATATTAGTTTTATAATATTAGACAGATATATTGTATTAAAGACGTAAATGGGGCGAGGCGAGGCGGGTATCTCAGTACCCAGGCCCGTCCACCACACGTGGTGTGTTAGGTTGACCCACAATACGTCGCGGGCGGGGCAGGTCGACCCGTGTTAAATATAATTTTATTATTTTAATATTTTATCATGTATTTTATATTATTATTAATCTTTTTAATCTTATATTTTGTATTATAAATGCATATTATTTATAATAATTGTCATTATATATTTAAATATAATATTAAATATATGAAAACTACATTATCTTATATAACATACATGTAAAATATATAATAAATATATTAAGAAAAAAATACTACACGAGGAAGGGCAGAACGGGGCGGGTAGGGGTGATCATAAGTTTTAGAAGACCACCCGGACCACCTGAACTGTACCAAGATGCACCGTTCAGAATAATTTACGACCAAAACCGTAATTTCAAATATTAAATAGAAATTGCACCACTTTGTGGTGCAATTATGATTTTAGATTTTGAAAAACCTCCAAAACTGCACCGCACCGCACCTTTATAATTTAGGGTAAAATAAAATATTACTCTTTAACCTTTATTAAATAGTTATATAATAAATATACTAAGAACTAATTTTATGAATGATATAATTAGATCCGAACTTTGTATACTAAACATAATGCATTTTAAATTCTTTCAATGTTGTTAAAGTGCATTATGTTTTGCATCAAAATAGAACAACATTACATTTCATTACATATTGAATATAAATGAAATAAAAGATATTGCAATGTGCATTTTATTTGCAACAATAAGTATTTGTTTAAAAAATACTTTTCAATTATAATTTTTTTTGCTTTTTCGTTTAAAATATCATAATAAAATTATATTAATTTATCAATTATATAATATTTTTGTTTATTCAAACCGCAAAACCAATCGCCACCACCTGCCACCGCTTAAAATCGCACCTTCGATTTTACTTCATAAAAGTACGACTTGAAAATATTATATACCCATACCGCATATAGACATTCGGTTTAAAATTAACTCAAAAAACCGTAAAATGCACCGCGATCACCCCTAGGGGCTGGTACCCACGGGCGAAGGTGATACCTAGACTTGCCCCGCCAAGGGTCACGGGGCGAGTCGGCCCAAATGGGGCAGGGCGATGCGGGTAAAATTACCATCCGTATATAGTATCACGAGAGCACTGGAAAGTATTGGGCTTTCATCTGAAATGTAGTAGTAGTACATCTGAAAAGTATTAGAACATAGTTCACTTGAAAATATATAATATTTCCCCTAAGAAATAGTAGTTCTTTCCGTCAATAGTATTAGTCATCTACGTGAAATATATTAGTAGTTCCGTTAAAAAATATTAGTTTTTTCCCTCAAAAAGCTTTTAGTAATTCCCCAAAAAGATTTTTGGTTTTTCTAATAACAAAATATTAGTAGTCCCACTGAACCGTATTTGTAGGTCCCTTAAAAAGTATTAGACATTCTGTTGGATTGTTGGGGTTGGGCTAGCACTAGGTCGTTGCGGTCACGTAGATCTGTTCTGCTGGATCCATCTAACCGTTAGACCGTCTAATAGGAGACTACCTCTTTATTTAAAACATGACTCTTTATGGTAAACAAATTAATTTTCATCGTTATTGGGTTAAGGTTTATTGATTTTAAATACGACCCTCAAAACATATGGATTATAACAACTTTAAGTTTAAGAATTATGATAAAAATATTCACGTTGATATTAGAATTAAGATTCTATATGAAAATCATTTTCTTCTTGGCCATGTATTTTATCTTTGAGTAGGTCTCCTGTAGGACCGTCTTACGGATCCTATTCCGTAAGACGGATCCCCGGCCGACCGCGACCCACCGACCGCGCCACCCAACGCCCCCACCTCGCGGCCCAGCCCCCAGCCCAACGCACACGCCCACACCCAGCCCCCCAGCCCAACGCACACGCCCACACCCAGCCCAGCCCACCAGCCGCACCTCTTATTTAAAAAAACAATTGCTCCAGTGCGGAATTGAACTCGCGACCTTAATATACTTAAGGTGGTGTTCTACCACTACACCACTAGTACTCATTGTGCAATTTTAGTATAATAATTTATATAAACCCATTCATAAATGCGCCTGTTAATTAAAAAAAATGAAAAATGCCTATAAATGTAAAGGCTAAGAACTGAACCCAAGTCTATTAAAAAATCTTGATACATTATCTCAATAAGTGGATACTTATAAAAGTGTTACTTTAACTACATCATATTTATTTTTTATTTTTCCTCTTTTTTTGTTCCTAGTTTGTAACTGTAATAAGAAATATGACAGAGTTAAAAGTACCACTTTTATGAGTAAAAGTATCCATGTTTTGAGATAAAGTATCACTTTTATGAATTCAGTACAGTGACAAAAGAAAAATAAATATGACAGAGTTAAAAGTACCACTTTTATGAGTAAAAATATCTATTTTTTGAGATAAAGTATCATATTTTTTTAATACGGTCACATATTTTAATATAAAAAATCTTATTTTTTGAATATATAAGAATTAAAGTGTCATTGTTCACCTTAAAATGTCATATTTCTTATCAAGAGTATCACTATTTTAATATAAAGTATCAATTTTTTTTCCAGAGAATTTGAAATTTTAAAATGTCATTGTTCATCATGAAAGTATCATATTTAATATCAAATGTATCACTATTTCCAACATAAGTATCAGTTTTTCAATGTAAAAAACATTAGCTATGAGACTAGAATGAATACATCAAAAAATCTTATTTTTTGGATATGTAAAAATTAAAGTATCAATGTTCACCTTAAAAGTATCATATTTCTTACTCAAAAGTATCACTATTTTCGGATAAAGTATTATTTTTTATTCAGAGAACTTAAAATTTTAAAATGTCATTGTCCATCGTAAAAGTATCATATTCAAATGTATCATTATTTCCATCATAAGTATCAGTTTTTCAATGTAAAAAACATTAGCTATGAAACTAGAATGCGTATATCAAAAATTCTTATTTTTTGAATATGTAAAAATTAAAGTATCAATGTTCACCTTAAAAGTATCATATTTATTACTCAAAAGTATCACTATTTTCAGATAAAGTTTCACTTGGTATTCAGAGAATTTAAATTTCTAAAATGAAGGGATGATAATGAAGCTTTATATCCATGGTTATATTCATGGTTATACTAAATATGCACAACAAGCACCATTGGTCCAGCGGTAGAATAACACCTCTCTTTGGTTACAGACCCGGGTTCAATTCCCTGGTGCAAATTTCTTAATTTTTTGAGTAAGAGGATCCAGGGATGAGATCTCCTATTCCACTTTTTCTATTCCACTCCTATTTCATTGCATTGGATGAAATACACGTGTGCAAGATGATGTCACATGATGTCACAACTGTACACGTGTCTTTCATCCAACATATGGAATAGGGAGTGAAATAGGGAAAGTGGAATAGGAGATCTCAACCCGAGGATCCAACCATTGGGTGGGGGGGGCGCCCAACTTGGGCTGAAGTTGGGCCCAGCGGGCGGGGCGGGCAACTTGGGCGGGCGGCCCAGTGTGGCAAGTACTTGTATATTAGATGCAGTTTTTTTTTTTTTTTTTTTTTTTTTTATGCGAGCGGGTCGGGCGAGTTGGGGATCCGTCTTACGGAATGGGATCCGTAAGACGGTCTTATACAAGTTTTTGCCTTTATCTTTTAATATTTGTTTTTTAGTTGCTTTTATCTAACCAAACAAGTTAGAGAGAATAAAATAAATCAACACGAGATCGTACTAGGATAATATTAACATCTAATTTATATGTTTTTCGATAAATAACAATTTTGAATAAATTCATGAGGTTAAGCTTTATTTTTGTAAATAAATAATTTAATCAATATTAAATTTTTGATACCATGATTTTGTTGCTCAAGTGGTATCACTTACTCTTTGCAAGTGTATTGAATAGGGTTCAAACTCAAGCCTTTCAGTATCTTTGAAATTTATCCCCATCCTCCCACTCCTCCCAACCCATTATTTTTTAATTGTTTTTGATTAATGTGATAACTTATGATATATCAATCTTTAGCTCATGAATTATCGAATAATTATGCATGCGTCTAATGATAAAACTTCTGCGAAATTAATTAAGAAAAAGGCTTTCAAAGACATTAAAATATAATAAAAGATTGATTAATAGGATTGTCAGCTAATATAAGAACTTATTTTGTTGTTAGATTAATTTTAGATTTTTTGTTGGGTTAAATTCTTTAAAGGATTTACTTAATCATTTATATATATAAAGTGAAGTTTCTCAAACTAGTAGTTTGAAATTCTTTCGCCTATTTTGAATTACTATAAATTGTAATTAAAATTTCTACTATAAAGAAATTATTGATTGTTATTTAAATTATAGTTTTTGTTATGTACCTTTAAAATGATTTAATTAAAAGTATACAAAAATTAGTTTCCAAATTTGAGTGTGTACAACATTAATTATTATTTTTTCTTTTTAAAATATAGTAACTTTTTCATTTTGATCCATTTTTGATGGACTATATATCAAATTAATAATTTTTTTATGATCTTTAGTTGGACGTCCATATTCCATATAAAAAATAAAATTTAAATATAAAAAATAAAAAATATAAGATATGTTTACTCAAAATTTTATTTTGTTCTGGACTTTACAAATTACGCATCCAGGTTATTGGATATTAATTTGTATATTCATATATTTTGGCTATTTGGGATATATGTACGCCTATTTCTGCATAATTATATAATTGTATTTAAGTCGATTAAATTTAGTTAAAAATACTTATTTTAATTGAAGAAAATACCTCAAAATTTGTATCAAAATATTATATATATATTACAAATATCCATACGTGGCATTATTTATAGTAATGTAAAAGGAAATTAATTTTTTATTTAATATAAAATCATATTACAATAGTTATTTATATATTGAAAATAATTTTATATTTGTTAACATACTTTTCATGCTAATAGAAAATAATTTTTTTATTTATCGACGTATTTTGATATTTAACTTTCAAAGTCGTAAAGGATCTAAACATAACTAAGATGCAATGCCGATGAAGTTGCGCCTTGAGCGGGTTTATCAAATCAACTTTCAAAGATTAATGCCAAATACATAGTCTTGAGTTTATTTTTTCATAATTATGAGGTATGATAATTTTTTATTTTTTGACTTCATCAATCAAAAACATTAAATTTTATTATCCGCCCATTGTCTGATTCTATTTTTAAAATATTACAGTGAAGAGAAAAAAGTTTATAAAACTATTAGAAAAATGCACATATCACAGTACAGAACATAGACCTCTCAAATATATGTAAGTCCAAGTGACTACAATAATCTAGAGGGGGGGGTGAATAGATTATCCCGGTTTTTCAGATTTTGCCCTCTTTTTTGTGAGACTCAAGCAAAAATGAAATGCAAAGTGCGGAAAATAAATAGCACACGTTGATTTAAAGAGGTTCAACCCACTTAGGGCCTAATCCTCTACCACCCCAGTATATCCGGGCTCAAAGACAATAATAAAGGTGCGGAATGTAAACAACACACGACGATTTAAAGAGGTTCAACCCACCTAGGGCTCAATCCTCTACCACCCCAGTATATCCGGGATGGATTTCAAAAAAACAAATTTTTATTAATTTACTAAAAATTAATACAACACCTTGAGGATTACCACAACCCTCTTTCACCACCTTGAGGATTACCACAATCCTCTTACAACACCTTTGAAGATTACCACAACCTTCAAACAGCTATCACCTAGATCACCCAAGTGTATTCTTACCACAAGAATACTCACAAGGATGTCTTGTGTTGAATGATGACCAAAATAAAGATTACAACTCAATAATGATTGATACAATATGAGTACAAGTGTAATCAAGAATTGAAAGCCTAGACCTCAAATAAGTGTAAGTGAAAGTGCTTAGGCTAATACGACAAGATATATGAAAGTGTTTGCTCAATTGCTCTTTGCTTGTATAGAGTGTTGTGTCTTGTTGCTTGAATGAAGCCTCTATTTATAGGAGAGGACTTGGCTTTCATTTCCAGACATTGGCTCCTCCTTGGGGAGTGATTTGCTGCAAAAGAAACCATTTAAAATGATCAATATAGCTGTTAGAAATCAATCCCACAAAATAGGGAAAAGTCATTCAAAAACGCAAGCGGATAGTTTGTCGATAAACACGGGTTCGACCGGTCGCGCAGAGAAGATTGAAATTGAATTCTGCGAATTTTTACACAGGGGGACCGATCGGAGGGGGTTGCGACCGGTTGCCCTTAGCTGTGACCGGTTGGGGTTGAAGAAATTACGAAACCGAAAAGTCTGAACCAAGAGGGCTGCTCCCAGGTACCGATCGCCCAGGGGTCGACCGATCGCCCTCCTCTTTTTTTATTACGTCCCATTTTTTGTTTCAAAACTCAACTCAGGTACGGGTTGCCCTATAGGGCGACCGGTCGAGCCTGAAACAAATGTGTTGTCCATTTTTTTATCGAAAATAAACTCCAAGAAATACTCCGAAAAATAGTAAAATCATTTTAAGACGATTGGAAGTATTTAGACAATATTTAGGGATATTGTTTTGGTTTAAAAACTCATTTGAACAAGATCGAACAAAATCATCAAAATCATGATAAAAACATTTATCTAGCAATATATAGCCAGTATATAGCATGGAAGACTCATCTAGTATATGTTAAAATACACTGAAATATTTCTATTTAATATTCCGAATACATAATTAATCAATATTTATTTTAAAGCACTTTAAACTATTTTAAAATTAATCAATATAATTATTCAATACTATAATTATCTTAATAGCTAGAGTCATATGGATCACGTGCGTGACATGCACGTGTTTCTTACTAGTAATTGATCAAGTAGAGTAAGACTATAGAATTCATATTTTAAAATACAAATGTACTTTCATGTTGTTTCCATTTTTCTTGTAATTAACATCTACTTTAAAATTTTAAAAATTATTTTTTTATAACTTGAATTAAAAATGATTGCATGTATTTGATCTTTTTTTTTTTTGTATTACACATTCACAAATGAAAAAAAAGTTTAATTAACATCTACTTTTAAAAATTATTTTCAAGCAAATTTATTTTTAATAACTTGAATTATAAGTTTTATCATTTAATTTTTAATTAAAATATATCAAAAAATAGTAACTTTAATGCTAATATATATTTTTAAAATAGATATTAGTTATATTTAGTTTTGTAGTAAGAACAATCTTATGGACTATTTTCAAGTCACGAGACTAAAATCATAGGTTTGACTGTCAATTTGACAAGTTTGATTGTCAATTTACTAACGGTGGGATCATTTTCAAGCCATGGGACTAAAATCTTATTAAAGTACATTAGTAACAAGAACAATGTTATGGGAGTATTTTTAAGCCCTGGGGACTAAAATCATCAAGTCTTTGAGTTTACGGAGCAAAAGTGAATTTTTCTCAAAATATATATTAAAATATCTGAAGAATTATTTCAATTTTAATAATATGAGTATTTAATTAATACATTTAAAGTATTTTAAAATGTTGTAATATTCATCAATATAATTATTTAATAATATAAATAGTTTAATAGCTAGAGTCTTGTTGAAATGAAGCAATTTGGATGACGAAAAAAAGAAAGGAAAAAAAAAAAGGAAATTTGTGGGGGGAAAGGAAACAAATGGCCGATGACGTGGACAAATACAAGCAGATATTAAATAACAAATCTAATAGAAGAAGAATCTTGTTAGTTCAAAGAATGGATAACTCATAAGAAGACGGTGTCATTTAATTCCTTATAAATTAAACCAGGAAGCGTTCATTTTCAGCAAATTTTGTTTAGCGAGTAGAGAGAAAAGATCGAGTTGAAAAAAGAGAGAAGAGAGAGATTCACGTAGAGAGAAGAGAGATCGATCGAGAGTAGCTAGAGAGAAAACACGCCGCACATATATATCCATCGAGAAATTAAAGATGAGTAACGAGACGACAATAATGATCCCTCCAGGATTTCGCTTTCGACCCACTGATCAACAACTCATCACATCCTACCTCTTGAGAATGGCAATGGGGTTACCAATATTGCCATGGAATCGTATATTGAGAAAGATGTTTACGGCAAGAATGCAGATCCTTGGGTCGTTTTCAGCGACATCAACGATTCTCACTGGGAAATTCATGTTAAGGAATCCAAGAAAATAATTAACAGAGAAATTTATGTTTTCACCAAATTGTCAAAGGTTAATGCGGAGAAGACTCGGATTGCGAGAAGGGCTGGGTGTGGTACGTGGAATGGCCAGGCGACAAGAAAGATATACAACGAGTCCAGGAAATTAATTGATTCATGAAAACTTTCACTTATGAAGTCATGAAAGCTGGATTAGACGACGACACAAGACAAGAGATTAATGACGATCACTGGATCATGCATGAGTACTCTCTCGCTGGGATTCCGTTGGAACATGAGTTGAAATACAAAGACTACGTTATATGTAAGATCACAAGAATAAGCAAGGTCAACGAACAGCCCAAGACAATGAGTAGTATTGGCCCCGAACAAGAATATTCCATACCGCCGCGGCCACCTGTTGTGTTGGATGAATCTATTGATGATTTTCTTGCTAGTCAACGTTTGGTCTGTTCCAATGGTTTCACTCAGGATGATTGTGATATATTGCGCTATTTGGGATGGAGTGTATAGATTTTATTTTTTTCAGTCCAATTGACTATTGTAATGTTACTCTCTCTATACAGTGTACGTGTTTTGTACATTAATGTTCAGCTGCATCGATCCTTTTCAGTTTTCTAGTGATTAATTGTCGGCTGCACTGTAATATATGATTTTTCGCTAATTAATTGAAATTGAATGTTGGGTTTCTCCTAAATAATTGAATAATGTAATATAGGGTTTTTGTTTTCTCTAATTAGTTGAATGCATGACTTTCCCATAAACAATTGAATGTAGATCTTTACGGTTTTGGTTTTGTTGTTTTTTTTCCCTAGATATGTTTTAGTAATGAATGTAGGTTTTCTCTTGCTAACTCAATGAAGGTTCATCTTTAGTTTTTCCCTAAATATGTTTTTAGTAACCAATCAAGGGGTTCTTGATCTTTAGGTGTTTCCCTAAATATGTTTTTATATAGTAACCAGTCTAGGTGTTCTCTTACTAACTGAACTTAGGGTTTTCCGTAAATAAATCTGAATAATTGAATGTAAAGTTTTTAGTCGTCTCCCTAAAAGTATTAGTTTTTATTAAATTGTGAGTGTTTGTTTGTTTGCTGGCTTCACAAACTTTATTTTTACTTCCCAATTACTAATCACTCCGAAATTCTCAGAGGGATATATGCGCTGGTAAGTAGAACCAAACCATGGCAAGTTGCGGGAAATTTTTCAAAAATTGACTATTGAAATGTTATGTGTTTTGTACAGTGATGTTCAGCTGCATTGATCCTATTCAGTTTTCTAGTGATTGTCGGGTGCACTATAAATCAGATTTCTACATACGCATTTGTTCTTATATTTTGGTTTCAACTTCTTTTTCATTGACCCATTGTAATGTTCTTGTTGTGTCTCTTTTTTTTTTTTTTTTTTTTTTTTTCCTGAGTGGTATTTCATTCAGTTTCAAGTGATTGATTTAAGTTGTATAATTCAGTTTTCTAACTCTTGACACGTTGGATTAATAATTCTTATTTATTCTTGCATCTTACTTAAAGCGCATCGAAACCTTACTTTTAAGGTTTAGTGATATGAGAAAAGCACTCCAAAGTTAATTTTAATTAACGTTTAGCGATATGATACGGGGTTGCCCGGAGTCCTGAATAAATGGATATGATTGTTTGAATGTAGGACATGTCCTAATAAGTTGAACATATGATTTTTCTCTAATTAACTCAATATAGGGGTTTCCCCTAAATAATCGAACATAAGTTTGTTTAATTAATTAATTGAATGTAGAGTTTTCCTTTCCCCTAACTAACTCAATACTAATGACCTCTAATTAACTGAATGTAGGGTTTTATTTTACTTTTTCCTGACTAATTGGAGATAGTCTTTCATTTTTTTCTAATTAGTTGAATGCATGGCTTTCCCATAAGTTTTTCCCTAAATATGTTTTATTAATGAATGTTGCTTTTCTATCACTAACTGAAATTTTCGTAAATAAATTTGAATAATTGAATTAAGGTGTTTTCTAACTCACAAAATGTAGTATTTTTCCAAAATATGTTTGATAAACGAATATAGTAGACTTTCCCAGGGCCGGTCATGTAATTTTTGAAGCCTGATGCAATATATAAATTTGGCGCCTCTGTAGTGGACCGAAGTAAAAAATTTATTTTTCCTAACAAATTGCTAATTATTTTTAACTTGCAAAAAGATCTCATATGTCAAGTCAAGGTAAACAGAGAAATAGTGAAATGAGCCTCATGGACTGTAAATAGTGAAAAGAGCCTTATGGGTTGTTTAATAATTTCTTTTTTTTTTTTGTTAAAATGGATATTGATCCGGTTTGAGGGCCGGGGATACGTCTTGCAGATCTAAATCCATAAGACGGTCTCATCGTAAACCGTATCTTCCCCAAATATGTTTGACTCGATTGAATATGGAGTGTCAATAAATGTTTTCCCATAAGGTTTTCCACCCCTATTTATATTTAGACATTTCTCTAATTGATTACTGAGGTTTATTTAATCATATGTCTACAATCCTTCTAATAGAATCATCCAACAATATACACGTTCTATAAAATTTTCTACTAGCGTAATTACAATTATAATTTAGATATTTTTCCAGGATGTTCTTAAGGGTATTTTCTAGAATATAGGCTTTTTGAGTCTTTATACTTTTTAGAAAATAGGCCTCTTGAATCTTTGTATAATTTGGTTAAACAAAATTTACTTTCTATGTGTTTGTCACCTCATGTGATTCAATTATTAGGTTTATTCCTCTTAAAGTTTATTTTTGTATTGACCTAAGGTTGCATCCCTCAGAGAGATTTTGAGAGTTTGTGATGCACTCATTTGTTATTGATTGGAATTCAAGCTTGAATTTATCGAATATATATTAACACGTTTTCAAACTCTTGACACTTTTGATTAATAATCCTTATTTGGTAAATTGTGGGGGTGTTTTTGTTTGATGGCTTCACAAACTTCATTTTTACTTCCCAATTACTAATCACTCCAAAATTCTCGCAAAAAAAAAATCCCATTTTGATGCAAGTCCAAAAGTGGCTTGGGAGCCTCATTTTATGTCTTTGGGTAATTGGGATATAACTTGCCGGAAATTTTTCAGGAATTGTTTAAATCAGATGGCGCAAGATGGTAGTGGCTTGGGACCCTCATTTTATCAATTGGATAATTGGGATATCAATGGTAGTGCATAGATCCAAACCACGACAAGTTGTGGTAAATTTTTCAAGAATTAAGTTATCAATTAAGCTGATAATTGCCTTTTGATTTTAAGGCCTAGCAGCTCATCCTTCATGGAGATGAGTTTTTGAGAGCCTTGGAGTGAGATTTGTTAACGTTCATGAAAATCAGATTTTGAGGCCTTGGATCGAGATTCATGGAGAGGGTGATAAATTGTTATTTTTTTAAATGAATATTGATGCGGTCCGAGGATCCGTAAGTCTGTCTCATAACTATTTGACCTCTTCCCCAAATATGTTTGAATCATTGAATATGGAGTTTCACTAAATGTTTTTCCCTATGGTTTTCAACCCCTATTTATACTTTGAGATCTCTCTAATTGATTACTGAAATTTATTTAATCATATATCTACAATCCTTCTTGTAAGACCCCACTTTGGGATAATCGTGTAATATTATTATAAGTAATATTTTGATATAAAATTCTTATCTGTGTTTTGATTATGTTGCGTGGTAGAGGGTTATATGAGACCACCTCATAAGGTGAGTCTATAAGGACCAATCCTAGCGATATATCTAATTTTTTCAAGGTCTGCGATTTAAGAGGCAACATTACAAATTACAATGTAATTAATTTAACACAGGGGTAAATTAGTCATTGTTCCCCTAATTTCTTAGCTTCACCGCAAGTGAACGGCGTAGTTAATATATATGGTAAGCAAGGTCGATCCCACAGAGACTAATAAAATAATGTACTAATTATTCAGATTATAATAGCATTGTTTTTATTTAGACGATCGAATTATGATTGTTGATTTATAAAACTAAGAAAATATTCTACCATAAAAATAACGAAGCAAAGAATCACGATTGAAAAGATCAAGCAAATGGATGGATTCGTGGTTATGGTTTGATTAATCTCTCTCTTATAAGATGATCACAAAAGTAATTTATTCTCTCTCGAGACACAATAAACACGTTGATTGAGGGAAAGGGAGTGGAATAGAAAGTTTTGAAAAGTCAGAGTTAGAAGAAGATTTAAGCTTCTCAGCCCCTTTTTGTTCATCTTTGTGTCCCTCGTTTTCATTATCGACCTCAACTTCGCCATTTGCTACAGTGTCTTGTTTTCCAGGGGTCAAAATCGACTGATCGGCACCACGCATGGGTTGCCCGTGCGTACACGTACGGTCCGTGCGTGGCTGCGATTTTTCATGATTTCCTGGAATCTTCGGCCCCTCGTACTCTGTACCACTCCTCAGACGAATGGCGTTACACTGTTCCTTCGGGTTGACTTCGGTTTTGCTCGAAAACTGGCCCTTCTGATGCTGTCCACCTACGATCGTAGCTAACTGGCCAATCTGAGTTTCTAGATGTTTTATTTGTCAGCCCATATTATTAGCCAATTGCGTTACATGTGCCTCAATTTTGTCTAGCTTAGCCTAATCTTTATTCAATCGGTTCCTCATTTCATTCATAAAAGAACTCGTCTGACTCATAAACGAAGCAAGAACGTCCTCCATAGATGGGTTAGCCTCTGCATTAATAACTCTATTAGTCACAGTGAAACCTGGTGGTGGCTGAATCACGTTTTTCGTGTTTGCATAAGAGAAATTTTTGGGATTCCTCAAACTCGGATGATAATACTAGGAGTCGAATTATTCCAGAGATTGCCGAAATTCCGGTTATTGACTTAATGAGCCTCCTCCATAGAACTCCCCCATTATTTGCACCCGCGTTTGTCTCAGCCCCTTGAGTTAAAACACTTATCTGATTTGTCAACGCAGTCATCTGAGTCGTTAATGCTTTGATTTGGTCTGAGTCAGAAACTTCGGCTATCCTTTTGATATTTGTCCTCTCGGAGGGACACTAATAACTGTTCATCGCCATATCCTCCAGCAAATTTAAAGCATCTTGTTGGATTTTTGCTAATAAAGCCCCTCCTGCTGCGGTATCCACAAATGATCTTGTTTGTCTCAATAACCCGTTGTAGAAGAAACAAAGTTGTTGATCCTCTGGGAACCCATGTTGCGAACACCTCCTCAACAAATCTCTGAATCTCTCCCAGGCCTCGTACAGTGGTTCAGAGTCGAACTGTCTGAACTGTGTGATCTCGTTCTTAAACTGCAATGTCTTGCTTGGTGGAAAATTTTGAATAAGAACTTCTGGCTCAAATTGTCTCAAGTATTAACACTCCCTTAAGTCAATGTGCCTAACCTGTTTCTTGCCTTATCCCTTAAAGAGAAAGGGAATAGGCGCAGACGTATAGCATCATCCGACACTCCATTCATCTTGAACATGTTACATATTTGGATGAAGTGTGCAAGATGAGAATTGGGATCCTCAGTTGCAAATCCCCCAAACTGGTTCTACTGAATCATCGAAATCAATGTCGGTTTCAAATCAAAGTTATTAGCATTAATTGGTACATGGGCAATTCCATCATAATTGGTATTTGTCTGAAGGTGAAAATAATCGCGAATCGCTTGTTGCTTGACCGCCTGTACTTCTGGCTGAGGTACCTGATTGTTGTTCCCATTGTTTTGGTTATTATTCCCGTTGTTCTAGTTCACAACCTCAATAGTGTGATCTAGATTTCTTTTTGCTCGTCCAGTAGCTGCACTTGTTCACCTGGCAAAAGCTTCAACTTTTGGAATGAACGGTTCTAATTCTCTTCGCTTGGAGCGAGTGTTCATGCACTACCTCGACCAACTGAAAAAAACAAATCAAACACGGTAGGAATAGAACTAACAAAATAAAATAAAAAGAAAAAATATTTAAATTAAAAATAACTCTATTTATCGCAATATTAATACTAAAATTTTAATTAGTGTCCGGCAACGGCACCAAAAACTTGTTCGCCTAATTTCTTAGCTTCACCGCAAGTGAACGACATAGTTAATAGATATGGTAAGTAAGGTCGATCCCATAGAGACTAATAAATTAATGTACTAATTATTGAGATTATAATAACACTGTTTTTATTTAGACAATATGATTGTTGATTTATAAAACTAAGAAAATATTTTACCATAAAAATAACAAATCAAAGAATCACGATTGAAAAGATCAAGTAAATGGATGGATTCCAGTGTTATGGTTTCAGTTAATCACTCTCTTGTTATCACATCAATCAAGGCAAAGTTATTATCTATCTTCCCTATAAGATGATCACAAAAGTAATTTATTCTCTCTCTCGAGACACAATAAACACGTTGATTGAATTATCCGTGCGTGTCTCGTTCATTTACATCTTTTCTACGGCCACATGCACGGGCTGCCCGTGCGTACACCCACGATCCGTGTGTGTTTCTGACAGGCTACTTTTTCCTATATCCTTCTTTGTGTCCTCGTCTTTCTCACTTCTTGGTAATTCCTGCACATGATCTAAAGCACAACATAATCACTCAAGTCTTTAGCATTGACATATGAATCAACGACTGCTAATGAATTATCATGAGATTTCATAGCCTTACAGATAGAAAATAGAACATGCTCATCATTAACTCGTAATGTGAGCTCTCATTTTTGCACATCTATTAGGGATTTTCCGGTGGCTAGGAATGGACGCCCAAGTATCAATGGGACGTCACAATCTTTCTCCATGTCAAGCACTAGGAAATCCACTGGGAATATAAATTTATCGACTTTCACAAGCACATCTTCTATGATTCCCTTAGGATACGTGAGTGATCTATCTGCAAGTTGCAAAGTGACCGTGGATGGCTTCACATTTCCCAATCAAGGCTTCCTGAAAATGGATAAGGGCATTAAGTTAATACTTGCTCCTAAATCCCACAATGTTTTATCAAAGAAAACACCCCCTATTGTGCAAGGGATAGTGAAACTCCCCGGATGTTTGAGCTTTTGATGTAGTTTTCTTTGAATGATGGCACTGCACTCTTCAGTCAAGTTAACGGTCTCGAACTCTGCCATCTTTCTCTTCTTTGACATCACATCATTTAAAAACTTCGCATAGTTGGGAATTTGTTCTAATGCAACTACAAAAGGTATGCTGATGTGCAGTTTCTTAAAGATGTAAAAGAATTTAGCTAATTGGGCATCTAAATTTTTCTTTTGAAAGCGTTGAGGGAAAATGAGCGGAGTTGAAAGTTTTGAAAAGTCAGAGTTAGAAGAAGATTTAAGCTTCTCAACCCCTTTTTGTTCATCTTTGTGTCCATCATTTCCATCATCGACCTTAACTTCACCATTTGCTACAATGTTTACTTTTCTAGGGCTCAGAATCGACTGATCGGCACCACGCACGGGCTGTTCGTGCATACATGCATGGTCCGTGCATGCCTTCAACTTTTCATGATTTCCCAGAAATTTCGGTCCCTCGTACTCTGTACCACTCCTCAGGCGAATGGCGTTACACTGTTCTTTTGGGTTGACTTCAGCGTTGCTCGGAAACTGGCCCTTCTGATGATGTCCACTTACGATCGTAGCTAACTGGCCAATCTGAGTTTCTATATTTTTCATTTGTGAGCCCATAGTGTTAGCCAATTGCGTGACATGTGCCTCAATCTTGTCTAGCTTAGCCTCATCTTTATTCTATCGGTTCCTCGTTTTATTCATAAACGAACTCGTCTGACTCATAAACGAAGCAAGAATGTCCTCCATAGATGGCTTAGCCTCCGCATTAATAACTCCATTAGTCACACGGAAACGTGGTGGTGGTTGAATCACATTTTTTGTGTTTGCACAAGAGAAATTTTCGTGATTCCTCAAACTCGGATGATAATGCGTAGGAGTCGAATTATTCTTGAAATTGCTGAAATTCCGTTTATTGACATAATGAGCCTCCTCCATAGGATCCTGCCGAACTCCACCATTATTTTCACCCGTGTTTGCCTCAGCCCCTTGAGTTCTGATTCGTCAACGCAGTCATCTTAGCCGTTAATGGTTTGATTGGGTCCGAGTCAGAAACTTCGGCTACCCTTTTGATATTTGTCCTCTCGGAGGGCTAATGATAACTGTTCGTCGCCATCTCCTCCAGCAAATTAAATGCATCTTGTGGGATTTTTGCTAATAAAGCCCTTCCTACTACAACATCCACAAATGATCTTGTTTGTATCAACAACCCGTTGTAGAAGATACAAAGTTGTTGATCCTTTGGGAACCCATGTTGCAAACACCTCCTCAACAAATCTCTGAATCTCTCCCAGGCCTCGTACAATGGTTCAAAGTCGAACTGTCTGAACTGTGTGATCTCGTTCTTAAACTGCAGTGTCTTGCTTGGTGGAAACAATTTGAATAAGAACTTCTGGCTCAAATCGTCCCAAGTATTAATACTCCCTTGAGTCAATGTGCCTAACCAGTTTATTGCCTTATCACTTAAAGAGAAAGTGAACAGGCGCAGACGTATAACATCATCCAACACTCCATTCATCTTGATCGTGTTATAGATTTGCATGAAGTGTGCAAGATGAGAATTGGGATCCTCAGTTGCAAATATCCCAAACTGGTTCTGCTGAATCATCAAAATCAATGCCGGTTTCAACTCAAAGTTATTAGCATTAATTGGTACATGGGCAATTCCACCATAATTGCGATTTGTCTAAGAGTGAAAGTAATCGCGAATCGCTTGTTGCTGGACCGCCTGTGTTTCTGGTTGAGGTACCTGATTGTTGTTCTCATTGTTCTGGTTATTATTCTTGTTGTTCTCATTCACAACCTCCATAGTTTGATCTAGATTTCTTTATGCTCGTCTAGTAGCTGCACTTGTTCGCTTGGCGAAAGCTTCAACTTTCGGATGGGAATGGAGAATCCCCATTTTATCTATTCGGAATAGGAAGGTGGATGGAGATATAAATATTATCCCTATCCCATCCCCTATTCTAGAGAAGCGGAGGACCCCATCCCACCACATTCCCGGATTAACTAGGGATTTCCCGTCCTATTCTATTCGGTTACCAAATGAGATAGTCCACACGGAGATGTTATCATCCCTAAATGCAGGAGATAAAATTCATATAACTATTATAAAAATATACATGTAGCATTATAAAACAGAGTCCTAACAGATATATACCCCCGTGTATTGCACGGGTAAAAGACTAGTTAATCTAATAACACGTTACTCAAAAATTCTTATGTGCAAATATACATTTTACTCAAAAACACATTTAAGTAAAATACTTAATTAATTTTTTTTACTGCAAATATTTATTAAATATAATTAATGGGTGGACTCTGCATGGGTTTCTCATTTACTCAAATTTGATAGCAAATGGAAAAACAATGCCATTGATTCCAGCAATATATTTCTCCCTACATACAAATGAAAACTTTTCATAAATAAATAAGAATATACCTTATCAAATTATTATCGTAGATGGATGACAATGGACTAATGGAGGTATATGCGTTGAAAGTTGAGAGTTGTGAGGAGATGTGCAAGAGAAAAAAGGCATTCTGGCTTTTATCTTTTTTACAGCATACAATATTTTGTTGGAATTGTTTTGGTAAAATGGATGTTGATCCGATTTTGACCAAATAATTAAGTGGTTTCCATTAGTGAAAAATGTAATTAAATTATTTGTAAAAAATCTACTAAGAGAGTAGATGAGAATAACATTTGGAATTTCTCAAAACCAATTCCGGGTGAATGAGAAATTAATGCTAGAAATTAGCCACTTAATACTAGAAAATGGTATGGAAAATGCAAAATGTGGGGAAGGAGAAATGCTCCATCCCACATAGGAAAAGGAGGCAAAGTTTGCTCATTTGATAAATCCCAAGTTGGACTTATGTGTATGGGCCCTTGTGGGCACCCAAGTTTTTAAAGCGCTGAGGACCTATATGCTTGTGGGTTTGGTTCAAAAGCACACGCGCGCGCGCCGCCGACCCGACCCGACCCGACCTTGGTTGTGGGTCGCGGGCCTTAAGCTTGGGCTCTTATTCTTTTTGGACCAAAAAATGTTTTTTAAAAAAATAATAATTAATTAATTAATTGATGAATTTCCAACTGAAGTGCTTCGATCGAAGCACGGAGGATGCACGCCCGCAAGGCCAAGACTAAACTTGTTCGCATCCGAGCACGGGCGGACGCACGGCCCGTGCATCAGGTCGTGCGTCAAGTTGAAACTTTTCCATTTCGTTCGCAATCGAGCACGGGCACACGCACGGCTGTGCACCAAGTCGTGCGTCGTTGCTAAAGGCTGAACAGATGCACATGTTCGCTATAAACATGTATTTTCAAGCCAAAAGACAAGATCTTTCCATATGGGCACCTGATGTCAATAAAAAGGAACTCCCTGCAGATGAAATGACACACGAAAAATATAAGATATCAGATTCATAATCAAGTCATTCGCATTTACAACATATTGACATCCCTTCCATTCAAAAGCTTGAAAGTCTGAAACACTTTTAGTTCGCTGTAATTTCGAGTTTATGAGTGTTGTAAATTCGAAATAGTAAAGTCGTTGTATCTTAGGGACGAGCGCCGGAACTGTAAGCACTTTGTATACGGGGTATTTTTCGTCTTGCGGAGACTGTATTTAATACAGGCATCGACTAGCCATATATACCCAAACACTTAGCCATATTCTGAAACAGAAACCATTCCGATATTTTTACCCAAAGCGATGCAAGATGAAAAACGCGTTTTTTCAAGACGATGGCTTTAGTTTCGTTCACTCCGATGGCCGCTGCTCCTGCTCACGGCGAAAAGCCACCCAAATTCTCCGGCGTCGACTTCAAGAGATGGCAATAGAAGATGTTGTTCTACCTAACGACTTTGGGTCTGTCCCATTTTCTGAAGAAGGACCCCCCTACCGTTGGCGATGAAGAAATCGACAACCAACGGAGAATCGATGTGGATGCTTGGCATAACAGTGGCTTTCTCTATCATAATTACATTTTGAACGGGCTAGACGACACCATCTATAATGTCTATAGCACGTTCAAAACATCCAAAGAGTTGTGAGACTCTTTGGAGAAGAAGTACAAAATGGAAGATGCCGGCATAAAGAAATTTGTTGTTGGCAAATTTCTCGAGTACAAGATGGTTGACACCAAGACGGTGATCATCCAAGTTCAAGAGATTCAAATCATACTTAATGACTTAGTGTCTGAAGGGATGATTCTGAATGAGTTCTTTCAAGTGGCTGCAATAATAGAAAAATTGTCGCCATTGTGGAAGGATTTTAAGAATTACCTCAAGCACAAGTGCAAAGAGATGGGGCTTGAGGATCTAATCGTTTGGCTTCGGATTGAGGAAGACAACCGAAAATCCAAAGTGAAATCCAGTAAGTCTGGAATGGAGGTCAAGGCCAATCTTGCTGAATCGAGCACTAGAAAGAAGCACAAGCACTCCGGGAAAGACAAGGGAAAGGCCAAAAAGTTCAAGGGAAATTGCTATAACTGTGGCAAACCGAACCACATGGCCATGGATTGCCAACACCTGAAAAAGGGCAATCAAGGTGGCAACCAACAAGCCAATGTGACGAAGGACAAGTCGGTCTCAATCGACATGTCGGAGCTCGATCTCACCGTTGTTGTGTTTGAAGCCAATATGGTGGATAACCCAAGGGAGTGGTGGATAGATACCGAGCTACTCGTCACATTTGTGCCGACAAGGAGATGTTCTCCTCCTACACTACGATAAATGGAATGAAGCTTTTCATGGGAAACTTTTTAAGTTCCAACATCGTGGGGCTTGGCAAGGTTGTGCTCAAGATGGCTTCCGGAAAGGAGCTTATGCTTGTAGATGTGCTGCATGTCCCGGACATCCACAAGAATTTGGTTTTCGGTCCTTTGCTTAGTAAGGTTGGGTTTAGACTAGTGTTTGAGTCCGACAAGTTTGTAATGACCAAGAATGGTCATTTTGTTTGTAAGGGCTACCTTGATAAGGAGCTTTTTAATATGTTTGTAATGTCTGTTTTCCGCCAAGAGGCGAAGAATAAAAACGTTACTTCTGTTTAGTTGTTGGATTGTTCTAATTTAAGGTATGATAGAATAGGACACGTAAACTTCAACACTATTAAAAGGTTAGTGAATCTAGAATTAATACCTACGTTTAAAACCGATTCACAAGACAAATGTGAAATATGTGTTCAAGCAAAGTTGGCCAAAGCACCATTTCATTCGGTAACGAGAAGTACCAAACCACTCGAGTTAATTCATACAGACGTGTGTGATTTAAAACTTGTGCAAACTCGTGGTGGGAAAAAATAATTTATAACGTTTATTGATCATTGCACAAGATATTGCTATGTATATCTTTTGGAAAGCAAAGATGAAGCTTTAGTAGCTTTTAAGACTTATAAGAATGAAGTTGAAAATCAGCTTAATTTGAAAATTAAGATGATTCGACGGTTCTAATTCTCTTCGCTTGGAGCGAGTGTTCATGCACTACCTGGACCAACTAAAAGAAACAACTAAAACACTGCAGGAATAAAAATAACAAAATAAAATAAAAAAAATGTCTAAATTAAAAATAACACTATTTATCGCAATATTAGTATTAAAAATTTAATTAGTCCCCGACAACGGTGCCAAAACTTATTCGCCTAATTTCTTAGCTTTACCGCAAGTGAACGATGTAGTTAATAGATATGGTAAGCAAGGCCGATCCACGAGAGACTAATAAATTAATGTACTAATTATTGAGATTATAATAGCACTGTTGTTTTTATTTAGACAATCGAATTATGATTGTTGAATTATAAAACTAAGAAAATATTCTATCATAAAAATAACAACGCAAAGAATCACGACTGAAAAGATCAAGTAAATGGATGGATTCCAGGGTTATGGTTTCAATTAATCACTCTCTTGTTATCAGATAAATCAATCCAACGTGATTATCTATCTTCCCTATAAGATGATCACAAAAGTAATTTATTCTCTCTCTCGAGACACAATAAACATGTTGATTGAATTATCTACGCTAGCATCTCTACTCAACATAAGACAATCAACTCCCAAAAGCATATAAGATCAACAAATCCTCACAAATAATCACATACTTCTCAATCATGCAAAATATTCATGTCAAGTACTCAAGATCTAATATTGAAACTGATCTCTCGAATTATGAATCAACACATCAAACATGCTAAATCATTGGCCATATGATAAAACAAGCAATAAAGCAAAGTACTTGAATAGGGTTCGAAATAATAACTTCAATTAAAATCAATCATCAAACAAGAGTTAATTAACCTAAGCCCAAACCTCGGAATCACAAGATGTTTAGCCGAACATGGGAAAAGAAGAATTCATAGACAAATTGTTCAGATCAATATCAAACTACATGAATATAAGAAAACAATGGAGAAAGAAAACTCGGGGATATCGATGATCTCTCAATCAATCTTCAATCCTCAGCGTGGGACGCGATCTTTACCTTTCTCTCGATTCCTCCTGAAGAACGATGCTATTTTCTCTATTTTTAGGGTTAAAGTATGTGTGTCTTTTTTTGGGTCCGCCTCCTCTCAATTTATAACTTCATCGGACCAAACCTAAGTTGTTACGGAGTAGAACTCTGCAAAACCGCTTAGACGCACGGGCCGTGCCAAGACGCACGTGCTGCCCGTGCGTCAAGTCGAACCTGCGATTTTTCCCCTGAGCAGACACACGGGCTGTGCGCATACGCACGCCCTGCCCGTGCATCACTGCGAAGATACATCCCTGCTGCATTACTCACGCACGGGCTGTGCCTATGCCCATAGGCTGCCCGTGCATGGCCATTTTTGCCTGGTTCTTCTGATTTCTTCTCGGTTCAGCTCCATACTTCGCGTAATCACATAATTCAAAACAGTCCTATACTGAATGCTCCAAATTGCCCCAAAAGTGCTCTAAACATCGTTATTTTCCTGCAAAACGAGCAAAGTGTAATATCTTTTCCAAATATCGAGAACACGACCCATATTACTATGTTAATGAATATTTATCAACTCATTTTAGCCAAAATACATGCAAAACTCACACTAAACAGTCATCCTCTCAAAGCAATATTCATGGGATTCACGGTATTCATGGGATTCACGCAATCCTTCCAAATCTCAAAGCAAAATCAAGGTAACAATTCTCCTCCTTCTTCAACGCACTACTATGAGAAATCTTTCATCTTTCTTTTTCAACTCATTAACAGGGGCTGAAAAAAGTTGCAAACAATTCGCCATAGTTGCTAAAACTCGACTACAGTTCGAAGGTTGCTTATAAAGATGTAATTTGTTGCTTGTATAGATGTGCCATGGTGCATTTAGATATATTAACTACATAAGCAAGTCATAAGCAACAACCCTATACTACATAAGCAACAAGCCTATACAACATAAGCAATGAATATACACTATGTATGCACCACAGATATATTATCTACATAAGCAACAACCCCATGCTACATAAGCAACAAACCTATACTACATAAGCAACGAATATACATTACGTATGCACCACAATTACATTAACTACATAAGCAAGTCATAAGCAACAAACCCATACTACATAAGCAATAAGCCTATACTACATAAACAACGAATATACACTACATATGCACCACAAATACATTAACTATATTAACAAGTCATAAGCAACGAATATACACTACATATGCAATACAAATACATTAACTACATAAGCAAGTAATAAGCAACAACCCTATACTACATAAGCAATAAATATACACTACATATACAACACATATATGATTAAATTACACATGAAATATGGTTATACTACACATGCAATACGATTATATTACATAAGCGATTAACAATAGAATACATTTGGAGAAAAAAACCGTGAATATGAGGGATATGTGTTACTCAAAAACCGAAAGCACTTTGTTGCATGAAAGGGGAAAACAAATTGAACGTGATTGAGATCTCATCAAATCTCAATAACTGATTCTATATTGTAAAATGACCATCCTACCCTTCTTAGTTGTTAAAACAAAAAAAATTAATATAAAACCCCCTAAAAGCCTGGACTACCCAAAAATATTAATCTATGGTTAGGATTGGATCCTATGGACTCACCCCAAATGGATGGACCCATTTGATCCATATTATAGGTTGCGTAATATTTTAATTTCGAATGTATCATTGAAGTATTTAATATGTTAAAATAGTAATTTGTAATTTCATGGAAGTGGAGCAGACACACAGGATGCATGCATGGAGTTTTATTATGACAACTAATGATAATGATTTTTCTAGATGGTGACCCATCAACTCACCAGGTTCTTTGCATGAATTATGCATGCCTGCGTGGAGCAAGAAATCACTTCATCTTCACTTTGAAAATTGGAAAGGTGGCTGCCAAATTCATTTGACCAATTTAATGAAGCATCTTTTATCTACCATTGTGATGCTTATATATATTTGTGTATGTCAGGCTTGTGAATCAGACGAGTGAAAGTGAGGATAAATAAAATACTCCAGAGAGCTTCATAGAAGCTATATTACAAAAATAAATTTGAGTGTATAATCCAAAAACTTTAGTGCATAAGATTTGGAAAATCATTGTAATTTTTTGCAATCCATAAAATATTTAGCCTCCAAATTATTTTATCTTCTTTAATTTTTATCTTAACCCAACAGATTTTGTTAGATAAATGTTTTTATCATGATTTTGATGATTATGTTCGACTTTGTTCAAATATGTTTTCAAACCAAAACTATGTTCCTAAATGTTGTCTAAATATTTCCGATCATCTTAAAATGTTTTTACTATTTTTCGGAGTATTTCTTGAAGTTTATTTTCAATAAAACATTGGACAACACATTTGTTTCAAGCTCGACCGGTCGCCCTATAGGGCAACCCCATTACTGAGTTGAGCTAAGAAACAGAAAAATGGGACGTAAGAAAAATAGGGCGGGCGCCGGTCGACAGGTGAGGTGGGCGACGGTGGTCGGACCGGTCGACCAATGGGCGACACTGCACTGCAAGTTGGATTTTTGTTCCGGACTTCTCTGTTTCGTAAACGCGTCAAGGGCAACCGGTCACGGCGACTAAGGCGACCGGTCGCACCCCTTCGACCGGTCCCCCTGTGTAAAAATTCGCGAGAATTCAATTTCAATCTTATCTCTGTGACGGTCGAACCCATGTTTTTGACAGCAAACTATCCGTTGCGTTTTCAGACAACTTTTCCCTATTTTGTGGGATTGATTTCTAACAGCTATATTGATGATTTTAAATGATTTCTTTTGCAGCAAATCACTCCCCAAGGAGGAGCCAATGTCTGGAAATCAAAGTCAAGACCTCTCCTATAAATAGAGGCTTCATTCAAGCAACAAGATACAACACTCTATACAAGCAAAGAGCAAACAAAGCAAACACTTTCATATATCTTGTTGTATTAGCCTTAGCACTTTCACTTGCACAAATTTGAGGTCTAGGCTTTCAATTCTTGATTACACTTGTGCTCATATTGTTTCAATCATTATTGAGTTGTAATCTTGATTTTGGTCATCATTCAACACAAGACATCCTTGTGAGTATTCTTGTGGTAAGAATACACTTGGATGATCTAGGTGATAGGTGTTTGAAGGTTGTGGTAATCTTCAAAGGTGTTGTAAGAGGGTTGTGGTAATCCTCAAGGTGGTGTAAGAGGATTGTGGTAATCCTCAACGTGGTGAAAGAGGGTTGTGGTAATCCTCAAGGTGTTGTATTAATTTTTGGTAAATTAATAAAATCTTTTTCTTTTTGAAATCCATCCCAGGAATCTTTGGGGTGGTAGAGGATTAGGCCCTAGGTGGGTTGAACCTCTTTAAATCAACGAGTGTTGTTTCTTTTCCGCTTTTACATTTTAGTTATTCACTCGTTGTTTGAAAAAGAGGGTGATTTGCGAAAATTCGGCATAATCTATTCACCCCCCCTCTAGATTATTGTAGCCACTTGGACTTACAAGTGGTATCAAAGCCAAACTCTTTGGCTAGCTCGTTCCGAGTAAAGAGGAAAGATCCATGGCTACAAATGATGCTCATCTCACCACCGCCTCTACCAATAAGCCACCACTATTCGACGCCAACAACTACGCTTTTTGGAAAGACCGTATGGAGTGCTTCCTACAAGGGTGCGGGTTCGACATTTGGAATGTGGTCATTGAAGGAGTTGATCAACCAACAAAGAAATCGGAGGATGGCACCTTGGCTCCTAAACCTTTCAAGGAGTTTGATGAAAACGACAAGAAGGCTTTTTCTCTAAACGGTAAGGCCTTAAATATTTTGCATTGTTCTCTTACCGCCACCGAGTACAATCGCATAAGAGGCATAAGGTCGGCACATGAGGCTTGGGAAAAATTGGAGACAATCTATGAAGGGACTAAGAAAGTCAAGCAAGCAAGAAAGACCATGCTTGTTAAAAACTTCGAAAAACTTTAACATGTATGATGGCGAAAGCATCTCCAAAATGGTGGAAAGGCTTGACAATATTGTCAATCCTCTTGTGGCCCTTGGCAAAGTCATCTCGAAGAAGACAAGGTGACCAAGGTACTAAATGCACTTCCGGCTCATGGTCCGAAAAAGTAACGGCAATCACGGAGGCACAAAATCTTGAGACACTCAAGTTTGATGAGCTTATTGGAAACCTACTCATCTATGAAGTCTATCTCAAGGAGAGGAAAAATTCCAAACCATCCACAAATCAATCGGGTATGCAAATTATTCCTAAAGGTCTTGCTTCTTCTTCTAATAATGCATACTATGATAATGATGATGATGATGAGGAGACGGCCGCACTTGTTCGAAAATTTGCAAAATTTGTGAATAAAAATAAAGCAAGAAAACCAAGAGATAATGCTTGCTTTAAATGCGGAAAACCCGGGCACTTCATTGCCGATTGCCCAAAGCTTCGATGAAGAGGAGCAAAAGAAAAGGAAGCCTTTCACAAAAAGAAGGCTCTAAATGCGGAAGTCAAAACATGGGATGAACTACTCGAAACAACCGATGAGGAAGGAGAAACCGAACACGGTCTCATGGCTATAGACGATGAAAACAATGAGGTACACTCAAATTCTTCTACTTCCTCCATAGTTGATGACTTGCAATGTGATTTTGATGAATTGCAAATTGAGTTTCAAAATTTAATCGTTAAATACAAAAATTTGAAAAAGGAGCATAAGGAGATTAAGGTTGAAAAGGAAAAATTATTTACCTCTTATGAATCCTTAGACAAAGCTCATGCTCTTACTCTTACTAGAATTCATTCTCTTGAAACCGAAAAGGAATCGCTCACAAAAGATATTGAATGTTTGAAAAATGACGTGCATCGTTTCAACATAAGTACGGATAAAGTCACAAAAATTTTAGATGCACAAAGAGTGAGCATTCAAAACAAGGACTTGGTTACAAACCATTTCAAAAGTCTTTAAGAAAAATAACCAAGGTCCGACTTTCATACGTGCTAGTAGCTCTCATACTCCTACTTGTTTTTATTGTGGAAAAATTGGACATTATGCTAATAATTGCAAATTGAGAAATAGCTCTAGTTATATTTGGAGACCCAAAGGTCTCAAAACTAACCCCATGGACCCCAAAATTATAGGGTACCTAAAAGAAATGCTTTTGTAGGTAATAGGGGCTATAACAACCATGGAGGATTCGAAATGGCTCGTGGACAGCGGATGTTCACGCCATATGACCGGGAGGAGAGAGCTTTCTACCAACATCAAGCTCCAAGAAGAGGGTATGGTCATGTTCGCAATGGCAAAGGAAAAATTCTTGGAAATGGAGAAATTGGTAACTCTTCTTTCTCTCTTTGTAATGTTCTTTTAGTAGAAGGGCTTAAGTTTAATTTGATAAGTGTTAGCCAACTTTGTGATTCAAATTATGATGTTTCTTTTAATAAAGAAAAATGCCTTATTCTTAAAAATGGTAATATTATTTGTGAAGCAAATAGAAAAGGCAATCTTTACAAAATTTGTACTAGTGATTTGGTTAGTCAAAATGTTTCTTGTCTTGTCGCCAATAATGATTTAACGAGTTTATGGCATAGGCGACTCGGACATGTTGGATACAAGAATTTGAAAAATATTTACAAAAACCAACATGTAAAAGGACTACCCAAATTGAATTTTGAAAATCTTGGCTTATGTGACACTTGTCAAAAGAACAAATTAGTTAAGAGTAGTTTTAAGCCCAAAAATGAAATTTCCACTACCAAACCCCTACAATTGCTTCACCTTGATTTGTATGGGGATATTGGTACGGCTAGTCTAAGTGGAAAACATTACACTTTCGTTATTGTCGATGATTTTTCTAGATACACTTGGGCTCTTTTTCTTGCAAATAAAAGCGATGCCGTTAATGAGTTTGTTAAGTTGTGTAGACGCATTGAGAATGAAAAGGAAGATACTATTAAAACTATTCGAAGTGATCGAGGAGGAGAATTTGACGGTGAGTTTAGAGTCTTTTGTGAAACCAAGGGATATACACACAATTTTTTGGCTCCAAGGACACCTCAACAAAATGGTGTAGCCGAAAGGAAGAATCGGACACTACAAGAAATGAGTCGGTCCATGCTCAATGAATTTTCTCTTCCAAAATATTTTTGGGCCGAAGTCGTAAGTACCGCTTGCTATGTCATTAATCGAGTTTATATTCGTCCTAAAATGAATAAAACTCCATATGAGCTTTGGAAAGGAAGAACTCCAAATATTAGTTATTTCAAAATATTTGGATGTAAGTGCTTTATTTTGAATACTAAGGATCAATTGGACAAACTTGATCCTAAGGCCGATGAAGGAATATTTATGGGGTATTCAACCAAGAGCAAAGCATATCGGGTTTACAACAAGACTAGCATGGTTGTTGAAGAATCTATTCATGTCAAATTTAATGAAGCCTCGGGTGTTGAAAGAATACCCAATGACGATAGTGATGAAGAGGATATTGTTGAACCTATTGTTCAAAGTGATGCTCATAATGATAAACCTTCTATTTCATATGATCAACCTTCAAGTTCAAATGTTCCTCAAGAAGATAGGGTGATACTTGAATCTTCCCGTAGCATTGAAATTTAAGGAGATCACCCAAAAGATCTTATTATTGGTGATCCCCTTGATAAAGTAATGACTCGAAGGAATTTTGCCGAGAAAGCTCTTATATCTCAAAAAGAGCCTAAAAATGCTAAGGAAGCTATTGAGGATGAAGATTGGTTTTTGGAAATGCAAGAGGAGTTGAATCAATTTGAAAGAAATGATGTATGGGAATTAGTACCTTGTCCTCCATCTCAAACAATTATTGGTACAAAATGGGTATTCTGGAACAAACTTGATGATCAAGGCAACATTGTTCGAAATAAGGCAAGGTTAGTAGCTCAAGGGTATTGTCAAGAAGAAGGTATTGACTATGATGAAACTTTTGCACCCGTAGCACGTTTAGAAGCTATTCGTATTTTACTTGCCTATTCTTGTTTCAAAAATTTCAAACTTTACCAAATGGATGTTAAATCCGCTTTCTTAAATGGTATTATTCAAGAAGAAGTCTATGTAAAACAACCTCCGGGGTTTGAAAATTTTTCTAGGCCTAATGATGTTTATAAACTTAAAAAGGCTTTGTATGGTTTAAAACAAGCACCCCGTGCATGTTATGATAGACTTAGCTCTTTTCTTTTGCAAAATGGTTTTACAAGAGGTAAAGTTGATACTACACTCTTTGTTTTTGAAAAAGGGCAAGATTGTTTACTTGTGCAAATTTATGTTGATGATATTATCTTTGGTGCTACTAATGAATCTTTGTGCAAGAAATTCTCAAGTTAATGCAAGGTGAATTCGAGATGAGTATGATGGGGAGCTAAACTTCTTCCTTGGACTTCAAATTAAGCAATGCCAAGAAGGTATTTATATTTCGCAATCAAAGTATACAAAAGAACTTTTGAAGAAGTTCGGCATTGAAGAAGGAAGAACCGTCTCGACTCTATGGCAACCAATGTCAAAATTGACAAAGATGAAAAAGGCAAGACGGTTGATGAATCCAAGTATCGAGGTATGATTGGTAGTTTACTTTATTTAACCGCTAGTAGACCGGACATTCTTCATGCCGTATGCCTATGTGCTCGTTTTCAAAGCAATCCAAAAGAATCTCATATGAGTGCCGTTAAACGGATTTTTCGATATTTGAAAGGCACTATTCAATATGGTTTATTTTATCCAAAGAATGAAAATTTTTCTCTTAAAGGTTATAGTGATTCGGACTATGCGGGTAATATTGATGATCGGAAAAGTACTTCCGGATCATGTCAATTTTAGCGATTGCCTAGTTTCTTGGTTTTCAAAGAAGCAAAACTATGTTTCTCTTTCAACGGCCGGCGAATATATTTCCGCCGCATTTTGTTGTACTCAACTTCTTTGGATGAAACAAACCTTAGCGGATTACAAATGCTCTTTTGTAAACGTACCTATCTTTTGTGATAATATATCCGCTATAAATATTGCTCAAAACCCGGTTCATCATAACCGTACTAAACATATTGAGATTCGACATCATTTTCTAAGGGATTGTGTTTCAAAACGAAAAATTGAGATATCGTTTGTGCCATCTCAAGATCAATTAGCGGACATTTTTACAAAACCGCTAACTTCCGAGACTTTTGCGTCAATACGAGCTCGGTTAGGCATAATGCATATTGAATGAGGTCTACGTTTGCATTTTGCATGTTTTTAAAACTTAGGGGCGAAAAATCGGATTTTTGGTTGAAAATTCGGATTTTGAAAAATTTGTGTAACAGTGGGTGAAGAGGTTGAGGGCAACAGTCGCCCTCAACGTCGACGGTCGCCCTCAACCACGGCCGGGTCGCCCTAGGCTAAATTTTGGTTTAAGTTCGTCTTCGTCTTGACATTTGATAGTTTCACTTCTTTTTGCCATTTTTCGTCCCCTTTGCCAAATGCACACAATTGTCACTCAAAATTGATTTTCATTCATTCAATTCATATCTTGGACTTTATATAGCATGTTTATCATCATCATTGCTCATCTTTTCCGATCAAATGGTAAGAATTTTCCTTACTTTGCTCAATTGGGTTGAACCCTTGAGTTTATGGCTTTCTTGTATATTTCTTGATAATTTTTGCTTATAATCTTGATGAGCTTAATTATATTGTTGTATTGTATGATGTTTGATGTGAATTGATGATGAAATTTTTTGGCTTGGATCATTTACAAGGGCTATATACAACTCTTTTTATTTTTCACGCCCACATTGTGTTCGATGAAATGTCACAATGAAAATTTCAACTTATACATGATTCTCTTGCTTTCAAAAGTTTTCTATACTTATTGGGATCACGTTTTGCCAATCAAAACAAGTGTATAACTTAATTATATTACATTTCTCCCATTTTTCTTGGATTATGATGCTTTAATTGATCAACGGTTCATAAACCGTCCCTTTGGCGCACTTTGATATTATTGTATGGTGTTTTCACCATTCTAACATTCTTTTTGATGATTCCAAAGGGGGAGAAACAGGATATTGGCTCGCTAGCTCAAGAGAAGCTAATAAAAGCTCGTAATAAGTATTGTGGACTCTAATACCTAGTCCATGGCTTGAACCTTGGACTCGCATGACATTGATTATAAGTCTTGTGATAGGGGGAGCTTCTTAGCTCATGATGCAATCTATATAAGCTTGTTATAGCTTGTGGCTTCTTACTTATAATTATCGTTTGTTGATATGCTCATAAATAGGGGGAGCTTTGTATGAAATACTTCTAACGGATAGTTTACTTGTAAAACCGAAAATTTTATTTGGTTTTAAAATCTTCCTCAAGAAAATTGTTTTGGTTTGTAATCATCAAAAAGGGGGAGTTTGTTAGATAAATGTTTTTATCATGATTTTGATGATTATGTTCGACTTTGTTCAAATATGTTTTCAAACCAAAACTATGTCCCTAAATGTTGTCTAAATATTTCCGATCATCTTAAAATGTTTTTACTATTTTTCGTAGTATTTCTTGAAGTTTATTTTCAATAAAACATTGGACAACACATTTGTTTCAAGCTCGACCGGTCGCTCTATAGGGCAACCCATACCGAGTTGAGCTAAGAAACGAGAAAATGGGGACGTAAGAAAAATAGGCGGGCGACGGTCGACCAGGTGGGCGGCGGTGTGGTCGGCCGGTCGACCGGCGACCTGTGCACTGCAAGTTGGATTTTTGTTCCGGACTTCTACGCTTCGAAACGCGTCAAGCGGCAACCGGTCACGACTAAGAAGCGACCGGTCGCACCCCCTTCGACGGTCCCCCGTGTAAAAATTCGCAGAATTCAATTTCAATCTTATCTCTGCGCGACGGTCGAACCCCATGTTTGACAAAGAAACTATCGTTGCGTTTTGCTGAGCTTTTCCCTATTTTGTGGGATTGATTTCTAACAGCTATATTGATGATTTTAAATGGTTTCTTTTGCAGCAAATCACTCCCCAAGGAGGAGCCAATGTCCTGAAATCAAAGTCAAGACCTCTCCTATAAATAGAGGCTTCATTCAAGCAACAAGATACAACACTCTATACAAGCAAAGAGCAAACAAAGCAAACACTTTCATATATCTTGTTGTATTAGCCTTAGCACTTTCACTTGCACAAATTTGAGGTCTAGGCTTTCAATTCTTGATTACACTTGTGCTCATATTGTTTCAATCATTATTGAGTTGTAATCTTGATTTTGGTCATCATTCAACACAAGACATCCTTGTGAGTATTCTTGTGGTAAGAATACACTTGGATGATCTAGGTGATAGGTGTTTGAAGGTTGTGGTAATCTTCAAAGGTGTTGTAAGAGGGTTGTGGTAATCCTCAAGGTGGTGTAAGAGGATTGTGGTAATCCTCAAAGTGGTGAAAGAGGGTTGTGGTAATCCTCAAGGTGTTGTATTAATTTTTGGTAAATTAATAAAATCTTTTTTTCTTTTTGAAATCCATCCCGGAGATACTGGGGTGGTAGAGGATTAGGCCCTAGGTGGGTTGAACCTCTTTAAATCAACGAGTGTTGTTTCTTTTCCGCTTTTACATTTTAGTTATTCACTCGTTGTTTCGAAAAAGAGGGTGATTTGTGAAAATTCGGCATAATCTATTCACCCCCTCTCTAGATTATTGTAGCCACTTGGACTTACAGATTTGTGGTATCAGAGCCACCCTTGGCCTGATATCAATATCCATATTCTAAAATGGCTTCCACTAGCAACAATGAATTACCCTTCCTATATTCCCAACAAGGTGTCCCTATCTTTGTTGGCAAAGATTACGAGTAGTGGTATGTTTTAATGCAAACAATATTTATATCTCATGATGTATGGGATATTGTTGAAGAGGGGATATACAACTCGTACTCCCAAGGAGGTGGCTGAATTATCAGCGGCACTAAAAAAGGAGCATAAGGAGAACAAGACCAAGGATGCAAGGGTCTTGTCCTTTATGTACCAAGGGGTAAGCTGATTCATTCTTCCACGTATCACAAGTGGTAAAACATCAAGGAGGCATGGAAAAATTTGAAGAATCAATTTGGTGGTTACGAGAAGGTTATCTCAATAAAATTGCAAAATCTTTGGCGTGACTTTGATAATTTGTCTATGAAGGATAACGAAAATATGCAAGAGTGTTTTTCTAGAGTTTTGACCGTAGTCAATCAAATCAGAAACTACGGTGATACTTTAGAAGAAAAAAAAAGATTGTTGAAAAAGTGCTATGTTGTTTACCGGTAAGGTTCGAGCATATAGTTGCCGCTATCAAAGAATCAAAGGATTTATCAAAATTATCATTTGATGAACTCATGGGATCGCCCGAAGCACACGAGAAAAGGATGAGCCGATTTTCAAATCAAATTTTGGAGCAAGTGTTTCAAGGAAAAATAAATATTTCAAAGGAGGAGAATAAGAAAGCGGTCGGGAGGAAAATCAATATCGCAAATAAGCGACCAACAAGAGAAAGAGGTCGTGGTAGGTATCAGAATATTGAGGTCGTGGTAGAGGAAGAAGATGAATTGATATCTTGCTCCATGCATGCATGCATAATTCATGCAAAGAACTTGGTGAGTTGATGGGTCACCTTCTAGAAAAATCATTATCATTAGTTGGCATAATAAAACTCCATGCATGCATCCGTGTGTTTGCTCCACTTCCATGAAATTACAAATTACTATTTTAACACCCCCTCTTAATTTGTAATTCGGTCTGCTGCCTTCGAGCTGCTCAATTTTTCTAAAGTGATTACTTTCAGAACCGAATACGCTAACCGCTCCTTCATATTTAGCCTCCAAAATTTTCAATCTTCTAGTCAAAATTTGGATGTGTATTGTCAGATTTGCAGAAGGAATGGCCATGACACCCAGAGTTGTTGGAATAAATGCAAGAAATGCAGAAATGCAAACCACTCTCAAAAGGATTGTTGGTATCAAAATGATGGCCAGAAAAAGGAGGCGAATTTTACGAGAGAAAGATGAAACGATCGGTATTTTACTCGGCTTTTGAATTCTCAACAAATTGAGATCTGTTTGGTATGTAGACAAAGTGGTTGCAACAATCACATGTCCGAAAATAAAAAATATTCGTGGAGCTTGATAAGTCATACTCATCTCGAGGTAAAGCTTGGTGATGGCAAATCACACAAGATTACTGGAAAAGGAGCTATTGCACTCCAGTCAAGGAGCAGAAACACCTCTATCATTAGAGATGTGTTTTACGTACCATACTTGACCCAGAATTTATTGAGTGTTGGCCAACTGCTGTAGAAAAATTACAAAGTGGAGTTCAACAATGATTTTTGCATCGTTGTCGACAAGCAGAAAGATCTCACAATGGCTAAAATTAAGATGATCTCAAATAAAGTTTTTCCTCTTAATTTGCCATTGTCTGAGAAACTTTTATTCAAAGCACAACTGAAGAAGATCACAAGCTTTGGCATTTGCGGAATGGACATTTAAGCTACAAAGGCATGAATATATTGAAGAAGAAAACTATGGTTTATGGTCTTCCTAAAATTCCGGATCAAGACCGTCCGTGTGAAAGACGTATCATGGGAAAATGCACCGCAAACCATTCCCGAAAATTTCTTACAAAGCCAAAGCCCTCTTGAGCTTGTTCATGCAGATATATGTGGACCAACATAGACATCATCTCTGAATAATCATAGGTATTTCCTATTATTTGTTGATGATTATACTCGTATGATGTGGGTTTACATTCTACATCAAAAGTTAGTTGCATTTTCAAAATTCATGGAATTTAAGTCATTGGTAGAAAATCAGAGTGATCAGAAAAATTAAGACGTTGCGCACAGATTGTATAGGTGAATTCATTGGAAAATCATTTATGGATTATTGCAAAAAGAACGGGATTCACCGGCAATTAACCGTTCGTTACAACCCACAATAAAATGGAGTCGCAGAATGGAAAAATCGTACAATTGTTGAAATGGCTCGAAGTATGATGACAGGAAAAGGACTATCAAAAAGCTTTTGGGCAGAGGCGTGAACATAACAGTCTATATTCTGAATCGATCACCAACGAAGGTGGTTCCTAACAAAACTCCATACGAAGCATGGCGCCGTAGAAAGCCTCAGGTGCATCATTTTCGAGTCTTTGGTTGCATTTCCTACTCGCACATTCCATCTCAACAGAGAGAGAAGTTCGATGGAAAAGGAGAAAAGCTTATCTTTGTTGGCTATAGTGACGAGCCCAAGGGATATCGTCTACTAGACCCGAAGACAAACAAACTTGTTATCTCTCGAGATGTGACTTTTAGTGAAAAGGAAGCATGAAATTGGGACGGTAATTAGCATATGGAAACACCAATTACATATCCACCGCAACATTAAGTCGATGAACAACAAAGCACAAGTTCGATCCAGGCTCCAGTTCATCACGACGCCATGACCAAGTCAGTTCAGATTTTTAAAGCCCAGTCCGGAAGGTATGAAGCTTAATGGAAATTTATGAGTCAAGTGAAATAGCAATGTTTGCAAGTGAGCCCCAAACTTATGAAGAAGCTGCAGGAGAAGAAATTTGGCAAATTGCAATGGATGATGAAATTGCCAGTATTGAGAAAAACAACACTTGGAAGCTTGTGGACCTTCCTGATGGAAAAAATGTGATCGGAGTCAAATGGATCTACAAAACAAAATACAAGGAGGATGGCTCAATTCACAAGCATAAAGCTCGCCTTGTTGCAAAGGGGTATTCACAGCAGCCTGGTGTTGACTTCACAGAGACCTTTGCACCAGTTGCCCGAATTGAGACAATTCGCATTGTCTTAGCTGTAGTTGCACAGTTGGAATTACAAGTTTACCAATTGGACGTTAAATCCGCATTTCTCACTGGCGACTTAGAAGAAGAAGTTTACGTGCAGCAACCTGATGGATATATTATCAAAGGCGAGGAAGAAATAGTCTATCGACTCAAACAAACCTTGTATGAACTGAAACAAGCGCCACGGGCCTGGAACAGCAAAATTGACAGTTATTTTCATTCCAATGGATTTGAGCGAAGTCAAAGTGAGCCGTCATTTTACGTAAAGAAAGGTGCGCAAGATTTTCTTATCGTTTGTCTTTACATTGATGACCAAATTTATACTGGGACTAGTCCAACTATGGTGCAAGAATTTAATAAGCCAATGATGGAGGAATACAAGATGACGGATTTGGGTCTCATGAAATATTTTCTTGGGATTCAAGTTCGCCAATCAAAAGGAGAAATTTTTATTTCTCAAGAAAAATACCTTGAAGAGGTTTTGAAAGAATTTCATATGAATAATTGCAAGTCAATTTCGACTCCGCTTGCCGTCAATGAAAATTTTCAATTGAATGACGGAGCAGACAAAGCAGATCAAAGACATACAGAAGTCTAGTTGGCTCCTTGATATACTTAACAAACACGAGGTCTGATATTGTCTACCCGGTCAGCTTGATATTAAGATTTATGCATGAGCCCAACAAGCTACACTATGCAGTAAAAAAGAATTCTACGTTACCTTCAAGTGAGAAAATTTGGCATCAAGTATGTCAAAGAAAAAGAAAATGAGCTTGTTAGATATCACGATAGTGATTGGGCACTCACTAGATGATCGAAAAAGTACTTCGGGATATGTATTTTGTCTTGGCTCAAAAATAATTTCTTGGGCATCTAAAAAACAGAAGACAATATCGCTTTCATGAGCTGAAGTTGAATACATTGCTGCCACAGATGCCGCTTGTGAAGTAGTTTGGTTACGGAGAATTTATCCGGTGTCCAACAAAGTCAAGACAATCCCACAATAATTTTTTGTGACAACATGTCAGCGATTGCTATGACAAAGAATCCAGTTTTTCATGCAAGGTCGAAGCACATTGAACTTCGACATCACTTCATTCGAAGTCTCGTGAATGTTCAGGAAATTCAATTGGAGTTTATAAATATAAAGGAGCAGTTAGCAGAAAGATTTACAAAAGCAATCACTTTAGAAAAAATTGAGCAGCTCCGAAGCAATATCCGAATAATTACAAATTAAGAGGGGTGTTAAAATAGTAATTTGTAATTTCATGGAATTGGAGTAGACACACGGGATGCATGCATGGAGTTTTATTATACCAACTAATGATAATGATTTTTCTAGAAGGCGACCCATCAACTCACCAAGTTCTTTGCTTGAATTATGCATGCATGCACGGAGCAAGAAATCAATTCATCTTCACTTTGAAAATTGGAAAGGTGGCTGCCAAATTCATTTGACCAATTTAATGAAGCATCTTTTATCTACCTTTATGATGCTTATAAAAATTTGTGTATGTCAGCCTTGTAAATCAGACGAGTGAAAGTGAGGATAAATAAAATACTCCCGAGAGCATCATAAAGGCTATATTACAAAAATAAATTTGAGTGTATAATCCAAAAACTTTAGTGCATAAACTTTGCAAAATCATTGTAATTTTTTGCAATCAATAAAATATTTAGCTTCCAAATTATTTTATCTTCTTTAATTTTTATCTTAACCCAACATAAAATTCAATTTAGTTCAGTAATTATCGTTTTGGTATTTTGATTAGGAAGATTTTATTATATTTAGACATTTTAGGACTACAATCAATTAGTTATGATTTATTGGAGTGAATAGGTATGGAAAATACGTCATGCTAAAAATTAATCGATTATTTATGGGAAACTTTTTGAAATTGAGATTTTAGGAAATCTTATTTTAAGGATTAATTGTAGCATTTTGTAATTGGCTAAATTAGTGACTCTTGTTTCTTTGCAGATTATTTAGAATGACTGAGTATTTGGATCATTTGATGTTGATTATTCAGGGTCAATCTAGAATTTAATAAAATTGATTATTTGTGGGAATTATACTAGTGATCGAGATTTCTAGAAACGCTTAAGGATTACTTATCAGGGTATATTAATTGAGAATTTATATAGTTAGAGTTGGATCCATTTTCATTAATGGATTAGTGTTTTTAGGCCAAAAAAATATTAGTATTAATTTTCTAAGGACTATTTTGATAACAAGTTCGTAAATTATGTAGGTCCCAAGGGCGCGAGTGTAAGATTTAGAAGGGGGTGAATAAACCTTACAAATTTTTCGATTTAGTCTGTTAAAAGTTGAGTTAATACTTCACAGCCAAGCCCTTGATGGACTAAGTTAGTTAACGGCGGTGTTAGGCACTCAACGACTGACGAATTTTGTTGATAGAATAACTCAGCCGCTTAGTCTAAAACTTAACTTGAGCGTGATATGATTTATGGAAGACTTAACACCCTTGAATTTGGTTTAAGTTTGTTTTAATACTTGGTTTTAGCACTTTGTTGATTATCAATTGGATAGCAAATTTATCAGCAAATATTGAAATAATATGCGAGAAATTAAAGTGTTGAAATGTAAATGACACAATAAATTTTATAGAGGTTCAAGATGGGGTAATTCTTCTACTCATCTCTTCTCCAACTCTGGATGAATCCACTAAGTATTGATCAATGTACAAAGTGGTTATCACCCGGATGCAAGTCTTGATCACACTGACTAACTTGATCCTTTGGGACTCACCGAGATGCCTTGGTCACACTGGTGGCTTCTCGTGACGACTCGGCTTCTTCAGGGGTTGCCTTGCTACTACAGCCCACTTGCTCAAGCTTCTTGGATTTGATCACGAAGCCCTCCAAAAATTTGAGACTGGTTCGACCTTGAACCTTTCTACAATACTTTGAGGATTGAACTTGAATGACTTGAGTAGGTTATAGTTTGAATAATAGCTTGAAAGTTCCAGGTAACAAGGTTAACCTTTTCTCAAATAGATTCATCAGCCTTTTATAGTGTTCTTTTGAAAATTTGCCCGTTGAAGAGATAGGTTAATTTTCAAAAGACACTTGTGGTCGTTGGCTTGTCTTGTTGCAGTTCTTGGAATTGACATTTCCTCGTATGAATGAGTCTTCAACTTTTTGAGTTCGACACAGTGCGAGCTTCCCATTGGTTTATTCCTTTTGCACGCTTCGGGATCGAGCACTTTAAGAAAGACAATATGGAAGTATTACTTGTTTAAGTAATTTTCTTGACTTACGGCAACGGATCTCTTCGATTATCTCGACTTGATCGCATTTCCTTGACTTCCCAGGTGACTTGAGTCGCCTTCCAATCATTGGATGACTCATCCGTCACTTCAACTTGAGACTTGGCTATCTTGAGTTGACTTGACTGACACTTCACTCAGCTGCATCTCAGCTGCACCTTTAGTCGAGTTCCTGTCTTCTCTTCTTTGCCACACTCAGCTGCCTCACAACGGAGTCTTCCTTCTAGTCTCCAGTTGACTTCTTGCATATTCTGGCATAGCTGACTTAACTCAGCTCGACCAGCCCTATCTATTACAATGCAATTTACAACAAAAATGGGGTGCCAACTTTCTATTCTATGTTTTACATGGCATTCATCAAAATCTAAAAATTAATTTCCCAACAATTTCCCCATTTTTGATGATGCCAAAACTTAAAACATTCATACAATAATTAAAAACAAAGAACGTACGACAGACAATGTAGAATCACAAAATGTATGCGTACAATCAATCTTTTATTGATCATAACATTCTTGTTCTTTACATTGCTTATTTCTGAGTGTATCGAGCTTAAACAGAGCTTAAGGTAACCATGCTATTCTATATCTACGCAAGTATAGAAATTATACAATTTTATTCGATGTACAAAAGACTTACATAAAGATGCATTTACATAGTAAAATACATGAAGGGGTGGACAACAACACTTCATCTCCTTCGCTGCCTCCTTCTTTCCTCATCAGCTCTGTCTTCTTCTGATCTATTTCTCTTCTTCTCTTCTTCAGCTGCTTTCTTTTTCTCATATGCTTTTCTGGCAGCTTCATCTCTTCTTTTTCTTTCTTATCTTTCTTCCCACAGCTGAGTTTGTCTTCTATTTTCTTCTTCGATTCTCTTCACATACTCAGCATTGTTCTTTGCCACTTGCAGGTTGGCTACTTCGTCGAATCCAGCCCAATAGATCCCTCCTTTCTTGCCTGAATCTATATATTCAATGTTTTTGGGCAGGTCTAGGTCTCAAACCTCTTCCTCCTCCTTCGCTTCTTCCTCTCGCCTCCGGGCGCGTATTTATCGGGCCTTCTTTTTCCCCGGTGAATGACCAACAGAGTGACCAACAGAGCGACCGCAAAGAGTCTCCGCTGTCGTCGCCTTCTTCCCATAGCTTGAGGCCTTTTTCCCAATACAAATCCCGTGCTTGAGCCATGGACATATTTGCGAAGTAACCCTCGGATGCGAGCGTCTTGAATTCATCACGAGATCTTGGCCTTGATTCCGACGTCTGAAATGGCATCAGTGTCTCTTCCTGCCGGAATGCCTCCATATTGTTTTAGTATATCCGTCACTCGGGCATCCATCTTTCCTCCACCTCCTTCATCCCTCGCTTCTACTATTTTTCTCTTTTCAGCCCATGGGCATGCTGGAGTGTTGGAGCAAAGCAGATGTCACTAGGAGTTTCTTCGATGATATTAGTCTGTGACAAGTCCTTGTTGGGGTGTTTTAGCAATCATCGGGTCATATCTTTCGAACCTTCCCCTCAATAGATTTTCCTTCTTCTCTCTTCTTAGTTTTTCAGCTGTCTTCTCCTTCACAGTTGCGTCCTTCTTCTCAGCTTCAGAACCTTTCAATGCCTTTAGGTATTCCTCTTCCCCCTTTTTGGCATCATCAAAGGAGAGAGGAACTCCTAGAAACAAGCTAGCAATCATGAAGTCTAAGCTACCGATAGTGAGTTATGCTTTCGAATCTGCTGCGGAGTATGCTTCACGGAGTCGGAGCGGGAGGTGTTGGATTCATTGTGTCAGACTTCATTTCGGCCATGAGGAGGTGGGTTTCCTCTCCATGCTCTCTCTCTACGCGCAGAAAGCTCTTTCTTATTAAATTCACGTAAATGTTTGCATCTCGTGTTGTGAGATTCATGCATTCAATCGATGTTTTCTTGCATTCTTCTCTTCATATCAGCATTCTCAGCCCACCAGACTAGCAATTTATTGAACAATGTTTTGAAGTATCAAGCTTGTTTTACGCACATTGTCTGCTGTTGTTGCCACCATTCCGGATCCCTGACGCTTATTCCTTGTAGATCGGGCAAGAAGATTTGCGTCTCGGTTATCGATCTCATGTCCGTGAGGCCTGGTGCCTCTCCATGTTCTCTATCTCTCGCAAATATGGCCTTGAAAACTTCTCGACCTTCATTGTCACTCTTTGTCTCGGTGGCGGCCAAGCAATGTCAAAGTCAAAGTCTGTTGGGACGATGGTGTATGTTGGAATAACGGGATCAGGTTTATGGAAACATTCTTGATCTCTAGATGATTCTTCAAGAAGGTCAGGCGACTCAGAGAAAAGGAAAGGATTCTTCAAATGGATCATCACGCAACGGAATCGCTCAATGATAACTTGTGCTCGTGAAGTTCCGGTGGAGTCGATCTGCTGCGGCTTGGGGAGCTGCGCGATTGACTGTTTCACCGGGTCCTGTTGGAGTGGAGTTGACCCGGTGGGCCGAGCCTCAACTGTCTCAATCGCTTCGTCGGTATCATTTGGTTTTTCCATATGAGTTGATGGTCCTCGGCCATATCGATGGCGTCATCGGCGATGATGAGATTTGCATGGGTGGCTCATCATCAAAATTAAAGGTTTTGCGAGTAGCCTTAAGGTCGGTCTTACTCGTGCTTAGGAGAACATTCTCAGCTGAGTCTTTTGGATCGGCAATAGGGGATGACTCAGCTTCGTCTTCACCTTCAGATCCCAGAAAGGTTACATCATGATTGCCTTGGAAATCATGAAGAGCACTTATCTCCTTTTTAGATGGATCAATGATAGTAGGAGGGATGTTCTGTGCTTCCGTCTCTTTACCCCGGGAAGTCTCAACCTCTCGTTGGCCTTCATTACCTCCTGCAATCTCAACTATAGTGAGGCCTGGGACAGTCCCTTCGACAGTGTCCGCTGTCTTGGGGTCTTCTGAGGTGGCATCCACTGGAGTCTCAACTCCATGGATTGCACTTTCATTGCCCAGAGTGTTAACTCCCAGGGCAATTCCTTCCTATGCCTCGACTGCATCAGAAGCGTCATTGGCCTGCAGAGCAGTTGGCACTTCAGCTGAGACAGTCTCAACTGTCTGAGCCTCGTCAGTGACAACTTGATGTGTATCCATTTGTTGTTCCTTCTCCATTTCGCCTCCAAGATTCGTTGTGGAGTCACTGCAAAGATCCTCCGACCTTGCTGCAGGTGGAGGGAGTTTCCCCTCACCGGGCACACCACGGTGAGTGACTTGGAATGGGGTCACTCGTCTCGGACTCCCTACTGTTCCCTTTGAGTATTCAGCCATTGTGGCAGGTGGTAAGACACCTTCATTAGGGGTTGGCTCGACTGGGGTCCCCACATTCCCAGTTTCATCGCCAGTTCCCTTAACACCTTTTTCTGAGTGAGCAGGGAAAGTGGTGGCAGCGACAACAGTTGCAATATCTCGCACCACTCCCATCGGGTCAAGTTCGATTGTGATCGGAAGACTCCGGTCCTTCCATCGGCTTTTGCTCATGTAAGATCCTGGATCTCTGCATGGCTTCTTTGCATTTCCAATTCTTTCATTAGCAGCAGGTCCGAGATGTTAGGAATTTTATTCTTTTGATTTTGATGAATGCCATGTAAAACTTAGAATAGAAAGTTGGCACCCCAATTCTTGTTGTAAAATGCATTGTAATGAATAGAGCCTGGCCAAGCCGAAGTGAGTCAAGACAGCCTACGCCCTAACATGCAAGAAGACAATCAAGACTGGAAGGAAGACTGTTGTGAGACAGTGAGTATGGCAAAGAAGAGTAGACGGGAACTCTCATCAAGAAGCATCCGAGATGCGGTGAGTGGAGCATCAATCAAGTCAACTCAAGAAAAGCCAAGTCTCAAGTTGAAGTGATGAAGAGTCATCCAATGATTGGAAGTCGACTCTAAGTCACCTGGGAAAGCAAGGAAATGCAATCAAGTCGAGATAATCGTGAAAGAACCGTTGCCTGATTTAAATCAAGAGATTTACTTAAACAAGTAATATCTCCATACCACCTTTCTGGAGTGCTCGGTCCCTTAAGCGCAAAAGGAATGAACCAATGGGAAGCACTACACCGTGTCGAACTCGAAAAGGTGAAACAACAATTCATACGAAAACAAAGCAATTCCAAGAATCGCAAGCCAACGACGCAAAGTGACTTTAAAAAATAAGCCTATCTCTTCAACGGGCAAATTTTTGAAAGTTCACTATAAAAGGCCGAGGAGTTTGTTTGAGAGAATGTGATGCATGAATGACACATACGTGAGATAGACAAGCACATTAGAAAATCAAACAATCTCAATCCTCAAGCCTACATTTCAAGTACATCAATCCAACACTTACCCGTGAAGGAAAGAGAACTTCAACCATTGAAGAGGAAACCTTGAAAACAAGGGGCCTACTTTCCGAAGGAAGGATTGTAGAAAAGTTCAAGGTTGAACTAAGTCTTAAGCATTTGGAGGGCTTCGTGATCAAATCCAAAGAGCTTGAGCAAGTGAGTCAGAGTAGCAAGGTTGCCCTGTGAAGAAGAAGCCGAGTCGCACGAGAAGCCAACCGAGTGATCAAGGCGTCTCGATCGAGTCCCAAAGGATCAAGTGTTTGTTGTGATCAAGACTTGTATCGGATCGTTACCACTTTGTAAACCGATCATTACTTAGTGGATTCCTCCAGGAGTTGGAGAAGAGAGGAGTAGAAGAATTACCCCATCTTCGAACCTCTATAAAAACTTTCTTGTGTCATTTACATTTCAAAGATTTACATTCCCGCACTTTTAATCGCTTATATCTCACGATAAATTTGCTATCCATTTGATAATTTACAAGTACTAAATCAAGCTCTAATATTTTGCTTAATCAAACTTAAGGGTGTTAAGTCTTCAATGAAAAATAAAACCACGGTGAGTTAAATTGTAGCCAACAAATGAGTTACTCCATCAACACTCAGTTGAGTCTATTGAGAGATTAACTCTCTTGAGTGACTAATTCGATGTCCATCAAGGACACAATCGTGTAGAATTAACTCAGTAGATTTAAAAGGACTAAATCGAAAATTTGGTAAGGTTTATTCAACCCCCTTCTAAACCTTACACTTACACCCCTTGGGACCTACAAGTGGTATCAGAGCGGTTGGTTCATTGAACCCTCCGCACCGGTTCTTGAACTAGATCTCCAAACTTTTCAAAGTCGCTTTAGTACTTAAACTTTCAAAACTCTTTTTATTAAAAGTCATTATCATGGAAGCAAATTTGACACGCATCCCTATGTTCACTATTGAAGAATTTGATGATTGGAAAATTCAGATGCAGGCTCATCTATCAAAGATTACATGATGAGATGTGGATAGTAATAGAAGATGGGCCTCTACAAATATTAAAAGTGAACACAATTTGCGAAGAGTTGCGGTGAAGGAGAAGAAGATGTTGCTCCTAGACCAGTCATGGTTGAAAAACCAAGAACCGAGTGGACAAATGATGACAGAAAAAGATACAACCTGGATAATGTAGCCAAGGACATCCTCTACAAAACCTTGACAAAGCCATGTTCAACAAAGTCAAATCATGCAAAACGGCTAAAGAAATCTGGGACAAGTCGACATTGATTTGTGAAGGCTCGGAGCAAATCAAAGAAAACAAATTATCGTGGTCGTGTACAAAAGTTTGAAAATTTCAAGATGATCTCGGGAGAGAATCTGGATCAACTAGACGCTCGGTTTACGTAAAATCACAAATGAGCCGTCTACACTTGGAAAGGAATATACACGAGAAGAAATGTGTATGAAGATCCTAAAAAGTCTTCCATTTGAATGGGAAATGAAGGTCATGGCACCGAGATATTCCATGGACCTATCAAAGACATCCAACCATGAACTATTCTCGGACCTCAAAGCCTATGAGTTTGAAATGAGAAGAAAAAGACCAGGAAGAGACAATTGTACCCAAAACAATCGCTCTAATTGTCAAAGATGGGAAGAGAGCTGAGGTCAAAGAGGCAATTGACCCGGAAGAAAAATAGCCACGATGGTTAAAAGATTTAACAAGTTCTTTAACAAGAACTACAAGAGAGGAAAGGGTGAATCTTCCGGAAGACACTCGGCTCCCTCCAAATCAAGGGATGATAGGCCAACCAAGAGAATGCAGATCATCAACAAGTTGAGTATCAAAGGGTGACAACTCAAGAGTAGAAAGAGAGTGATCAAAAGGTGAATATCTATGTTGGAATTGTAGACAACCAGGTCACTATGCCATTGATGCTCATATCCTGTAGTCAACAAGTACATGAATAAAGAAAAGAAAGGTCTTGAGAGAAAGAAGACAAGAAAAAAAAAGGCAATGATGGCAGCAGAGATCACGAGACAGCCAAGTCAAGAGAGACAGCTAATTCAGAGCAAAGTGAAGCGACTACTCGAGTGACTCACGAAGAAGAAGCCTTGATCCGCTTAATGGCCAAAGAACAAGATCAAGAAGATGAGGTACAATCTAATTCAACAAGCTCAGACACTAGTGATAGTGATCGTGACACACACACACTTCATCACCTCTGATCTTTATGATTCATTAGGCAAAATGATGAAAGATTTTGAGCACATTAAATCCTCACACACACTATTGAATGAGGAAAACAGCCTACTTAAAGGTCAAAACTCAAAGCCGACTAAGGAGCCGAGTATTCTAAGTCAAATAGTCATGTTGAAAATGAAAGTTTAAAGGCTGAAAATGCTAAATTAGTAGCAGAAATTGCTGCTATAAAAAGGAGGGAGAATGACCTCAAAATGTTATTGCCTCATTCACTAAGGCATCTAAATCATTGGATGATCTTATCATGAGTCAAAGAGAATGTGGAGACAAGACAGCTTAGATTTAATTCCTTTGTGCCATGTCAAACCTCAAGAGTAATTTTGGAAAAAGGATCTTCAAGTCATGAAGAGTCCGAAAAATCCAAAACTCTAAATATTGCACACACTTTCACTCCAAAGCACAATACTAAGCAAAGCGGCCTTAGTTACAAAGGAAAAGGAAAAGCGGCTGAGTTGAGTGTCTTTGGAAGGACAACCGAGAAGAAATTCACCAAGTCCTCAAAGAAACTCCAAGCGAAAATACTCAGTAAAGAAGAAACAGAGCTACCAAAAATTTTAAAATCCATAAAAGAAATACATATGATGGGAATGGTAGAAAATATCCAAGCCAAGCCGATTGGAACAATGTGAACTATCAAAGATAAACTTATGGAATATAAGCCTAGATGGCAAAGGCCTAGAACTCAAAGAAAGGCCATTCCAAAAGCACAAGAGCTTTCATCAAGACACATATGTACCTAGGCACTACACTCAAAAACACCACAATTACCCAAGGAAGGCAATTGCTAAAACACATATGCAGCATACAGACAAAAGAGACAATTTTGTATGAACCTAGAATCCCCAAGCAATTTGCCAGGATTAATTATGATTATGGCACTCGATAGATGGCAACCCCTTAGAGTCAAATCATTTGGCTATAGGTTGGTTGGATCATCTTACAATTCTAACCCCTCAGGACCGCAGACAAGTATGGGTACCTAAAACTTAATTTCCCTGATTGCAGGTTCAAGGAACAACCGAGTGCCAAGGAACCTGGTACATGGATAGTGGTCATTCCCGGATATATGACAGAAATAAGAGAAATCTGTCAAAATTCAAGGAAGTCAAAGGAGCCAAAGTCATATTTGGAGGAAATGAAGTTCCTGGTGAAATAAGAGGCATTGGATCCATCAAGAGGAATGGATTAGAAATCACAGATGTTGCATATGTTGAAGGACTCAACTTCAACCATCGAGTATCACCACCGTGACAAGGGCTACAATGTTGGATTCAACATGGGTATATGCCAAATCAAAGATATTGAATCAAATGAAGTTGTCTTTGCAAGGAAGTAGAGAAAGAATATGTATGTAGTGGATTGGTCAATCGCAACACCAAAGACGCTCTACTAGCAAAGAGCAAATTGAATCAAGTCAAGTCGTGGCACAAAAAAGCCGAGTCACCGAATTTCAAAACAATTAACAAGCTAGCAAGAAGTCATCTTGTAGAAGGACTTCCGACTCGAGATACAAGAAGGAGAGTATATGTGATGCATGTCGAGAAGGAAAACAAATCAAGTCGCGTTCAAAGAAAAGACATGCCCATCCTCAACAAGAATATTGATCCGCTTCATATGGATCTATTTGGCCCATGGAACCGGCCAAAGATAAGTGGAAAGAAATACACCTTGGTGGTAGTAGATGACTACTCAAGATATACATGGACAATATTCATGTGCAAGAAGAAAGAAACCCTACAAAAACTACCACACACGGTGATGAAGAGGATTCAAAATGAAAAGAGTCAAACCATTATCAAAATAAGATCGATAGAGGAACCGAGTTTGTCAATGGAATAATAACTCAAGATCTTGTATTGAGAATGGTATTGGTCATGAACTATCAGTAGCAAGGACTCCACAAAATGAGAATGGAGTTGCGAGAAAAAAGGAAAGTAACCCTTAAAAAGAAGGCAAGGACCATGTTAGTCAAGCGGGGGTTACCAAAAGATTTTGGGTCAAGCAATCAACACAAACTTGCTACACCCAAAACAGATGTATGATAAATAGACAAACTAACAAAGACTCCCTATGAGATATGGTGGAAGAAAACCAAGTGTTGCATATTTCAGAATATTTGGATGTAAATGCTTCATTCACAACAATGGCAAAGACAACCTAAAGGCTTTTGATGCTAAAGCCGATGAGGTATCTTTCAGATACTCGGTGAAAGCAAAGCCCTACGTAATACTCAATAAAAGAACTATGGTTACGAAGAATCCATTCATGTAGTATTCGATGAGCCAAATGTAAATGGAGAAGACATTGAAGAGTCAATCGATAAGTCAATCATCCAATCATACGTAAGAGTCCCTATCTCAAGTCAAGTTGGGATTATCAATTCGAAGAAGATGAGATAGTTGAATCTCAAAAGCGGTGGAAAATTTGCATCTAAGTGACCACGAGAGAGCCGACCACAAAGAACACAAAATGCAAGTCGATCAATCGACTAACTTACTCCAACCCGACGTAAGATGGCCGAGAGACCATCCACGTAACTTGTCATTGGAGATATGAGAGAAGGTGTCAAAACAAGATCCTTAACTCAACAAGAAGCTATGTTCACATGCTTCATTTCGCAAATAGAGCCAAAAGATGTGTCACAAGCATTGGACGACACACATTGGATTCAAGCTATGCAAGAAGAGTCAATCTGGGTTTGAGAGAAATAAAGTATGGGAATTAGTGCAAAGACCCATACATCAAAATGTTATCTAACCAAATGGGTATTCGTAAATAAAATGAATGAGGAAGGATTCGTGGTAAGAAACAAAGCAAGATTGGTAGCCAAAGTATATTGCCAAGAAGAAGGGATAGATTTTGATGAAACATTTGCCCCTGTAGCAAGATTGGAAGCTATAAGGATGTTTCTTGCCTATGCAGCTCATAAGAATTTCATTGTATATCGATGGATGTAAAAAGTGCATTCCTAAATGGTTTATTGGAAGAAGAAGTGTATGTTGAACAACCTCCAGGATTTGAGCAGAAGACTCTTGGAGACAAGGTATACAAACTCAAGAAAGCCCTGTATGGATTGAAACAGGCACCCAGAGCATGGTATGACACCCTTTCTAACTGAAAATGGATTCACAAAAGGAAAAGAAGATAGAACACTTTTTTAATTCAAGACAAGAAGAGTATCCGCTTGTTCAAATATATGTGGATGACATCATTTTTGGATCCACTAACAAAGAGTCGTGTGTGAAAATTCTCAAACCTCATGCAAAGCAAATTTGAAATGAGCATGATGGGAGAGTGACATTCTTCCTGGACTCCAAGTAAAACAATCGAAGGATGGAACCTTCATAAGTCAAACAAAATACACCGAGAGACTTAATGAAGAAATTTGGTATGGAGGAGAAGTCTTCGTAAAAATACCAATGAACACATCATCAAAATGGACATGGACGGAGATGGCAAGCCTGTAGATCAAACAAGATACTGAGCACTTATTGGATCATGCTCTATCTCACAAAAGCGTGCGACATCACCTTTTCGTAGGTGTATGTGCAAGATTTCAATCTGCTCCAAAAGAGAGCCATATGACAAAGAACTAAAAGAATATCGAGATACTTGAAAGGAAGCCAAGAAGTAGCCTATGGTATCCAAAGGAAGGTGGATTTGATCGATTGGCTATTCGAGACTCGACTACGCCGGATGCAGAGTGGGACAGGAAGAGCACTTCGTGCACTGTCAAATGCTAGGAAACAGACTAATTTCTGGTTTAGCAAGAAGCAAAACTCAATAGCCACCTCTACGGTGAGGCGAGAATACATATTGCGGGCATTGTTGTGCCCAAGTCCTATGGATGAGACAACGGTGAGAGACTATGAAGTTGAAGAAAAAGAAATTCCAATCATGTGTGATAACACAAGTGCCATTGCAATCACTCAAAACTCGTGTTGCACTCAAGAACAAAACATATTGATGTCGAGATATCACTTCATAAGAGATCATGTTGAAAAGAAGGACATTATCTTGGAATATATCTCAACCGATAAACAACTAGCCGACATCTTCACAAAACCATTATGTGAGTCAAGATTTGAAGAACTCAAGCATGAGTTGGGGTTAATTGGTTGAAATGACACTCAGATTTAATCAAAGAAGAGTATTAGAACAGAAAAGAAGTGAAAAAGAGTGAAAACAAAAATCACCAAGAATCACCAGATCGAAAAGACAAGCTACACCAAGTCGGTGATATGAGTCACTAAGAGAATGCGAGAGGTAGAGTTAAATCAGCCAAGAGATAAGTTTGAATAACTTATGAGCAAAGTGACAAAAACGCAATCGTTTTGACTTAGCGGGAATGTTTTAAGGAACACGTCAAGATAATGATGATGTGTACAGACATAAAGTCGCACACTAAGCTTATGATTGGATATAAATGTCGCCGCATTAAATACGAGACGTGAAATGCTCAATAGGCGTGCGAAATCCAAGCCGTTGATTTCGATCACAATTCAAAAACCGTCGCACGCCCTTTCATAAACCATATTTAAACCATTTTCGCCCATTTCTCTCTCACACTTCTAAAATCGTTCATCTTTTTTTCTCTCAAAAGGCAAAAGGCAAAGGCAATTTCGAGATTTTTCTTGATATAATCCCGAGAAATGGCACCAACTTATGACTTTACCAAGCTAGGTAAGCAAATCCACACCGGTTTGACGGTGGATTTCGCGGAATGGTGAAGCAGGGTCCGACGACACCCTGGTGAAGAAAAATTGAAAAGTTGGAAACGCCCGGACTAAAACCGTTTCTAACGCTGGAATATCCTATGACCTATGTGGAGGAAGTCGACAATTTACGTGAATGCCGAGATTCACGACGAAGGAATCAAGTCATCTGCTCACGGAAGCGGTGACTATCACCGCCAAGGATTTGGCTGAATATTGCTCCCTACCCAGAAGGAGCATCCGAGATCAAAGAAGCCGATGTAAACTTGGCCGACGATGGAAAGAGATAGCCAAGTCCGACTTTGCTTGATAAAATTATATACACAAAGAAACAAGAGAGGCTATTTGAAGGAGGATTATCACAAATTGTTGGACATAGTTGCCAAATGTATCGACATCAAATTTGGCGGCTTTGACCAACTATCAAAGGCAAAGCTGGTTGTGATGGCTGCAATCATCGAAGAAAAGAAGATAAATCGGGCTGAGTTTATCTACGCAGATCGCCAAAACATGGGGAACAAGTCCTTCAAAGAAGATGGCACATTTGGAGGATCTCGGGATATGGCCCGGTGATTGGCGGCTATATGGAGGTGAAAGGAGTCCCTCTTAGACATGGGAAGGCTTTCCATGTTAACAAGAGGATGTTGAGCAAACCTCTCGGGCGCACGAGAAGAGAGCTTACGCCAAGAGAGTCGACACAGTGAGGGGGAATCGGTGACCCAAGATACAAATGCTTCCTCTCCGGCCAAGAAGAAAGCGCCTCAGCTGCAAGAAGATCACGCCCCCGCAGCAAAGAAAACAAACATGCTCCCGCCCCGCAGCAGTCACCTGCCCCAAAGAAAGCCGTGTCACCGCCCCCTTAGCCGGTCGAGAAGGACTCACAAATGCCTTCTCTCGATCGTCAAAAGGAGGAGAATCGACAAGCCAAGACGGCGCTCCTCGTAAACAAACACCAAAGACGGCCCCCGCCGCCAAGACTCGAGAGAGGACACCGCCCAACTGTAAATTCCCCGGTACAAACCAGAGACGAAGAAGACTCGTCACAAGGCCCGAACAGAGAAACCAGCTTGAGTCGATTACATCACCAGCAAAAACCGGAGAGACTACCGGAGAAGTAGAGTCTCCAGATGTAGTTGATGAAACAGCCAAGTCTGTGAAGGCGATCAGCAGAGGCAACTCAAGACACTGTTTGTAGCTCACACAAATTAAACACAAGAAGAACCAGCCTGCGGATAGTGATGTAATGATCCTATCTCCACCTTACCCGACATCCAAAATCGTCTGCGTGAGTGGAGAAAATGGAAGTTGAGCAAGTCAAGGGAACAGTTCCAACGGCCCGAGTTCATAGAAGAAGAAGAGGAACTCGCTAAATTTCCCTCGACTAACCATCGTGCTCCCAAAGACTTGATGAAGACAATCGCCAGACATCCCGCAAATCTACAAGGACAGGGGAGAGAGCAAAGCAAGTCAAGAAGCCGAAGCACGTGAGAAGGCAAGCATCCGTCTATCTCCGCACCACGAGAACACACACATCCTCTCCTTGATGTCTTCTCCGAAAGTGACGAGGAACCAGAGAATGCCGCCGAGAAGAGTTGCAAATGCAGCAAGCATTGCACGAATCAAGAATTCTTCACGAGCAAAGACTAATGGAGGACCAGGAGAGTCCTCGACACATTTGAAATCGATCCTATGGGAGTGGTTCAAAGCAAATAGCCATCGATATTCGCTTACCACTTCCCCAACTCACCTCGGAAGAAGGCAATAAGGGAAATGGTGATGAAACGGGCTAGTGGGGACCCAAGTCGAGCCAACCCCTATTGAAGGTGTGCTACCACCGCCCCAACGGCTGAACCATTAATCGAATGGCCAGAGTCCCGGAGATGAGTGACCCCACTTCAAGTCACTCACCGGGTGCGCCACCGAGGGGGAAACTCCTCCACTACAAAGAAGGTCGGAGGATGTGCAGATGACTCCACAAAGAAGCAAGGAGGCGAAGAAGAGAAATTACAATCACAAGAAGAACGAAAGCAAGTTGCCATCAACGAAGCTCGGCGCTTGAGACTGCCTCACCGAGATGCCAATCGAAGGCTAATGACGCGCCGATGCAATCGAGGCACGTGAAGGAATGTACTGGAGTTAACACTGGCGATGAAAGTGCAATCCATGGGGTTGAGACTCCAATGGATGCCACTTGTAGAAGACCCTAAGAGTGACACCGTCGAAAGGGGAGGACCAGCCTCGCAGCAGAAGAGAGACCGCCGGAGGAAATGAAGGCCCACGGAGGTTGAGACTTCCGAGGGTAAAGAGGTCAAGTAGAGAACATCCCTCCCGCAATCATCGACCCATCCGAGAAGGAGATCAGCGCACTTCATGATTCCTGTGACAACCCCGATGTCACTTTTCTCGGGATCAAGGTGAAGAAGAAGTTTCGAGTCAACCCCATGACAAATCCAAACGACTCACGGGCGGATGTTCCTGCACGAGCAAGTCCGATCCCAAGACTACTCGTCAAACTTTTAACTTTGATGATGAGCCACCACTAGAAATCTCATCATCGTCCGATGACGCCCGAGCAAGGCCGAGGACAAGTCTCATCAAAAGGAAAATCACCGAGACCAACGAAGCTGTTAAGACAACCGAGGCTCAAAGAAGCGGGTCTATTTCACAACCAAACCCAACAACCGTAAAACCACCGCTCCGGCCTCAAGCTACATCCGGATCGACTCCCAAAAGAACTTCACGCGCACCGCTCATCATCGAATGCAGATCGTCGGCGGTGATGAATCTTTTGTAGAATCTTTCCCTTTCTCACCGGAGATACGAGTAACTCCACGAAGAGTCGAAAATGAGCAAGCACGCTATCACGCACCACCTCCTGTTTTTCACTCAGGCACCATTGTTCCCCGATTTTGATTTCGACGACAGATGGCCATCACCGCAATGAAGAATGTTTGAAGTTCGAGAAGTGTTCAAGGCACTCTTTGCCGAGGTTGAACGGATGGAGAGGCATCGTGCCTCTTTAGACATGCGCCCGGACAAGAGATGCCAACCTTACAGTACCGACCGAGAGGCATCACGATCGGGATAAGGGAATGGTGGCAACAAAGAAGAATCAATGCATGTGGAACAGTGAGATACTTAACCTTGTTCAACAAGTCGCTGGTGTGGAGAGAGTCGAAAATGTTGATGCGAAAAACGGTTTAGGAACACATTGAGCATATGCATGAAGCTCACACCGCCGAGATCAAGTCGCGCGTGAGCGTAATGCAAATGATATACGGCGTTTGGAAGAACACATGACAAGAAAATTCAGCCTTCTCATGGCCGAGATGAAGCCGATTTCAAGAGAATCCAACGCTACTCGCTCAATTCCGAGGTGCATACAACGCACAGACTTGAAGCAGAATTCCACCATCAAGACTCGACTTCATGCTTGCCAAAGATGTTCCCCGGGGTTCCTCTATCATTTGATGATGCCAAAAAGGGGGAAGAGGAATACCTTAAAGCAAAGAAAAATCAAGGAAAAAGAAAGGAGAAAAATGAGAAGGGAAAATCATTGAGGGGAAGTCTTGAAAATGAAGAAAGGAAAACTTGTTGAGGGGGAAGGATCAGCAGATGTAACATTGATGATTGCACAAACCCCCAACAGGTCCTCACACAAATGACATTATAAGCAAAGAAACTCCCCGTGACTCGCCACTCCAAAACTCTATCGTATCTATGGCCGAGAAGAGAAAAGCAATGGAAGCAGGGGATGAAGGAAGTGGAAGGAAGAATGGATGCGTGGTGATGAACATCTTGAAAGAACATGGAGGCATTCCGGTTGACAGAGACACCTATGCCATTTCGTATGCCGGGACAGAGCAAGATCGCTTGACGAATTCAAAACGCTCAATCAAGGATATTTTGCAAATATGTCCATGGCTCAAGCTTGGGACTTGTACTTGGGAAAAGGGTCTCGCCTTATGTGAAGAAGTCGACAGCAAAGCAGACTTCCTGATCCTCTGTTGGTCACTCCGCCGGTCACTCACTGGAAAAGAAGAAGGCCCCAAAGACAAAGATACGCCCGCAGGCAGGTAGAGGAAGAAGTGAGTGGAGGAAGAAGCTTGCAGACCAGGCCTCCGCCCAAGAATATTGAATACGTAGATCCAGGAAAGAAAGGAGGGATCTATCAAGCGGGGCTTGACCAGTGGCAAATTTAAAAGTGGCTAAATCTAACGCCGAGTATGCAAAGAGATTAGAAGAAGAAAACAAGAGACAAACTCGGCTATGGCAGGAGAGACAGTGAAAGACTAAGAAAAGATGAAACCCGCCAGAAAGCATATGAGAGAAGAAAAAGAAGGCAAAATTGACGACGAGAAAAAGAGAAGAAGAGAAGAAGAAGATCGAACAAGATGAAAGAAGGAGACAACAAGGAGATGAAGTGTTGTCATTGTCCAACCCTTTGTGTATTTTATTATGTAAATACATACAATGTAAGTCTTCCGTAATAAAGTTATAAATTTTTCTCGTGAAGACAATTATATACTCGATACACTTTGTAAACAGTTGTGTTAAGTACAAGAATGATATGATCAATAAAAAGATTGATTCAAAAGATACATTCTATGTCAATACACTATCTCAGATGTATCTTTGTTATTTGCATCTTTGTATGGTTTAAGTTTTGGCATCATCAAAAAGGGGGAAATTGTTAGGAATTTTATTGTTTAGATTTTGATGAATGCCATGTAAAACTTAGAATAGAAAGTTGGCTTTAATTCTTGTTGTAAAATGCATTGTAATGAATAGAGCCGCCAAGTTGAAGTCAAGACAGCTACGCCCTAACATGCAAGAAGACAACTAAAGATCGAAGGAAGACTCATTGCGTGAGACATTGAGTATGGCAAAGAAGAGTAGACGGAACTCTATCAAGAAGCGAGATGAGATGCAACTGAGTGGAGCATCATCAAGTCAACTCAAGAAAAGCCAAGTCTCAAGTTGAAGTGAGAAGAGTCATCCATGATTGGAAGCTGACTCTAAGTCACCGGGGAAAGCAAGGAAATGCAATCAAGTCGAGATAATCGTGAAAGAACCGTTGCACGAGTATTTAAATCAAGAGATTTACTTAAACAAGTAATATCTCCATACCACCTTTCTTGGAGTGCTCAGTCCCGAAGCGTGCAAAAGGAATGAACCAATGGGAAGCACTACACCGTGTCGAACTCTGAAAAAGTGAAACAACAATTCATACGAGGAAACAAAGAATTCCAAGAATCGCAAGTTAACGATCGCAAAGTGACTTTCAAAAATAAGCTTATCTCTTCAACGGGCAAATTTTTGAAAGTTCACTATAAAAGGCCGAGGAGTTTGTTTGAGAGAATGTGATGCATGAATGACACATACGTGAGATAGACAAGCACATTAGAAAAATCGAAACAATCTCAATCCTCAAGCCTACATTTCAAGTACATCAATCCAACACTTACCCGTGAAGGAAAGAGAACTTCAACCAGATTGAAGAGGAAACTTTGAAAACAAGGGGCCTACTTTCCAGGAAGGATTGTAGAAAAGTTCAAGGTTGAACTAAGTCTTAAGATTTGGAGGGCTTCGTGATCAAATCCAAAGAGCTTGAGCAAGTGAGTCAGTAGTAGCAAGGCAAACCGCCTGTGAAGAAGCTTCGAGTCGCACGAGAAGCCACCGAGTGATCAAGGCGTCTCCGTGATCGAGTCCCAAAGGATCAAGTACTGTTGTGATCAAGACTTGATCGGACTGTTACCACTTTGTAAACCGATCATTACTTAGTGGATTCCTCCAGAGTTGGAGAAGAGAGGAGTAGAAGAATTACCCCATCTTCGAACCTCTATAAAAACTTTATCGTGTCATTTACATTTCAAAGATTTACATTCCCGCACTTTTAATCGCTTATATCTCACGATAAATTTGCTATCCATTTGATAATTTACAAGTACTAAATCAAGCTCTAATATTTTGCTTAATCAAACTTAAGGGTGTTAAGTCTTCCGCTGAAAATAAAACCACAAATTGAAGTTAAATTGTAGCCAACAAATGAGTTACTCCATCAACAAACCAAATTTGAAGTCTATTGAGAGATTAACTCTACCGAGTGACTAATTCGACATGGCTCCATCAAGGACACATGTGTAGAATTAACTCAGAGATTTAAAAGGACTAAATCGAAAATTTGGTAAGGTTTATTCAACCCCCCTTCTAAACCTTACACTTACACCCCTTGGGGACCTACACTGCACCATCATCGCTCTTCCGACAAAGATATCAAGGTGTGGATGAGTATGATGGTGGTTCCGATTAGAGGGCGATATCGGGCTTTCTCACGAGCTTCAGCCTTCCTCCGCCGATCTTGCTTCTCCTTGTTTTTGAAGATCGCAAGATATCCGTGCAGTTTTTCTTCATCCAGTGCTTGGACCACAGTGGTCAATCCGAGAAAATTCAACAGCTTCTTCTTCTTCTTCTTCAATAAACTCCGGTCTTTCGAACGCTCCCCGGATCGACTCGCCTTCCACTTCCTCCATTCTCACAGGCATTTTTGGATGTCCGGATATGGTGGGGATAGGATCATCACGTCATCATCTTCTTCATCATTATCTCCTTGTCGTCCCTCGTTCTCGTGGATTGAAGGTAGCAAACTTTGCCGCTCCACACTCAAGCAGCAGCCTTGCGGGAGGGGATACAACCCTCGTCAACAGGAGAGTTTGCTTTCTCGCCACTTGTCTTGTGTCTCTTGCTCGACTACTGTTTGTGTCTTCAATTTGCCTCGCTACAGCTTCAAAGACTTGGTCTGTTTCATCAATAATTTCAGGAGACTCTACTTTCTAGTTGTCTCCGCTGATCCTGCTCCACCGAGTGGCGACTCACTGTTTTCTCAAGCTCGATCGCTTGAAAAGTCTTCACCTTTTGGTCCTCACCAGAGGAATTTCCGGTTCTGATGCGCTTTCTCCGAGTCGGGCGGCGGGGGCTTGCCGTTGTCTTTTCTCGAGGAGCTTGCTTTCTAGGCTTGTCATCCTCCTTTTCTTGACAACCGGGAGAAGGTATTTGAGGTTCCTTCTCCGCCACTGCAGGGCAGTGACTTACCGGGCAGGGCGGCAGTGCATCTTTTATTTTCTTTTTCTTTTCACGCAGGGGCAGCAGATCTTCTTTGTAGATGCAAGGGCAATTTCTTTTCTGGGGGAGGAGAAGAAACTGCTTCTTCAGGGCCACTGATTCCCCTCACCGTATTAGACCTAACATTTTCTTGTTGACATGGAACGCCTTTCCATGTCGAAGAGGGACTCCTTTAACTTCCAACATCCGCCAATCACCAAACCGCACCCTGTGATCCTCCAAACGAACCATCCTCCTTGAAGGATTTATTCCCAATATTTCGGGCAGAGTCCGCCGTATACAAACTCAGCCAGTTCACCTTCTTTCTCTTCAATGATCGCAGCCATTACGATCAGCTTAGTTTTGGACAGCTGGTTAAAGCTTCCAAATTTGATGTCTATGCATTTGGCAACAATGTCCAGCAGTTTGTGGTAGTCCTCCTTCAACAGCTTCTTGTCAGCTGTGTAGACAACCTTCGCAGCACAGTCGGGTTTGGCTACTTCCTTCCACGCAACAACCAAGTTAATATAAGCTTCATAAATCTCCGGCACTCATTCCGCCGGCAACAAACAATGTTTTGCCAAATCCTTGGCAGTTATGGTGAAATCTTTCCCGTGAACAGAGGACTTGATGCCCTCATCGTGAACTTCAGCGTTCACATAGAACTGTGCGACCTCCTCCACGTAGTTCATCTGAAACTTCATCGACAAAAAGGGTTTCAGTCCTGATTTCTCCAACTTCTCTGCTATTTTCTTCACAAGGGTTTCGTCTCGACCCTTGTTTGATCATGCCTCGAAATCCACAAGAGATCCCGTGTGGATTTGCTTTCCCAATTTGACAAAGTCGCACGTAGATGCCATTTCTCAAGATTTACCGAATGAACCTTTGAAAATAAGCTTTGAAGATTTGTAGGGTTTTGAGAGTAAAAATGCTTTCTTAGCTCTTGAGAGAGATGAACAGCTTTTGGTAAAGTGAGAGAAAGTTGACAAAATGGTATATGTATGGGATATGAAAGGACGTATGGTGGTTTTTGAAATTTGATCAAGATCAACGGCCAAATTCTCGCACGCCGATTAGCATTTAATTTCTTGCATTTAATGCGCAAAGATTTATAACCAATCATAAGCTTCGTGTGCAGCTTTTGACCAGACACGCCATAATTATGCCGACGTCATTCTTGAAAAAACATCCCCGCTTAGTAAAAACGATCGCTTTTGTCACTTTGCTCATGTTGACCACCTTATTCCTTAGCTGATTTAACTCTTCTCTCTTTGCACATAGGTACTCAGCTGTCAGCTAACTTGATGCAGTTGATTCTCGAATACGGCTAATTCACTTAGCTGATTCAAGAGTTCAGCTCTTTTTCATCTTTTCATGTTCCATCTCTTTTCTTTGAGTCTTCTGAGTGTCAACTCAGCTCAATTAACCCTAATTCATGCTTGAGTTCTTCAAATCTTGATTCACATAATGGTTTTGTGAATATATCAGCTAACTGTTTATCAGTTGAGATATATGAAGTGATATCTGACATCAATGTGCTTTGTTCTTGAGTGCAATACAGGATTCTGAGTGATTGCAATTGCACTTGTGTTGTCACACATGATTGGAATTTCCTTTTCTTCAACTTCATAGTCTCTCAGCTGCTGTCTCATCCATAAGACTTGGGCACAATAGCTGTCCGCAGCTATGTATTATGCTTCAGATGTAGAGGTGGCTATTGAATTTTGCTTCTTGCTAAACCAGGAAATTAATCTATTTCCAAGCATTTGACATGTACCGAGGTACTCTTCCGTCAACTCTACATCCAAAGATAGTCGAGTCCGAGTAACTAATTAGCTTGAATCCACTTTCCTTAGATACCATAAGCCAACTTATGGCTTCCTTTCAAATATCTCAAGATTCTTTTGGTCGCAAGTCATGTGGCTTTCTTTGAGCAGATTGAAATCTTGCACATACACCTACAAAGAAATGTGATGTCCTGGCCCCGCTGCTTGTGAGATAGAGCAATGATCCAATAAGTGCTATGTATCTTGTTTGATCCATGTGCTTGCCATCCGATCCATATCCATTTTGATCGATGTATTCATTGGTATTTTCATAGAAGACTTCTCTTCCATACCAAATTTCTTCATTAAATCTCTGGTGTATTTTGTCTGACTTATGAAGGTTCCATCCTTCAGCTGTTTTACTTGGAGTCCAAGGAAGAATGTCAGCTCTCCCATCATGCTCATTTCAAATTTGCTTTGCATGAGATTTGAGAATTTATCACACAACTCTTTGTCTGTGGATCCAAAGATGATGTCATCCACATATATTTGGACAAGCAGTATACTCTTCCCATTTTGAATTCTGAAGAAGGTTCTATCCACTTTGCCTTTTGTGAATCCGTTGTCAGTCAAGAATTGTGATAATGTATCATACCATGCTCTAGGTGCCTGTTTCAATCCATATAAAGCTTTCTTGAGTTTGTATACTTTATCTCCAAGAGTCTTCTGCTGAAATCCTGGAGGTTGTTCAACATACACTTCTTCCTCCAATAACCCATTAAGGAATGCACTATTTACATCCATTTGATATACAATGAAGTTCTTGTGAGCGGCATAGGCAAGAAACATTCTTATGGCTTCCAATCTTTCTACAGGAGCAAAAGTTTCATCAAAATCTATTCCTTCTTCTTGGCAATACCCTTTGGCTACCAATCTTGCTTTGTTTCTTACGACATAACCTTCCTCATTCATCTTGTTTCTGAACACCCATTTGGTGCCAATAACATTTTGAAGGGTAGGTCTTTGAACCAATTCCCATACTTTGTTTCTTTCAAACCGATTCACTTCTTCTTACATGGCTTGAATCCAATGTCCGTCTATCCAATGCTTGTGACACATCTTTGGCTCTATTCTGTGAGATAAAGCAAGTGAACATTGCTTCTTGTTGAGCTCGATCTGGTTTTTACACCTTTCTTACATCTCCAATGATTAGTTCTCGTGGATGGTCTCACCCATCTTACATCAAAGTTGGAGTAAGTTAGCCGGATTCACTGCCTTGCACTGTGTTATTTTGATCACCTCTCTCATCATCACTTAGCTGCAAATTTTCCATTGCCTTTGAGACTCACCTATCTCATCTTCATTTGGGTTTATAATTCCACCTTCACTTCAACATAGGGACTCTTCTCGCATGGTAGTCGATTCATCTTATCACCGACTCTTCAACGCCTTCTCCATTTACATTGGGCTTATCAAACACCACATGGATGGACTCTTCCGAACCATTGTCCTCTTGTTGAGCACTATGTAGGCTTTGCTTTCACCGAGTATCCCATAAAGATACCTTCATCGCCTTTAGCATCAAAAGCCTTTAAATTGTCTTTGCCATTGTTATGGATTTAAGCATTTGCATCCAAATATTCTAAAATATGCAACATTTCGCTTTCTCCCCGTCCAAATCTCATAGGGAGTCTTTGTCAATGCTCTATTTATCATGCATCTATTTTGAGTATAAAGATGTCGTGTTTATTGCTTCACCAAAATTGTTTAGGTAACCCGCCGCAGCCTAACATGGTCTTTGTCGCTTTTTGAGTGTTTTGTTCCTTCTTTCGCAACTCCATTCTCGTGGGAGTCCTTGCCGCATAATTCATGACCAATACCGCTTTCAACACAATATCGAAGTTATTAAACCATTGACAAATTTAGTTCCTCTCACGATCTTATTTTGATAATGGTTTGACTCTTCTCATTTTGGATTCTCTTCATCGCTTGCCGGGTAGTTTCTGGCAGGTTTTTTTTTCTTACACATGAAAGTTGTCCATGTGTATCTTGAGTAGTCATCTACTACCACCAGGGTGTATTTCTTTCCACTTATGCTATCGGGTTCAATGACCAAATAGATCCATATGTAGCAGTGCAATATTCTTGTTGAAGATAGACATGTCTTTTCTTTGAATGATGATTTGATCCGCTGATCCGCATGCATCACATACACTTTCCTTCTTGTATAATCGAGTCCTGGAAGTCCTTCCACAAGATTGCTCCTTACAAGCTTGTTAATTGTTTTGAAGTTCGTGTGACTCACCTTCTTATGCGACAACCCAACTTGATTCAATCGTGTTTTTGCTAGCACACAAGTGCTTGGTGTTGCAATGACCAATCTACCACATACATGTTCTTTTGTACACTACATCATTAGATTCAAAGTGTTCTTGATTTGGCACACTCCCATATTGAATCCAACATTATAGCCCTTGTCACAGAGTTGACTTATGGTTAGTAAGTTGAAATTGAGGCCTTCAACATATGCAACATCCGTAATTTCTAACCCATTTTTCTTGATGGATCCAATGCCTCTTATTTCTCCCCGGAGCTTCATTCCTCCAAATATGACTTTTGCACCTCTAACTTCCTTAAATTTTGACAGATTTTTCTTGTTTCCCCGTCATGTGTCCGGAATAAACCACTATCCATGTACCAGGTTCCTTGGCACTCACCGCTCCTTGAACCGCAATCAAGGAAATTAGTTTGTGTACCCATACTTGTCCGGGTCCCGAGGGGTTAGTATTGTAAGATGATCCAACCAACCTATAGCCAAATAATTTGACTCTAAGAGGTTGCCATCTATCGCTGCCATAATCATAATTAACTTTGGCAAATTTCTTGGGGTTTTAGGTTCATACAAATTGCCTCTTTTGTCTCAGATGCCCGTGTATGTGTTTTAGCAATTGCTTTGTTTGGGTAGTTGTGATATCTTTGAGGATAGTGCTTGGGTGCATATGTGTGCCGATGATAGCTCTTTTGCCTTTGGAATGGCCCTTGCCGAAGTTCTGTGCCTTTGCCATTTAAAGCTTATATTCCATGTGTCTTTGGCCGATAGTTCACATTATTACAATCACAAGCTGGGTAATTTCTACCATTCCCATCATATGTGTTCCTTTCATAGAACTTCCGGGGCTTTTGGTAGCCTGCTTCTTCTTTAGAGAGTACTTCCTATTTGGAGTTTGGCCGAGAACTCGCCAGATTTCCTCAACTGTCCTCTCGCACACTCAATCGGTCGTTTTCCTTTTCCTTTATAACCAAGGCCAGCTTTGCTTGTGGTTGTGCTTTGGAATGGATGTGTGCGCTATTTGAGTTTTGGATTTTGAGATGCTTCATTACTTGAAGATCCTTTTTCCATAATTACTTTTGGAGCTTGACTTGGTATAGAGGAATTAAATCCTAAGCCCCGTCTTATCTCCACATTCTCTTCGCTCATAATAAGATCATCCAAAGATTTAGATGCCTTAGTAAATGAGGCAATCACATTTTTGAGGTCATTTTCCTCTTTTCTCGGGCGCTTATCTCCGCTATTAGCTTAGCATTTTCAACCTTTAAACTTTTATTCTCACGCCTATGTGATTTAGAGTACTAGCCTTCTTAGTCACCGTGAGTTTGAAGTTTGAGTAGCCGCTTTTCCTCATTTAGTAGTGTGTGTGAGGATTTAATGTGTTCAAAGTCTTTCATCATTTTGCCTAATGAATCATAAAGATTAGTGGGTGATGAAGTGTGTGTGTCACAATCACTATCACTAGAACTGAGTGTGATGAGTTAGAGTGTACCTCATCTTCTTGGTCGTTGGTCTTGTTTTTGGCCATTAGACATGATAAAGGCTTCTTCTTCGTAGTCACTTGAGTAGTCGCCTTCACTACTCTCCGAGTCCGCCGTGGTCTTTTGACTTGACTGCCTCAGCAGCCTCTCGGCAGCCTAACATTGCCTTTTTCTTCTCTTTGTCTTCTTTCTCTCAAGACTTTTCTTTTCCACTTCATTCCTCGTATTTGTTGACTACAGGATATGGGCATTCGATAGCATAGTGACAGCCTTCATGCGCTCCAAAGATAAATTTTCAACCTTTGATCAGTTCTTTCCATCCTCGATTGTCGCCTCTTTGATACTCAACCTTTGATGCTCGTTTTTTGGGTGTCCTATCTTCCTCGACTTGGAGGAGCCGAGTGTCTTCCTCGGGAGGATTCACTTTGCCTCTTTTGTAATTCTTGTTGAAGAATTTGTTAAACCTTTAACCATCGTGGCAATCTCTGGTCAATGACTTCCTTGACCTCACTCTTTTTACCATCCTTAACTATTAGAGCAAACTGCTTTGGGCAGCTTGTCTCCTCTAGGTCTTTTCTTTCTCACCAAATTGCAGTTTTGAGATATGAGAATAGCTCATGGTTGGATGTTTTTGATAGGTCCCCGGAGTGTCTCGGGGCCATGACTTTCATTTCCCACTCACCGAGACTTCTTAGAATCTTCATACACATTTCCTTATGTGTATATTCTTTCCAAGTGCGATAGCTCATTGGTAATTTCTATGAACCGAGCATCCAGCTTGATCCAAGGTTTCTCCCGCAAGCATCTTAATATTTTCAAATTTTCAGACAAAGAACAGATAGTTTATTTTCCTTCATTCGCCAGAGCCTTCACAAATCGGGTTAGCTTATCCTGCATTTCTTTTGGCAAAGCCTTGCACGATTTGACTTTATTGAAATGGCTTTGTCCAGAGTTTTGTAAAGAATGTCCTTGGCCACGTTGTCCAAGTTGTATATTTTTCTCTCATCATTTGTCCATTCACTTTGGTTTTTCAACCATAGCCGGTCCGGGAGCAACATCCTCTTCTCCTTCACAATGCAGCAGCCTCTCCTTGCATGTGTTTACTTTTAAAATTTGCAAGAGGCCCATCTTCTATTACTATCCACATTTCATCGTAATGCCGATAGATGAGCCCGCAAACGAATTTTCCAATCATCAAATTCCTCAATTGTGAACATAAGGATGCGTGTCAAATTTGCATCCATGATAATAATTTTCCTGAATAAAAGAGTTTTGAAAGATCAAGTGCTAAAGCAAGCTTTGAGAGATTGAGATCTAGTTCAATAACCGGGCATCGCGGAAGGCTCAATGAACCAACCGCCCGATACCACTCTGTAGGTCCAAGGGGTGCGAGTGTAAGGTTTAGAAGGGGGGTTGAATAAACCTTACCAATTTTTCGATTTAGTCCGTTAAAAGTTCAGAGTTAATACTTCACAACCTAAGTCCTTGATGGACAGCTTAAGTTAGTTAACCAAACAGAGTTAGCACTCAATGCACTCGATCGAGCTGTTGATAAAATAACTCACCGCTTAGTCTAAAACTTAACTTGATCGTGATATGATTTCAGCGGAAGACTTAACACCCTTGAATTTGGTTTAAGTTTGTTTTAATACATGGTTTTAGCACTTTGTTGATTATCAATTGATAGAAAATTTATCAGCAAATATTGAAATAATATGCAGTAAATTAAAGTGTTGAAATGTAAATGACACAATAAATTTTAGAGAGGTTCGAATATGGGGTAATTCTTCTACTCCTCTCTTCTCCAACTCCGGAGGAATCCACTAAGATTGATCAATGTACAAAGTGGTTATCACCAGATGCAAGTCTTGATCACACAACCGATTTGATCCTTTGGGACTCACCGAGATGCCTTGGTTATACAAATGCTTCTCGCACGACTCAGCCTTCTTCACAGGCAGCGCTTTGCTACTACAGCCCACTTGCTCAAGCTTCTTGGATTTGATCACGAAGCCCTCCAAAACTTGAGACGGTTCGACCTTGAACCCTTCTACAATCCTTTGTGAAATGTAGACCCTCGATTCTTCAAATGTTTCCTCTTCAACCGATTGAAGTCGTCTTTCCTTCACAGTGAGTGTTGGATTGATTTCCTTCGTAATGTAGGCTTGAGGATTGAACTTGAATGACTTGAGTAGGTTATAGTTTGAATAATAGCTTGAAAGTTCTAGGTAACAAGGTTAACCTTTGTTCACTTGATTTTATACCATTGATTTGGGCTTCCTAGACTTGAGTTTTGTGTTGTTTTTGATTATTTTGAGTCATTTGAGTAGCCAAGCCATGTTGAGAGCCAATTATATTGAGTTTATAGTCATAGTTGTTACCAGGGCGGGTTTTTGTGCATATAACATGGTTGGGCGCCAGAGCTTCCTGGCGGAAATTACTATGTTTCTCCACCTTTTCTTGAACTTTGAGGGGTTATAAATAGATAAATGGGAGGCTTGATCTAGGGTATGGAGGAAAGGCTGAATACACCCAAGAACACAAGAAACACATCAATTTCATCAAGGAAGAATCAAGGGAAGAATCAAGGGAAGAATCGGTCTAATCCGAGCTTCGAGGATTGAAGATTAATCGAGAGATTATCCATTTCCCTAAGTTTTCTCATTCTTTGTGCTTTAATCTTTCATTTTAGCTTCTTATGAAGATGAACAATTTGTCTATGAGTTGTTTATTTATAATGGGTAGCTAAACTTCTTGTGATTTCCGGTTTTGGAAGTAGATTAATTGAACTCTTGTTGATTGTTTTAATCTTAATTGAAATTATTGTCTTGAAGCCTATTTGAGTACTTTTGTTCTTATTCTTGTTTTATCATTTGGCCAATGATTTAGCATGTTTGATATATTGATTCATAATTCGAGAGATGAGTTTCAATATTAGATCTTGAGTACTTGACATGAATATTTGCATAATCGTGAGGTTTGTGAATATTTGTGAGGATATTTGATCTTTTGTGCATTTTGGGAGTTGTGTATCTTATGTTGAGTAGAGATGCTAGCATAGATATTTCAATCTACACTTTATATACATCTCAAGAGGGAGGATAAAATACCGTTGTGATCGTCTTTAGTGTGTATTGATAATAACTTCGGCTTTGATTAAATCGTAAAACAAGAGGAATATTAATTGAAACCATAACCGGGAATCCATTTCATTTCCTTGGTAATTCCACTATTATTTTCATCTTGTGTTTTTGTGGTTATTCTTATCTTTCTTCCACAACAATCATTCATTTCGATCGCCTAAATAAAAATAAGGCTATCTTAGTTCAATACTTAGCGCATTAATTTATTAGTCCCCGTGGATTCGATAACCTTACTTCTCTATATTAAAACTTGACACCGTAGACTTGCGGTAAGAAAAATCTCTAACAAGTTTTTGGCGCCGCTGTTTGGGACTAATACAATTTTTGGTGCTAATATTGCGATAGATAGAATTATTCTTAATTTAGACATTTTTTTTTATTTTTTCAATTTTCTTTTGTAAATTCTACTTCTACAATACTTGATTTATTTCTTTGAATTGGTATAGGTGCACCTATTCGGATGGAAGAGGCAAAACCATCTTTGAAGACGCCTCATTTCATTCATGAATCAAACGACTTCATTTATGAGTCAAATAAATTTATTCATGAGGGAAATGGGAAATAGCCTTACCAAAAACGAAGCAAAGATGGACAAGATGAAGTTGCAATTGACACATTGGCCAATACTATGGATTCACAATTGAAAAATCTCGAGACTCAAATGGGCCAATTAGTTACAATTGTTGGTGGGCAACATCAAAAGAGCCAATTTTTAAGCACCATTTTAAGCCAACTCAAAAGAACAATCTAGTGCCATTCATCAAAGGAGTGGTACCGAATACAAGGAGCCGAAAATCCCGGAAAAGCAAGAAAGTTCGAATCAAACACGGATTATGTGTCTATGCACTTTCAACCCGTGTGGTACCGAAAAGGAGCAAAAACAGGACAAGAAACACACGAACCATGTGTGTACGCCCGTGCTGCACGTGCAAGATATCATAAGAAAACTATTACATAATGAGACGAGCACGAACAATGCGTATGCACACGAACAATATGCGCTGTAATTCAAATCAAAGTGTTCTAACACCGTGACTCCACTACTTTCTTGAAATCCTAATTATGCATTACTAGATGCAAACAATGCAAAACGGTTCTTGACCACGACCCAAAGCAACTAATATATGCATTCAAAGGTGGTACAAAATGAAATTAACAAAGGCCGAGCTAAAGACGTTAAATATAGCGCTTGTTGGGAGGCAACCCAACGGTTTGTGGTGTGATTTTTGTTTTTATTTGTTTTCTTAAAAAAAAAAAAAAAGATTACCCGATTTTACTTTCGCAACCATGCACGGGTAGGGCGGCGTGAACGCACGACCCGTGCGTGATTGAGGAATCGAGATGTTGATACGCCCCCACACGGGCAGCCGTATGCAGCAAGACGCACGACCCAAGCGCCCTTCAAATTGAGATAATATTAAGGTACAAAATTTGAAGTGATGGTTGAAGGAAGAAGTCCTAGCGATATGAGGAGATGCTAAGGAGGGCCACCACCCGCACAATGAATCGTAAATCCACATTTTTATATTGAAATTCTATCTTCTCTTACGTGTGATATAATTTCATTTAAGTTTGGGGGAGATAGTTATTTTGATATGAAATGTGTGGATTAAAAAAAAAAATTTGCATTTTTGTGTGTTTTCATATAGTTGCATGTAGAGCATTTTAGGTTGCATTGCATTAGAAGCACGTTTACATCTTTAGCACGTTTATTGCTTTCATAGAGTTTAGAGAGTGAGTTGACCGATATTGAGATTCTCGTGCTTTATTTTTGAAAATTTTGTATTGTTTGATTGGGTGTCGAGTATGAGTTGATTGAGCCATGAATAGATGACTTTAAGCATACGGATATTGAGAACGTGGTATGATGCTTTGAATTACATAATTACAAGCTTGTGAGATTTTTGAGCCTTTATCGCTTCTATTTTGTGCGTCTTGTTTGTAATTTGAGTGTATCATTCATGTTGTTAGAATTCTAGAACTTGCTCCGCATCTCTCACAAGGTCACATGTTGTATGCGACCAGAAAATGATCAAAGGCCATTTTGTTAGCCCTTCAAGCCTTTTTTTTTTGCTTACCTAATGATGATATTGAAATCCCTAGTTAGCCAACTTGAGTCTATTGCCTAATTTTTAATAGCCACAATTCAAGCTCTCATCTTGATAAATCTTTTACCCAACACTTGAGCGTATAAAGATTGAGTAAAAAAGAATGAATGCGGTGAACGGGTGAAATCAAAATGTTAGAAGGTGATGTTATAGTTGGTTGATGAGAACAAAAGAGAAAGAAAAAGGAGATATGAAATGTTGAAAACTCATAAAAAAAAAAAAAATAGATCGATGAATGAGTTTTCTTTGAATGAACTTGGAGGTTAAAAATTGTAATGTGAATGGTTGAGTTTACAAAATAAAGGGATGGAGATAAGAAGAGTTGGTGAAAATGAGAGGTGATTTGAGTAGCATATCGAGCTTTAATGTAGATGAATTATATGCTCACCGGTCTATACGCCGAGTTTGAGTCACTCTATCCATATTTTCCTACCCCAACCAAAGAGCCTTCATTACAACCAAAGGAAAAAAGTCCTTTTTGATTCACAATTTTGCATACATCCTACATGAGATATGAGACGATTTGCAAGCCTATGGTAATTCTGCAATATTGAATTGAATTTAGCGTAAACACGCCCCTATATTCATTCGAGATGAGAGTATACACTTGATCTTTGTGAGGTGTAATTTTAGCATTTACCATGGTTTCTTTAATATGTGCTCTATGTTAGATGTTTAATGCTTGGTTAATTCATTGCTTGATAGCTACGATGAACAATACAAAATTTTATGGAGTTGTTGTGCATTCTACTTTTTATTACTCCTACCATGTTTTGTCTTGTTTTTAAAAGTGTTGACCGGGACGGCCAACGCTTTAAGTTTGGGGGTATTTGTTCACTTGATTTTATACCATTGATTTGGGCTTCCTAGACTTTGAGTTTTGTGTTGTTTTTGATTATTTTGAGTCATTTGAGTAGCCAAGCCATGTTGAGAGCCAATTATATTGAGTTTATAGTCATAGTAATGAATCGGGTATCAAAACAAGTACAAACAAGCAAACAACGAGAGATTGATTTGAAGAAACGTCCAAACGCGTTTGAAATTTCCATTACTGGCAGCGTTTCGTATTTTGGCCATAACTCTCTACAAAATTGATATTGAGATGATTCAAGTGGCTATGGAAAGCTAAGAGATAGGGCTACAACTTTGATGAAGGGCTCAAAATCAAATTCGGACATTTGGTGGGTGAAACAACTGGGCGAGCGCTGCAGCGCCCGTCGACGGGCGCTGCAGCGCCCGAGACAGGGCGATGGTGTTTTTCTGGGTTAGGCGGGCGCTGCAGCGCCCAACGCCCGGCGCTGCAGCGCCCGGGCGGGTTTTTGTGCATATAACATGGTTGGGCGCCGCAGCGCCCCGGGGCGGAAATTACTATGTTTCTCCACCTTTTTCTTGAACTTTTGAGGGGTTATAAATAGATAAATGGGAGGCTTGATCTAGGGTATGGAGGAAAGGCTGGGAATACACCCAAGAACACAAGAAACACATCAATTTCATCAAGGAAGAATCAAGGGAAGAATCAAGGGAAGAATCGGGTCGAATCGGAGCTTGAGGATTGAAGATTAATCGAGAGATTATCCATTTCCCTAAGTTTTCTCATTCTTTGTGCTTTAATCTTTCATTTTAGCTTCTTATGAAGATGAACAATTTGTCTATGAGTTGTTTATTTATAATGGGTAGCTAAACTTCTTGTGATTTCCGGGTTTTGGAAGTAGATTAATTGAACTCTTGTTGATTGTTTTAATCTTAATTGAAATTATTGTCTTGAAGCCTATTTGAGTACTTTGTTCTTATTCTTGTTTTATCATTTGGCCAATGATTTAGCATGTTTGATATATTGATTCATAATTCGAGAGATGAGTTTCAATATTAGATCTTGAGTACTTGACATGAATATTTGCATAATCGAGAGGTTTGTGAATATTTGTGAGGATATTTGATCTTTTGTGCATTTTGGGAGTTGTGTATCTTATGTTGAGTAGAGATGCTAGCATAGATATTTCAATCTACACTTTATATACATCTCAAGAGGGAGGATAAAATACCATTGTGATCGTCTTATAGGTGTATTGATAATAACTTCGACTTTGATTAAATCGTAAAACAAGAGGAATATTAATTGAAACCATAACCCGGGAATCCATTTCATTTCCCTTGGTAATTCCACTATTATTTTCATCTTGTGTTTTTGTGGTTATTCTTATCTTTTCTTCCACAACAATCATTCAATTTCAATTTCAAAGGGAGATTGTGGTAATCTCCTAAGGTGGTGTTGAAGAAGAGTGTGGTGCTCTTCAAGGTGTTGTAAGTTGAGTTTGTATTAATTTTGGTTATTAATAAAATTCTTTTTCTTTTTGAAATCCATCCCGGATATACTGGGGTGGTAGAGGATTATGCCCTAGGTGGGTTGAACCTCTATAAATCGACGTGTGTTGTTTACATTCCGCACCTTTGTTGTTATCTTTGAGCATTCGATTCGAAAAAGAGGGCGTAATCGAAAAGATGGAGATAATCTACTCACCCCCCCTCTAGATTATCGTAGCCGCTTGGACTTACAAGTGGTATCAGAGCCAAACTCTTTGGCAAGCTTGTTTCACATCGCGAGTGAAGAGGAACGATCGTCGGCTACGAACGAAGCTCATCTTACCGGCACCTCAACCACCAAGCCACCTCTATTTGATTCCAAAAATTATATATTTGGGAAAGAAAGAATGGAATGTTATTTACAAGGTTGCGGGTTCGATATTTGGAACGTCGTCATAAATGGAGAAATCATTCCAATGATAAACACACCACACACCTGCACAGGCTTCAAAGAGCTCAATGATGAAGAGAAGAAAATCATCTCCTTAAACGGTAAAGCTCTCAATATTTTATATTGTTCACTTACCAATTTGGAATTTGATCGTATTGTAGAAATTCGATCGGCTCATGAAGTATGGCAAAAATTAGAAGCCATTCATGAAGTATATGCAAATGAAAGGAGTCAAACAAAAGCATCTACTTCTCAAAGGGATACAATGTCAAATCTAAGGAACAAGCCTCTTACAACTTCCAACTATGAAGAAGTTGAACATGTCTTATGGGCATCAAGAAGAAAACGAGGTATGTCTTAAACCTCTACTTCCCGTGATATTGTTATACAAAATGATTATAGTGATTTGCAAAATGATTTTGATGATCTTCAAAATGAATTCCAAAGCTTGCTTGTTAAATACAAATATTTGAAAAAAGAATTCAATGTTTTGAAAAATGATAAGGATAGTTTATTTACTTCCTATGAATCACTATCATGTGCTCACACCACCACACTTGACAAGGTTAGAAACCTTGAAAAAGAAAATAGTACTCTTGTTGAGAATATTGATGGCATGAAAAATGATTTATCTAAATCCAACTTGAGTACCAATGATATGACCGATATTATTGATTATTGTGATAATTCGAAACTAGAACTTGATCATAAGTTTAATGTTGTCAATCATATGAAAAAGAATCAAGTCTCTAAGCATGTTGGTCATTATGCTCCTAGAATTATTACTTGTTTCTATTATGTAAAAAGGGTCATACGGTTAATTGTTGTCGAGCTAAAAATAGCTCTAATTATTGTTGGAGACCTAAAAGTCTCAAGACTAATCCCAAAGGACCCAAGCACTTGAGGGTACCACAAAACAATGTTATATTAGGTACCCGGCGAAATAATAATCAAAGAAAATTCATACCACCAAGAAAACATCAAATGACCATTTCATTTGATCAAAGGAGAAAACACTTTCAACAAATCCATTTTCCAAGAGAAAGACACTTTCAAAAATGGGAAGGCCACAATACTTGGAAATGGAGCAATTGGAAAAACCATCATCAACATGAAGATTTTCAAAAGGGAAGATACCATCAACAATGGGAACGACACAACCCATGGAAATGGCGAAATTGGTAAACCGTATCTCCCCATTTAAATATGCATTTTATTTTGTTAGTATGCATGTTTTGATTGCAAATGAGTTTTCATTATTTTTAAAATTTAGGTCTTCAATATATTTGTGGGTTTCAAAATTTTTTTTAAAAGAAGACCTTGCATGATGTTTCTAAAACTCTTGTGCATTTAATTAGACTTATGTGGTTTATTATCTCTTATGTATTTTTATAGCATAAGCTCTTTTCTTGATATCTCTTATTACTTGCCTACACTTGTGCTATTGTGCAAATTTTGTTTAAGAATTGTGTAGGATATATATCTCATATTCATTGGCTATTTCGTCATCAATTTTCTTAAACTATCGAGGTATGTTCACTCGTATTTCTCTTAGAACTCGATATTATGCTTATGCACATATCTTTCAAGATATTTCATTTCAACCCCTTAAGTGCCCCTAAATGATTTTGCAAATTTTTCTTAAAAGGGCACTACTCGTTAAGTCTCGATTTTCTCGAATATATGTTTTCCCGAAACCCGCATTTGTTGGACTTGGTCCAAAATTATCTCATTGCAATTAAAAACTTTTGGGGTGAAAAATCGAATTTTTGAAAAACCTGGAGATTGAAAAATTGCACTGGGACGGCCAAGGCAGGGGCGACGGCCGCCCGCACGCCGACTGCCGCACCCCACCTCGACCTGGGCCGCCTGGGCAATTTTTCAAGATATAACCCGTCCTGTCTTCACTTTTGAAACAGAACATCAAAACCTTCAAACCCTCGTTCGCAAGTTGCTATCACCCCCTTCTTCTTAAATCTTCAATTTTTCATCAATCTTTGTGATTCTTGTTGCTAATCCACCTATTTTTGCAAGAATCTTACATATATGGCTCCTCCAAGAAATTCCACCGGTCAAAATCCCACTTCCAAGAGAAGAAAGAGCAGAGAGGGTTCTTTGAGAAATCAGCAAGACGAAGCCGAAGAAAAGGGATATTATCCCAAAGGAACGTGGCTCAAGAACGTGATGACATTCAAAATCCCATACTCTCTCGGGCCCAAATTGTTTAGTTCGCTGGAACAATTTCGCTTCAAAAATTGTCGTCGGGCAAAAGTAAGAAATCTTTTATTACTCAAGCTCCCATTCTAATAATGTTCTTAATTTCATCAATAAATATGGAGTGGTACTATGAAGATTTGGGAATGGGTGGAAAGTCGATTGCTCTCGGACTAAAATTTGTCTTTTTAATTCATTTGCTAATGAATATCCTACTATTAGAGGATTCTTCGAGGAGCAAGGTTGGATGTTTTTATGGGAGCATGCATTTGTTTTGTATGATGATGATATTATCCAACATTTTTATGCAAATATGTGGGTGCAATATGATGTTGATGATAAAAAGCCTATTGCGATTAATTCGTTTGTAAAAGGTCGTCACTTTAGGTGGACACCTAATGATATCCGTTCGCTTCTACATGTTAGAGAAGGTGGTTGGGATTTTTCTCTTGTGCTATTTGGAATGATGATATGTTGGGGTGTCTATGAGAGAAGTTAAGACCTATTTAGGCGTATGGCCAAAGTATTCATTGTTGGCGATGACACTTGAGCACCGAATTTTATCTGTTATTGTCGCCATCAGATTTGTGGAAAAGCGGGTAAAATGCCTAGCAACATGGACTATTTTTGACTTATAAGATTGCTAGAAGGAAACCGCTTAACTTTGGCGCCATTCTTATTCAACGTCTAATTGAGTCTATCACTCAAGGAAATAAGAAGTTTGTTATGGGCAATTGGATTTATAAACTTCGTGATACAATCGGACTACCTTCGCCGAATGTAATCTTGAGGTATTTCAAAATGACTTTGACATTGATAATATCTCCCAAATGGTGACTATGCGCAAAAATATGGACATCCGACCAACTAAGATGGCTAGAGGAAGAGGCCAAGATTCCCCAGATCCAAACGACTTCTTTGATGATGCCGAGGCCGCGAGATTGGCAGAGGAAGGCGAACAGAGCAATCCGGAGGGTAATACCGGTGCTCAACCTTCTAGGAGGTACACCCAAGCCGAATTTGATGATTTAAGATCTTTTCATGAAGCTAGGTATGATGCTTTGGAACAAAAGACCTCGAAAATGCAAAAATCAATCGGCAAGTTGAAGAAATTCATCAAAGATTTCATTCCCGGAACTTGCTTCTCTCTGGACGAGGATTGATGTCCCCACCCCTTTACTATTCTAGCATTTTCTCTCTTATTCATGTTGTTTTGTATTTCTTTTGACTCTCTTGTAAAACTCTAAATTTCACTGATGGATTTGCTTGTTTTCTTGAAAGGGTTAAGTTGAAAATGGCTTGTGGATGATCATGATATTGATGGAGTATTTGATGGTAAAAATACTCTAGTTTGACATTATTTGATAATTGGTATGAAGTACTTGATGGTAAAAGTGCTTCCTTTAATTTTTACTTAAATGCATTTGAGCTACCTTGATCATGTTGTTTAGATGGATAATTTGGGACATTTGTAATGTCTAATATACATTGTTTGATGCTTGACATGTATCACTTGATGGCTCTTTAATTTTTGCTTGATGGCATTGGTAATGCCTTGATCTTTTTTGGCTAAAATTATCTCAATTGGGTCGAACCCTTGAGAATTTATTTTGTTTTGAGCCTCTTTTATTGATGGACAAATGTTGAAAAATTGTTTTTTGGGTGATGATATGATAAACTTGGCTTAAACTCTTTTGCAAGGGCTATATACACCTTCTTTAAACGTTAACGCCCGCCAAGTGTTCGATATATTGCTTCAATGAAAAACTCATCACATACATGATTCTCTTATTTTTAAATGTCTTAAATTCTTATTGAGATCATGTTTTTGGCTAACAAATGAGCTTATGGTTTTCTTATGTTACATCTCTCCCATTTTTTTGGTTTCTTAGCTTAAATTCTTTCAATGGTTGATAAATCGTATTATGGCGCTTTTTGATAAACTTGTATGATGTTTTTATCATCCTAACATTCTTTTGATGATTCCAAAGGGGAGAAACAAGAAATGGCTCATTAGCTCAAAGAAGCTAATAAAAGCTTGTTATAAAAGCTATAAGCTATGACTTTAAAAGCCATAAGTTGTGAGTTATATTTAGTCCAATTATTGCTTGATGGAATCTTATACATGTCTAATGATGTTTTGTTGACAAAGGGGAGCTTATAAGCTCTTGAACATTATTCTTGATGTGCTTGTTGATAGGGGAGCTTGTTCTTATTATGCCTATTAATATAATTACTCCCTTTATTGGTTGCTTATGTATTTTGGAAATTTTGGTTGCTTCCAAACTAGTTAGATGTTTTTACCGAAAATTGTTTTTAAAATTGTCCTCTAATATTTCTAAAAATTGTTTTGGTTTGTAATCATCAAAAAGTGGGGAGATTGTTTGGTACATGTTTTCATCTTACTTTTGATGATTTTATTTTTACACCAAAACAATGTTTTTAATTGTTGTCCAAATACTCCTATATGATTTAAAATGGTTTTAATATTTTCCGAGTATTTCTTCAAGTTTTACTTTAGATAAAATTGACAACACTTTTAATGATTTTATGTTTATAAGTTTTTACTTCAAAACAAGGTTCCTAAATGTTGTCTAAATACTCCCGATTAGTTTAAAATGTTTTTACTAAATTTTTGAGTATTTTTTGAGTTTTATTTTCGACAAAAATCGACACGAGGTCAACGAGGTCCCCTTATAGGGCAACCCGCACTCAAGATGAATTTTGAAATGTAAAATGAGACGGAGGTAAAAACGACAGACGACGGCCCACCAGGTGTGTCGACCGGTGACGCCGACGGCCGACACCCACGCCGACCGGCAGACTGAGCGTTTTATTGAAACATAACTCATTCTCTCTTTAAAACCCATGAGGGGACCGGGTTGGGGTGGTCAAGGTATAGGTCGACCTGGTCACCCTTGTAAATGTGATGTGTTCTTTTCTTTTCTCTTATCCGTGTGACACGGTGGCCGCCTATGTTTTGACAAAGAAATTTCTGATCGCTTGACAAACAGACAAACTTTCCTTAAATTGTGGGATTGATTTCTAACAGCTATATTCTTGATTTTAATTGTATTTTTCTTTAGATTTTCAATCCCCAAGAGGAGCCTATGCTTGATCAATCATCTCCTATAAATAGAGGAAGTTTTGGAGCAACAATACAACAATTGAGATACAACACAACAAGATACACTTCAAGCAAATATTTGTTTTTCATTGTTATTATTCTTGTTGTAATTTTGCCTAGCTTATCACTTTCACATCCTTGAGGTCTAGGCTATTCTTGATTACACTTTGCACTCAAATTGTAATATTCTTTATGAGTTGTAATCTTGATTTTTGGTTATCATTCAACACAAGATATCCTTGTGAGTATTCTTTGTGGTAAGAACATACTTGGATGATCTAGGTGATAGGTGTGTCAAGAGTGTGGTGTTTTCTTGAGGTGTTGAAGAATTTGGTATTCTTCAAGATTGAAGATTGTGGTGATCTTCAAAGGTCGTTGAAAGAAGATTGTGGTATCTTCAAAGGGAGATTGTGGTAATCTCCTAAGGTGGTGTTGAAGAAGAGTGTGGTGCTCTTCAAGGTGTTGTAAGTTGAGTTTGTATTAATTTTGGTTATTAATAAAATTCTTTTCTTTTGAAATCCATCCCTGATATACTGGGTGGTAGAGGATTATGCCCTAGGTGGGGTTGAACTCTCTATAAATCGACGTGTGTTGTTTACATTCCGCACCTTTGTTGTTATCTTTGAGCATTCGATTCAAAAAAGAGGGCGTAATCGAAAAGATGGAGATAATCTATTCACCCCTCTAGATTATCGTAGCGCTGACTTACACTAGATTCATTGTGGAGTCATCCAAAGAACCTCCGACCTAGCCGCAAGGAGGGAGTTTCCCCCTCACCGGCACACCGGTGAGTGACTTGGATTGGGGTCACTTTCCTCCAAACTCCCGGCTGTTTCCTTTGAGTGTTCAGCCAAAGCAGATGGTAAGACACCTTCAATAGGGGTTGGCTCGACTGGGTCCCCGAATTCCCGCCATCGCCATTACCCTTAGAAACTTCCTCAGTAAGTTGGGGAAGTGGTCACAAAGAACAACAGCTGCAATCGCACGCACCACTCCCATAGGGTCAATTTTCACTGTGATTTGGAAGACTCTCCGGTCCTTCCATCAATCGTTGCTCATGCATCATCCTCGATTCTCGCATTGCTTGCCGCGCTTTCTAGCTCTTTGTCGCAGAAGCAGCCAGGTCCAAATCTTCATCACTCTGAAAGTATGTCAAGATGTGGATGTGTATGATCGTGGTTCCAGTTAGAGGACAACATCGCTTTCTCACGAGCTTATGCTTCCGTCACGCTTCCTACTGCTTCGTTTTCTTTTCAAATTTGCAAAGATATTGATGCGCTTATCTTCATCGGGGCTTGCAAAGATCAGATCAACTTCAAGGAACCTCAAGAGTTCCTCTTCCTTCTTCAATAAACTCGGGTGTTCAAACGCACTAGAGTGACTCAACTTCCACTTCCTCCATTCTCGCAGACGATTTTGGATGTCCGGATATGGTGGAGACAAAGATGATCACATCATCATCATCATCTTCGTGTTGTCCTCCGCCTCGTGAATGGAGGGTAGCATAGTTTGTCGCTTCTTCACCCTCAGCAAAGATTCTGTCGAGGGGAGACACAGCCTGCCCATCGGAGACTTAGCCTGTCTCAATCGTTATTTGTTCTCGCTTGTTCTATCCACAATCTGGTCTTTGACTTGTCTCTCGCTGATCGGCCTCAGCAGATTTTGGCATGTTTCATCAATAATCTCTCGAGACTCTACTTCTCAAATTGTTTGGGCCGATCTGCTCAAAGTGGCAGACTTATTTTCTCAAGCTTTGAACGCTTGAAGATTCTTTTTTTTGGTCCTCACCGAGGAATTTTCGGTTCTGATACGCTTCCTCGTAGTCTTGGGGCAGGGCCGGTGCTACTTTCTTTTCTCGAGGAGCCGCTTTTTGGCTTGTCATCCTCTTCTTCTTGACAACCGGAGAAGGTATTTGAGGTTCCTTCTACTGGGCGCAAAAAGGGTGAGACACGGCCGCAGGGTAGGTGACTCGGCCGCATGGGCAAGTGTAGTTGTTTTCTTTTTTTCTTTGGCGCACAGCTTTTCTTTCCAAAATGCAGGGTAGCTTTTTTTGGGAGGGGAGACAAACTGCTTTCTTTATGGTCACCGATTCCCCCTCACCGTATCCATTCTCTCGCATAAGCTCTCTTCTCGAGCTCGGGAAAGATTTGATCGAACATTTTCTTGTTGACATGGAATGCCTTTCCATGTCGGGAGTGGAACTCCCTTCACTTCCATCACCACCCAATAACAAGGCCATACCCCAAGGATCCTCCGAACGACCCATCTTCCTTGAAAGACTTATTTCCAACATTTTGGCAGAGTCTCGTATACAAACTCAACCTTAGCTTTACCTTATTTTCCTCCATGATTGCATCCATCATATCGCCTTAGTTTTGGATAGCCGATTAAAGCTTCCAAATTTGATGTCTACATACTTGGCAACAATATCCAAAGAACTTATGGTAATCTTCCTTTCCAGCCTTCTTGTCACAGATAGACAACCTTCGCAAAGACAATGTTTGGCATACTTCCCGCCATGCAAACAGCCTAAGTTGACATCGCCTCCAATATCTCCAGAGACTCCTTCCGACGGCAAAGAATCAATGCTCCGCTAGATCCTTAGCAGTTGATCGTAAACTCCTCTCCGTGAATAGACGACTTGATGCCCTCATCGTGAACTTCAAAGCATTCACGAGAACTCGAGCGAATTCTTCAACATAAGTCATCTGAAACTCCATCGAGAAAGGGTTTCAGCACGCATTTCTCCACTTTCTCGCTTATCTTCTTCACAAGGGTTTCATCGGACCTATTTGATCATACCTTCAAAATCCACAATAGAGCTAGTGTGGATTTGTTTTCCCAACTTAACAAAATCGTAAGTAGATGCCATTACTTGAAGATTTACCGAACAAAACTTTAGAAATTCACTTTGGAGATCTCAGTAGGGTTTTGAGAGAAAAGTTGCTTTTTTTTGCTTTTGAGAGAGATGAATAGTTTGTGTAAAGTGAGAGAGAAACGGACTTAAAGGGTATATATGTGGGTTATGAAAGGATGTGCATACGGTTTTTGAAATTTGATCGAGATCAACGGCTCAGATTTAGCACGCCGATTAGCATTTAATTGCTCGCTTTTAATGCGCAAAGATTTATATCCAATCATATGCTTTGTCGCGGCAGCTTTTGCTCGCACTGTCATTATTATTACCGACGTCATCCTTAAAACATTCCCGCTTATTAAAAACGATCGCTTTTTTTGTCACTTAGCTCATAAATGACTTAATTTACTCCTTAGCCGATTCAATTCTTCTTCTCTCTTTACATAGGTATTTCACCGTGTCGCCTAACTCGATGCAAACTGATTTTCCGATACTACCGATTCACTTAGCCGATTTACTTAACTTAGCTCCATTTTCATCTTTTCTTGTTTCATCTCTTCTCCTGAGTTTTCTCGAGTGTTAACTCACTCAATTAACCCTAGCTCATGCTTGAGTTCTTCAAATCTTGATTCACATAATGGCTTTGTGAATATGTCAGCTAACTGTTTATCAGTTGAGATGTATTCCAAGATGATGTCTTTTTTCAACATGATCTCTTATGAAATGATATCTAACATCAATGTGCTTTGTTCTTGAATGCAACACAGATTTTGAGTGATTGCAATAGCACTTGTTTTATCACACATAATTGGAATCTCTTTTTCTTCAACTTCATAGTCTCTCATTCCGCCTCATCCATAAGACTTGGGCACAACAGCTTGCCCGCAGCCTATGTACTACTTCAACTGTGGATGTGGCTATTGAATTTTGCTTCTTGCTAAAACCAGAAACCAATCTGTTTCCAAGCATTTGACATGTACCAAGTACTTTTCCGTCAACTCTACATCCAAGATAGTCGTGAGTCCGAGTAACCAATAAGCTTGAATCCTTCTTCCTTTGGATACCATGTTTCGACTTCCCGGCATCCTTTCAAATATCTTAAGATTCTCTTAGTCATGATCATATGGATTTTCTTTTGGTGCAGATTGAAATCTTGCACATACACCTACAACAAAGGTGATGTCCGCCCGCTTGTCGTTAAGCAGAGAGCAAAGATCCAATAAGTGCTCAGATCTTGTTTGATCCACATGTGCTTGCCATCCGCATCCATATCCATCTTGATCGATGTATTCATTGGTATTTTCACGTAAGACTTCTCTTCCATACCAAATTTTTTTCATTAAATCTCCGTATACTTTGTTTGACTTATGAAGGTTCCATCCTTCGCTGCTTCACTTGAAGTCCTAGAAAGAATGTCAATTCTCCCATCATGCTCATTTCAAATTAGCCTTCCATGAGGTTTGAGAACTTATCACACAGCTCTTTGTTTGTAGATGCAAATATAATGTCATCCACATATATTTGAACAAGCAATATACTCTCTCCATCTCGATTCAAGAGTGTTCTATCCACTTTGCCTTTGGTGAATCCATTATCCATTTAAATTGAGATAATGTATCATACCATGCTCTAGGTGCTTGTTTTAATCCATATAGAGCCTTTCTTGAGCTTGTACACTTTATCTCCAAGAGTCTTCTCGCTCAAATCCTCGGGAGGTTGCTCAACATAGACTTCTTCTTCCAATATTCCATTCAAGAATGCACTTTTACATCCATTTGATATACAATGAAGTTCTTGTGTGCAAAGATAGGCAAGAAACATCCTTATTGCTTCTAATCTAGCAACATGAGCAAATGTTTCATCAAAATCTATTCCTTCCTCTTGGCAATACCCTTTGGCTACCAATCTTGCTTTGTTTCATACCACGGAACCTTCTTCATTCACCTTGTTTTCAAAACCCATTTTGTGCCAATAACATTTTGATGAGTTGGTCTTTGAACCAATTCCCATACTTTTTTTCTTTCAAACTGATTCAATTTCTTCTTGCATGGCCTCGAATCCAATGTGCAACATCCAATGCTTGGGACACATCTTTGGCTCTATTTTTGGGAAATAAAACATGTGAACATCGCTTCTTGTTGAGCTCTCTAGATCTGGTTCTTACACCGCCTCTTACATCTCCAATGACTAGCTCGTGGATGGTCTCTTAGCCATCTCACATCAAAGGTTGGAGTAAGTTAGTTGGGTTTAGTCTGCCTTGCACTGTGTTATCTTGAGCAGCCTCATCATCACTTAGGTGCAGATTTTCCACTGTCTTTGAGATTCAGCTATCTCATCTTCACCTTGATTAATAACCCAGCTTCAACATAGTGGACTCTTTCAGATAGTTGGCCGATTCATTTTATCGCCTAACTCTTCAATGTCTTCTCCATTTACATTAGGTTCATCAAAAGCCACATGGATAGACTCTTCTCGTGACCATAGTCCTTTGTTCAAGACTTATAGGCTTTGCTTTCACCGAGTATCCCAAGAAGATACCTTCATCGCCTTTAGCATCAAAAGCCTTTAGATTATCCTTCACATTGTTGTGGATGAAGCATTTACATCCAAATATTTTAAAGTATGCAACATTTGGCTTTCTCCCCGTCCGCATTTCTTAGGAGTCTTTGTCATTTTGTCTATTTATCATGCATCTATTTTGAGTATAGATGCGTGTTTATGGCTTCACTTAAAATCTTTTAGGTAACCCCGTCACCTAAAATGGTTCTTGCCGCTTTCCTTGAGAGTTCTATTCCTTCTTTCGCAACTCCATTCTCATTTTGTGGAGTCCTTGCAGAGCAGATAATACCATTTTCAACACAATATCCGAAGTTATTATTCCATTGACAAACTCAGTTCCTCTATCAGATCTTATCTTTATAATGGTTTGACTCTTCTCATTTTAAACTCTTTTCATCAGTTGTGGTAATTCGATTGACAAACTCAGTTCCCCCTTTCATTTTGAATTGTCCATGTATATCTTGAATAATCATCCACCACTAGTAGAGTGTATTTCTTCCCACTTATGCTAGCTGGCTCAACTGGACCAAATAGATCCATGTGTAATAGATGCAATATTCTTGTTGAAGATGGACTTGACTTCTCTTTAAATGATGATTTAATCTGCTTTCCCATCTGGCATGCATCACAAACACTTTTCTTCTTGTATACTGAGTCTGGGAGTCCTTCTACAAGATTACTCCTTACAAGCTTGTTAATTGTCTTGAAATTCAGGTGACTCAGCTTTTTGTGACACAGCCAATTTGATTCGGCTGTACTCTTTGCTAATATAGAAGTGCTTGGTGTGGCAACAACTACTACCACATACATGTTCTTTTGTCTGGATCCTTGCAACACTACTTCATTTGATTCAGTGTCTTTGATTTGGCACACTCCCATATTGAATCCAACATTATAGCCCTTGTCACAGAGTTCACTGATGCTTAGTAAGTTGAAATTTAGGCCTTCAACATATGCAACATCTGTGATTTCTAATCCATTTTTCTTGATGGATCCAGTGCCTCTTATTTCTCCTGGAGCTTTATTTCCTCCAAATATGACTTTTGCGCTCTAATCTCCTTGAACTTTGACAGATTTTTCTTGTTTCCTGTCATGTGTCTGGAACAACCACTATCCATGTACCAGGTTCCTTGGCACTTGTTGTTCCTTGAACCTGCAATCAAGGAAATTAGTTTTTAGGTACCCATACTTGCCTGGGTCATGAGGGGTTAGTGTTGTAAGATGATCCAACCAACCTATAGCCAAATGATTTGACTATAAGGGGTCGCCATCTATCCGTGCCATAATCGTAATTTGCTTTGGCAAATTGCTTGGGGGCTTTAGGTTCATACAATGTCTCTTTTGTCTATGATGATCGTGTGTGTGTCTTAGCAATTGCCTTCTTTGGGTAATTGTGATATCTCTGAGTGTAGTGCTTGGGTGCATATGTGTGCTGATAATAACTCTTTTTCCTTTGGAATGACCTTTGCTGAGTTCTAGGCCTTTGCCATTTTGGCATGTATTCCATAGGTCTTAGCTGATATTTCACATTATTCCAATCACTTGACTTGGGTAGTTTCTACCATTCCCATCATATTTGTTCCTTTGATAGAACTTCTGGGGTTTTGGTAGCTGCTTTCTTCTTCTAAGAGTACTTCCTATTTGGAGTTTGCCGAGGAACTTTAGATTTCTTCTCACTGCCCTCTCAAAGATACTCAATCGGTTGTTTTCCTTTTCCTTTATATCCTAGGCCAGTTTGTTTGTGATTGTGCTTTTGAATGATCGTGTGTGCAACATTTGGTGTCTTGATTTTTGAGATGCTTCATTACTTGAAGATCCTTTTTCCAAGATCACTCTAGAGTTTGACTATGCACAAAGGAATGAATCATATGCCTGTCTTGTCTCCACATTTATTTTTGGCTCATAATAAGGTCATCCAATGATTTAGATGCCTTTGTGAATGAAGCAATCACATTTTTGAGATCATTTTTCTCTTTTCTATAGCAACTATCTTTGCTATAAGTTTAGCATTTTCAGCCTTCACTCTTTGTTCTCATTAGCTATATGACTTAAAGTACTACCTCCTTAGTCACCGTGAGTTTCGCTTTTGAATGGGTCGTTTTCCTCATTTAATAGTGAGTGTGGGGATTTAATGTGCTCAAAATCTTTCATCATTTTGCCTAATGAATCATAAAGATCAGAGAGGGTGATGAAGTGTGTGTGTCACAATCACTATCACTAAAATCGAATGAGATGAGTTAGAGTGTACCTCATCTTCTTGGTAGGTTGATCTTGTTCTTTAGCCATTAGAAAGATTAAGGCTTCTTCTTCATAGTCACTTGAGTAGTCATCTTCACTACTCGAAGTCAAGTGCTTTTTGACTTAGCCGTGTTAGCGCCTCGCCAGACCAACATTGCTCTTTTCTTTTCTTGCCTTCTCTCTCTCAAGACTTTTCTTTCTTCTTCATTCCTCGTATTTGTTCACTACAGATATGGATAGTCAATGGCAAAGTGTCCGGTTGTCTGCAATTCCAACACAAGTTTTCAACTTTGATATTTCGACCTTTGATATTCAACCTTTTGATACTTTCTCTTTGGTGGCCTATCTTCCCTTGATTCGGGAGGGAGAATGTCTTCTCGGAGGATTCACCTTTGTTTCTTTTGTAGTTCTTGTTGAAGAACTTGTTGAATCTTTTAACCATCAAGGCAATCTCTTCTTGGTCAATGACTTATTTGGTCTCAGCTCTCTTCCCTTCCTTGACAATGAGTGCAGCTGTTTTGGGCACAACTATCTCCTCTTGATCTTTTCTTCTCAGCTCAAACTCATAGGCTTTGAGGTCTGAGAATAGTTCATGATTGGATGTTTTTGATAGGTCCATCGAGTGTCTTAGAGCCATGGTCTTCATTTCCCACTCAGCTGGGCGGCTCCTTAATATCTTCATACACATCTCCTTCTTGTATGTATTCTTTCCCAAGTGCTGAGAGCTCATTTGTAATTTCAGTTAATCTTGCATCCAGTTGGTCCATTGTTTCACCTGCAAGCATTTTAATGTTTTCAAATTTTTGAACAACAACAGATAATTTGTTTTCCTTGATTTGCTCAGATCCTTCACAAATTAGGGTCAATTTGTCCCAGATTTCTTTGGCTGTTTTGCAAGATTTGACTTTGTTGAACATGGCTTTGTCCAAAGTCTTGTAAAATATATCCTTGGCCACATTGTCAAGGTTGTATCTTTTTCTATCATCATTTGTCCACTTAGCTCTTTGCTTTTCAACCATAGCTGGTCTAGGAGGAGCATCCTCCTCTCCTTCAGCTGCAGCAACTCTCCTTGCAGTTGTGTTCACCTTCATTATTTGCAGTGGCCCATCCTCTATCACTATCCATATTTCATCATGCAAAGCTGATAGATGAGCCTGCATACGTATTTTCCAGTCATCAAATTCTTCAATGGTAAACATAGGAATGCGTGTCAAATTTGCATCCATGATGATAGCTTTGTTGTTTCAAAAAACCTTTGAAAGAACATGTGTTAAAAAAATTATTTGAAAGATTGGAGATCTAGTTCAAGAACATGTGAAGGTTCAATGAACCAACCGCTCCGATACCACTTGTAGGTCCAAGGGGTGTGAGTGTAAGGTTTAGAAGGGGGATTGAATAAACCTTACCAACTTTTCTATTTAGTCCTTTTTAAAATTATTCAGAGTAAATTTCACAGCTTAAGTCCTTGATGGACAACTAAGTTAGTTAACCAAACAGAGTTAGCCACTCAACGACTTGATTGAGCCTATTGATAGAATAACTCACCGCTTAGTCTTATACTTAACTTGGTCGTGATAAGATTTTCGGAAAACTTAACACCCTTGAATTTGGTTTAAGTTTGTTTTAACACTTGGTTTTAGCACTTTATTAAATACCAATTGATAGCAAATTATCAAAGATATATTAAATGATATGCAAAGAAGTAAATGTTGAAATGTAAATGATACAATAAATTTTATAGGGGTTCAAAGATGGGGTAATTCTTCTAATCCTCTCTTCTCCAACTTGGAGGAATCCACTAAGTATTGATCATAGTACAAAGTGGTTATCACCCGTATACAAGTCTTGATCACACAAACCTGATTTGATCCTTTGGGACTCACCTGAGATGCCTTGGTCACACAACTGGCTTCTCATTTACAACTCAGCCTTCTTCATGGGCACCGCTTGCATTACTACAACTCACTTGCTCAAGCTTCTTGGATTTGATCACGAAGCCCTCCAATAACTTGAGACGGTTCGACCTTGAACCTTTCTACAATCCTTCTTGGAATGTGGACCCTTTGATTCTTCAAAAGTTTCCTCTTCAACAGTTTGAAGTTGTCTTTCCTTCACAGCTTGGTGTTGGATTGATTTCCTTCCAAGTTTAGGCTTGAGGATTTGCTTGAATAACTTGAGAATAATTTTGCAAAGTTACAACTTGATTGATAACTTGAATGTTCGTGGTTCGTGTAACCTCTCTCAAAGTGATTCCTCAGTCTTTTATAGTGCTCTTTCAAAAATCTGCCCGTTGAAGAGATAGGTTGATTTTCAAAAGACACTAGTGGTCGTTGGCTTGTCTTGTTGCAGTCCTTGAAATTGACATTACCTCGTATTAAATGAACCTTCAACTTTTCGTGAGCTCCCGACACAAAAAGGGCTTCCCATGGTTTATTCCATTTGCACGCTTGGGATCGAGCACATTAGAATATTGCAAAGATGGAAGTATTACTTATTTAAGTAACTTTCTTGACTTATGTGCAACGGACTCTTTTCAGCTTGTCTTGACTTGACTGCAGCTTCCTTAACTTCCCTGTGTGACTTCGAGTCAGCTCCCAATCATTGGAAGACTCATATGTCACTTCAACTTGACTTGGCTGTCTTGAGTTGACATGACTGACACTTCTCACAGCTGTAACCAGCTGATACTCCTTTAGTCGAGTTCTTGACTTCTCCTCCTTGCCATACTTAGTTGCTTCACATCGAGTCTTCATTTTAGCCTCCAGCTTGACTTCTTGCATATCCAGTATACCGACTTGACTCACAGACATAACCCTATCTATTGCAATGCAAATTACAAAGAAAATGGGGTGCCAACTTTCTAGTCTAAATTTTACATGGCATTCATCAAAATCTGAACAATAAATTTCCCAACACATTCCGATTCAAGTGATAGTGATTGTGATACACACACTTCATCATCCACAGATCTTTATGATTCATTAGGCAAAATGATGAAAGATTTCGAACACATAAAGTCCTCACACACAATCTTAAATGAGGAGAACAACCAGCTTAAAAGTCAAAACCCACAGCTGACTAAAGAGTTGAGTACTCTGAGTCAAATAAATGATGAGAACACTAAGCTGAAGGCTCAAAATGCCAAGATCATAGCAGTACTTAGCTGCTATAGAAAAGAGGGAAAAAGATCTTAAAAATGTGATTGCCTCATTTACAAAACCATCCAAATCATTGGATGAACTTATTATGAGTCAAAAAGAATGTGGAGACAAGACATGCATAGGATTTAATTCCTTTGTGCATAGTCAAACTCTAAAAGTGATTTTGGAAAAATGATCTTCAAGTAATGAAGCATTCCAAAAACCCAAAACTATTATAAAGGGAAAGCACAAAAAATCATATTGGCCTTGGTTATGAGTAGGAAAGAAAGGAGTACCGATACCGAGAAGAAATTCAATGAGTCCTCACAAAACTCCAAACGTAAATACTCTATGAAAAGCAAACAGAGCTACTTAAAACCCCATAAATTTCATCGAGAAACACATATGATGGGAATGGTAGAAACTATCCAAACTATGTTGATTGGAATAATGTGAAACATCAAAGATGACCTATGGAATATAAGCCAAAATGGCAAAGACCTAACCTCGGCAAAGGTCATTCAAGACAAAAGAGTTTTTATCAAAGACACATATTGTAACGAATCTTCGGTTTTCAAAAAAAAAAAATACAAGTGATTCAATAAAAGAGCTATAAAAGACATATTTTATAAAACAAAGCTTATAGTTAAAATTTTCATCAAATAAATAGAAGCACTTTTACCCATATAAAATATTTATCCTTCCAAAATAAAACACTAATTATCAACAATATTTCAATACCATTGACAACAATAATTTTTTTCTTAAAAATCAAAATAAACTAAAATCTATTGTTTTCGCATCCACCGCCTCCAATCCTCGCCGGCTCCTCAACCCGAAAAGTTATGAAAATGATAGGGTGAGCTTCCACTTGCTCAAGAGGGACAAACTTTTGTCAATACATAATAAATCATACAAGCGTAAAACACTTATAATAAAACATGTAATTTTCCTCCGTAATTTTCTCCGTGATTTCTCCGATCGCCGCTTAATAAATTTAGTACGACGGGCTTAACCCGAGGATACTTTTGATCCCGGACTATTTACGGCCCCTGACTAGTTCCTCTGCATATCATATATAAATGAAAATACTCGCGTGAAGTATTATATAAACACAAGAATTAAAAATCCCTACCTCAACTGATTTTTATTAATCCGCGTAGTAACTAAAATTATTATTCTAATCCTCTTGATTCTCGATATTTGAATCTGATTTGTAGAGAAATGGGGTGATGTTTGTAAGAGAAAATTTTCAATTTATAGAGTTGAATTCTGAAATTTATGATTGAGAATTAAGTTCTTACATGAAAATTTATAAACCTTCACCTTTCATATTCTTTTAATTAAGTTTGAGTCCTTCTAAATTCATAACTGAAATTCTATTAAATGTGGCTAATTAAAATTATATTTTTCTGATTAATAAAATTATAATTCATATAATAATAATTAAAAAATACGGGATATTACACATATGCACCCAGCACTATAGTACACTAAATTGTTCAAAACACACATATATGACAGAAACAAGAAAAATCCTAAAACCCCCAAGATTCAAGGAGATTAGAGGTGCAAAAGTTATATTTGGAGAAAATGAAGCTCCAAATGAGATCAAAGGCACTTGATTGATCCATCAAGAAAAATAGATTATGACAGAAACAAGAAATCACAAGATCAAGGAGATTGCTTATGTTGAGAAAAGGCCTCAACTTCAAACACAGATCCATCAAGAAAAATAGATTGGAAATCAACTTGCTTATGATAAAGGCCTCAACTTCAATGTAGGATTCGATTCAACATGGGGATATGCCGATCAAAGATGTCAATCCAATGAAATAGTGTTGCAAGGATCAAGGCAAAAGAATATGTATGTGGTAGATTGGTCTCATGCACACCTAGTACATGTCTCATAGCAAAGAACACAAGCTTGAATCAAGTTGGTCGTGGGCACAAGAAGTAAGCCGAGTCATTCAACTTCAAGACAATCAACAAGCTTGCAAGGAGTCATCTTGTAGAAGGATTGTCGATGTAGTGTACAAGAAAGAAAGTGTATGTGATGCATGCCAAATGGGAAAGCAAATCAAATCATCATTCAAGGATAAGCCAAGTCCTTCTTCAACAAGGATATTACATCCGTTGCATATGGATTTATTTGGTCCAGCTTGAACCATTAGCATCAAATGGAAAGAAATACACCTTAATAGTGGTGGGTGATTATTCAAGATATACATGGACAATTTTCATGTGTAAAAAGAAAGAAACTTTGCGAAGTTACCTCACCGATGAGAAGAGTTCAAAATGAGAAGAGTCAAACCATTATAAAGATAAGATCTCGATGTGGGGAACCGAGTTTGTCAATGGAATAATAACTCAAGATTGTGTTGAAAATGGTATTGCTCATGAGTTATCACCGCAAGGACTCCACAAAGAGAATGGAGTAGCTTAAAGAAGGAATGTAACTCTCAAGGAAGTCGTAAGTACTATGTTAGTTGAAGTTGAATTGCCTAAGAGATTTTGGGTCAAGCCATAAATACAACATGCTATACTCAAAATAGATTACATGATTAACAAGCAATGACCAAGGCTCCCTATGAGATTTGGACAAGGAGAAATCCAAATGTTGATATTTCAGATATTTCGATGTAAATGCTTCATCCATAATAATGGCAAGTATAGTTTCAAGGCTTTTTGATGCTAAAGTCGATGATGTATCTTTTGGGATACTCACCGAGAGAAAAGCCTATAGAGTGTCGAACAAAAGGACTATGGTTAGGTAAGAGTCTATCCATGTGATTTTGATCAACCTAATGTGAATGGAGAAGACATTGATGAGTTAGTTGATAATCAATCACCCAACTATGCGTAAGAGTCCTTTGTTGAAGCCGAAGTGATAGCACTCAACCCCGATGAAGATGAGATAGTTGAATCTCAAAGACAATCGGAAGGTCTACAAATGGAAGGAAGATGAAAGAGATGTTCAAGACAACTTAGTCAAGAGACTTGAATCCAAAGCAGATTTACTCCAACTTGATGTGAGATGGTTGAGAGACCATCCACCAGAGTTAGTCATTGGAGATGTAAAAGATGGCATAAGAACCAGATCCAGAGCACAACATGAAGCTATGTTCACTTGTTTTATTTCCCACCAAAATGTTATTGGTACAAAATGGGTTTTCAGAAATAAGATGAATGAGGAAGGATCTGTTGTAAGAAACAAAGCAAGATTGGTAGCCAAAGGGTATTGCCAAGAAGAGGGTATAGATTTTGATGAAACCTTTGCTCCTGTTGCCAGATGGGAAGCAATAAGGATGTTTCTTGCTTATGCTGCACATAAGAACTTCACTATATATCAAAGGGACATGAAGAGTGCATTTCTAAATGGACTGTTAGAAGAAGAAGTCTTTGTTGAACAACCTCCATGTTTTGAGCAGAAAACTGTTGGAGATAAAGTCTACAAGCTCAAGAAAGCATTGTATGGATTGAAACAAGCACCAAGAGCATGGTATGATACATTGTCTCAATTTCTAACTGACAATGGATTCACCAAAGGCAAGGTTGATAGAACACTCTTCAGAATTCAAGATGGAGAGAGTATATTGCTTGTTCAAATATATGTGGATGACATCATTTTTGGTTCCACAAATAAAGAGCTGCGTGACAAGTTCTCAAACCTCATGCAAGATAAATTTTAGATGAGCATGATGGGAGAGCTGACTTTCTTCCTATGACTTCAAGTCAATCAATTGAAGGATGGAACCTTCATAAGCCAAACCAAGTATACCGTGAGATTTAATGAAGAAATTTGGTATGTAAGAGAAGTCTTTCGTGAAGATTCCAATGAATACATCATTCAAGATGGACATGGATGTAGATGGCAAAGTTGTTGATCAAACCAGATATAGATCTCTCATCGATCATTGCTCTATTTAATAGCAAGCAGTGCCAGGCATCACCTTTGTAGTAGGTGTATGTGCTAGATTTCAATCTCGCACCAAAAGAGAGCCACATGATCGCAGCCTAAGAGAATCCTAAGATATTTGAAGGGATGCCGTGAAGTCGGCTTATGGTATCCAAATGAAGGAGGATTCAAGCTGGTAGGATACTCAGACTCAGACTATGCTGGATGTAGAGTTGATAGGAAGAGTACTTCAGGTACATGTCAAATGCTTGGAAATAGATTGGTTTCTTGGTTCAGTAAGAAACAAAATTCAATAGCTACATCCACAATCAAGCAGCAGTACATAGTTGCGGCGCTTGTTTCGCCCAAGTCTTATGGATGAGACAACATCCGAGATATTATGATATTGAAGAAAAAGATATTCCAATTACGTGTCATAACACTAGTGCTATTGCAATCACTCAAAATCCAATATTGCATTCAAGAATGAAGCACATTGATGTCAGATATCATTTTATAAGAGATCATGTTGAAAAGAAAGACATCTCCTTGGAATACATCTCAACCGATGAAGGCTTAGTTGATATATTCACAAAGCCATTATGTGAATCAAGGTTTGAAGAACTCAAGAATGAGTTAGGGTTAATTGAGCCGAGTTAGAATACTTAAGACTCAATCAGAGAGAAAGAAGATGAAAAAATGGAAAATACGCAAGTTTCACTTTTTAGCTAAGTTGAAACAAACATGTAATAAAAGTCACCAGACGAAGTTAGCCGACAAAACCGAGTTACATCATGAGAAGAGAGAAGCAGAGTTGAGTCGCTGGAAGAAAAGTGAATCATTTATGAGCTAAGTGACAAAAACACAATCGCTTTTATTCGAGCGGAAATATTTTTAAGCGATGGCGTCAACAGATAATGATCACAAGATAAAAGCCGCACAAGAAACCATATGATTGGATATAAATGTTTGCATTTAATGTGGGGAAATTAATGCGTTTCTCAAGACTTAATCCTCGACCGCTGATTTTTATCAACATCAAATTCCAAAACCGCCCTTTCACGCCCCTTATATACTTTAAATTTCACTTTCTCTCTCCTTACGCAAAACCTATTCATCTTCAAGAAAGAAAGTTCATTCTCTCTCGCAACATTTTCGAAACCCTAGTAATTCAAAGTCAAGTTTCTCAAGTTTTAATCGATCAAAAGTTTCTAGAAGTTTGCAAAAGCAAATCATGATTTTGCTTTGTTATTCGAGAAGATCCACACCGGAGCATTAGTGGACTTTGCTGGTATGATCGCTGCATGCGTTGATGGTGCCCTGTGAAGAAGATAGCCGAGAAGATAGAAAAGTACTACCAAGGACTTTTTGACGATGCAGCTTCATGCACACCTACCGAAAGAGGTGGCCATGTTTTATGTGAATGCAAAGATGCAGGACGATGAAATCCGTTCATCGGTCCACAACAAGGTCATCAAAATCACTTCAAAAGACCTTGATGAGCACTGTTTTTTGCCCGCTGAGGGTTTGAAGGACATTGCTGAGAAGGATGTTCAACGTAGCTGCAGCTTAGAAGGAAGTTGCTGTTGGGAAATTTATTATTTAGATTTTGACGAATGCCATGTAAAACTTAGAATAGGAAGTTGGCACCCCATTTTCGTTGTAAACCGCATTGTAATAAATAGGTTGGTCAAGCCGAGTTAAGTCACTATGCCTAAACATGCAAGAAGACAATCGGAGACTAGAAGGAAGACTCGCCGCAAGACAACCAGTATGGTAAAGAAGAGAAGACGGAACTCGATCAAGGAACAACCGAGATGCACAGTAGAGTATCGCCAAGTCAACTCAAGATAGCCAAGTCTCAAGTTGAAGTGATGTAAGAGTCATCCAATGATTGGAAGTCGACTCTAAGTCACTGGGGAAAGCAAGGAAATGTAGTCAAGTCGAGATAATCGAAGAGATCCGCTGTACGTAAATCAAGGAATTACTTAAACAAGTAATACCTCCATACTACCTTTCTCGTGCTCAAATTTTGCGTGCAAAAGGAATAAACCAATGGGAAGCATCGCACCATGTCGAACTCAAAAGATGAAGAACAATTCATACGAGGAAGTGGCAATTCCAAGGATCGCAACAAGACAAAGCCAACGACCACAAGTGACTTTCAAAATAAGCCTATCTCTTCAACGGGCAAATTTTTGAAAGATCACTATAAAAGGCCGAGGAATGACTGAGAGAAGGTTACCGAACCACGAACATTCAAGCAAACATTTGAATCAGAATCTAAGATATTTCAAATCATTCAAGATTAATCCTCAAGCCTACATTACGAAGAAAATCAATCCAACACTCACTTGTGAAGGAAAGATAACTTCAATCAGCTTGAAGAGGAAATTGTTGAAGAATCAAGGGGTCTACATTCCACGAAGGATTGTAGGAAGGTTCAAGGTCGAACCAGCCTCAAGTTTTTGGAGGGCTTCGTGATCAAATCCAAATAGCTTGAGAAAGTGGGCTATAGTAGCAAGCAGCTTGCCCCGTGAAGAACCGAGTCGCACGAGAAGCCACCGAGTGACCAAGGCATCTCCAGATCGAGTCCCAAAGGATCAAGTCACCGTGGTGATCAAGACTTGTATCCGGACCGCTACCACTCAGATACCGATCAATACCTAGTGGATTCCTACAGAGCGGGAGAAGAGAGGAGTAGAAGAATTACCCCATCTTCGAACCTCTATAAAAACTTATCGTGTCATTTACATTTTAGCACTTTAATTCCCGCATCTTATTTATTTAATCCTCACTGATAAATTTGCTATCCACTTGATAATCTCTAAGTACTAAACCAAATTTAAGGGTGTAAAGTCTTCCGCTAAAACAAATCACAATGTTAAGTGAGTTAAGTCTTTAGTCAAAACAACTGAGTAACTAATCTGATTAACTAATTAGTTGTCCATCAAGGACTCACCAGTGGAAGTGATTAATCAATATTTGACTAAAGTAACTAACTCCTATTAAATTAACTAACTTAGTTGTCCATCAAGGACTCATCCCTATGTTCACAATTGAAGAATTTGATGATTGAAAATTATCATGGATGCAAATTGCTCATCTATCACAATTGAAGAATTTGATGATGATGAGATGTGGATAGTGATAGAGTGATGGGCCACCGCAAATTTTAAAAGTGAACACAACTGTAAGGAGAGCCGCACAAGGTGAAGAGGATGTTGCTCCTGCATCACCATGGTTGAAAACCAAGAGTTGAATGGACAAATGATGATGTAAAAGATATAACCTCGACAATGTGGCCAAGGACATTCTTTACAAACCTTCGACAAAGCCATGTTCAATAAAGTCAAATCATGCAAAATGGCTAAAGAAATCTGGGACAAGCTAACATTGATTTGTGAAGGCTCGAGCAAATCAAGGAAAATAAATTATCGCCGGGTCGTCTGTAAATTTGAAAATTTCAAAATGATCGCAGAGAGACCCCGATCAACCGGATGCTCGGTTCACGTAAATTACGAACGAAGCTATTCGCACTTGGAAAAGAATATACACGTAAGAAAATGTGTATGAAGATTCTAAGAAGTCTCCCAACCGAGTGGGATATGAAAGTCATGGCCATGAGACACTCCATGGACCTATCCAAGACATCCAACCATGAGCTATTCTCGCATCTCAAAGCCTACGAATTTGAGCCGAGAAGAAAAGACCAGAAGAGACAACAGACCCAAAACAAGAAATTTAATTGCTAAAGATGGCAAGAGAGCTCGAGGTCAAAGAAATCATTGACCAAGAGGAAATAGCCCCGATGGTTAAAAGGTTTAACAAGTTCTTCAATAAGAACTACAAGAGAGGCAAGGGCTAATCCTCCGAAGACACTCAGCCTCCTCCAAGTCAAGGGAAGATAGGCCAACCAAGAGAACAGAGCATCAAAAAGTCAATATCAAAAGGCTAACAATCCAAGAATGGAAAGAGTCGATGAGAAGGTTGAAAATCTATGTTGAACCGTAGGCAACCAGGTCACTATGCCATTGATTGCCCATATCCTCGTAGTCAACAAATACAGAATGAAGAAGAAAGAAAGGTCTTCGAGAGAAAGAAGACAAGAAAAGAAAAAGGCAATGTTGGCCGCAGAGATCAGCCGAGACAGCCCAAGTCAAGAGACACAAATGATTCAGAGAGTAGTGAAGTCGACTACTCAAGTGACTCAAGAAGAAGCTTTGATCTGCTTGATGGCCAAGGAACAAGACCAACCCGACCAAGAAGATGAGGTACACTCTAACTCATCACACTCGCATTCTAGTGATAGTGATCGTGACACACACACTTCATCACCCACTCGATCTTTATGATTCATTAGGCAAAATGATGAAAGATTTTGAACACCTTAAATCCTCACACACACTACTAAATGAGGAAAACATTTACTAAAAGTTAAAACTCACAAATGATCAAGGAGCCGAGTACTCTAAGTCAAATAGTCGATGAGAATGAAAGTTTAAAGACGGAAATGCTAAGCTAATAGCGTAAATAGTCGCTATAGAAAAGAGGGAAAATGACTCAAAATGTGATTGCCTCATTCACTAAGGCATCTAAATCATTGGATGATCTTATTATGAGTCAAAGAGAATGTGGAGACAAGACAAAGCTTAGATTTAATTCTCTATGCTATGTCAAGCTCCAAAAGTGATTTTGGAAAAAGGATCTTCTAGCAATGAAGTATCTCAAAATCCAAATCTCCAAAGGGTGCACACACATTTATCCCAAAGCACAATTACAAACAAACTGGCCTTGGTTATAATGGAAAAGGAAAACAACCATTGAGTGTGTGTCGAGAGGATAGCCGAGAAGAAATCCACCGAGTTCCTCAAAGAAACTCCAAACAGAAATACTCAGAAAGAAGAAACAAAGCTACCAAAACCCTAAGTTCTATAAAAGAAACACATATGAAGGGAATGGTATAAAATACCCAAGCCAAGCCGATTGGAATAATGTGAACTATCAAAGAAAGACTCGTGGAATATAAGCCAAAATGGCAAAGGCCTAGAACTCAAGAAAGGCCATTCCAAAGGTATAAGAGTTGTCATCAAAGACACATATGCACCTACGCACTACACTCAGAGATATCACAACTACCCAAAGAAGGCAATTGCTAAAACACATATATGGTGCATACATGACAAAAGAGACAGCTTGTATGAACCTATAATCCCCAAGCAATTTGCCAAAATTAATTATGATTATGGCATCGATAGATGGCAACCCCTGTAGAGTCAAACCATTTGTCTATATGTTGGTTGGATCATCTTACAATACTAACTCCCTCGTGACCCGCACAAGTATGGGTACCTAAAACTTAATTTCCTTGTTTGGTGTTCAAGGAATAGCCGAAAGTGCCAAGGAACCTGGTACATGGATAGTGGTTCCGCATATGACAGAAACAAGAAAAATATGTCAAAATTCAGAAAGTCAAAGGAGCAAAAGTCATATTTGGAGGAAAATGAAGCTCCAGGAGAAATAAGAGGCATTGATCCATCAAGAAAATGGATTAAAAATCACGATGTTGCATATGTTGATGGACTCAACTTCAACTTGCTAAGCATCACCAACTCGCGGAAGTGGTTATAATGTCGATTCAAATACGGGTATATGCCAAATCAAGGATATCAATCAAATGAAGTTGTGTTGCAAGGATGCGCATAAAAGAACATGTATGTCGTGGATTGGTCAATCGCAACACCCAACACCGTCTTTGAGCAAAGAGCACAAATTAATCAAGTCAGGCCGTGGGCACAAGAAGTTTCGAGTCACCCAATTTCAAACGACAATGTTTGCCGAATAATCTTGTGGAAGGACTTCCGCATCAAAAGATACAAGAAGGAGAGTATATGTGATGCATGTCAAGGGAAAACAAATCAAATCATCATTCAAAGAAAAGACATGTCCATCTTCAACAAGAATATCAGATTCCGCTACATATGGATCTATTTGGTCCAGCTTGAACCAACTAGCATAAGTGGGAAGAAATACACCTTGGTGGTAGTAGATGACTACTCAAGATATACATGGACAATATTCATGTGCAAGAAGAAAGAAACTCTACGATAAACTACCACAATTACGATGAAGAGGATTTAAAATGAGAAGAGCCAAACCATTATCAAAATAAGATCTAACAGAGGAACCGAGTTTGTCAATGGTATAATAACTCAATATTGTATAGAAAATGGTATTGGTCATGAATTGTTCAAAGAAGGACTCCACAAATGTAATGGAGTTGCAGTAAAGAAGGAAAAGAACTCTCAAAGAAGCAAAGAAAGACCATGTTAGTCAAGCAGGCTACCTAAAAGATTTTGGGTCAAGCAATAAACACAAGATGCTACACTCAAAATAGATGCATGATAAAAGAGACCGACAAAGACTCCCTATGAGATTTGGACAGGAGAAAACCAAATGTTGCATATTTCGTAATATTTGATGTAAATGCTTCATCCATAACAATGGCAAAGATAATTTGAAGGCTTTCGATGCTAAAGTCGATGAAGGTATCTTCTTTGGGATACTCAAATTAAAGCAAAGCCTACAGAGTACTCAACAAGAGGACTATGGTTACAGAGGAATCCATTCATGTGGTGTTTGATGAGCCAAATGTAAATGGAGAAGACATTGAAGAGTCACCGATAAGTCAATCAACCAACCATGCAGTAAGAGTCCCTATGTCAAGTCAAGCCGGAATTATAAACCCGATGAAGATGAGATAGCCGAGTTTCAAAAAATAGCTGGAAAATCTGCAGCCTAAGTGATGACGAGAGAGTCGATCAAAGCAACATAGCCGCAAGACGATCAATCCAACTAACTTACTCCAACTCGATGTAAGATGGTCGAGAGACCATCCACCGTAACTAGTCATTGGAGATATAAGGAAGGTGTCAAAACAAGATCCGTAACTCAACAAGAAGCTATGTTCACATGCTTTATCTCACAAATAGAGCCTAAAGATGTGTCACAAGCATCGATGACACACATTGGATTCAAGCTATGCAAGAAGAGTCAATAAGTTTGAAAGAAATAAAGTATGGGAATTAGTTCAAAGACCCACCCATCAAAATGTTATGGCACTAAATGGGTGTTCGTAAATAAGATGAACAAGGAAGGTTCTGTGGGTAAGAAACAAAGAAAGATTAGTAGCCAAAGGATGTTGCCAAGAAGAAGGGATAGATTTTGATGAAACATTTGCCCCCGTCGTAGCAAGATTGAAGCTATAAGGATGTTTCTTGCCTATGCAACTCACAAGAATTTTATTGTATATCGATGGATGTAAAGAGTGCATTCCTTAATGGTTTATTGAAGAAGAAGTGTATGTTGAACAACCTCCAGTGATTTGAGCAGTAAGACTCTTGGAGATAAGGTATACAAACTCAAGAAAGCTCTATATGGATTGAAACAGCACCCGCAGCATGGTATGATACTTTGTCACAATTCCCCGACCGAGAACGGATTCACAAAAGGCAAAGTCGGATAGAACACTCTTCTTAATTCAAGATGCAAAGAGTATATTGCTTGTTCAAATATATGTGGATGACATTATTTTGGATCCACAAACAAAGAGATGTGTGATAAATTTTCAAACCTCATGCAAAGCAAATTCGAAAATGAGCATGATGGGAGAGTCGACATTCTTCCTTGACTCCAAGTGAAACAACCAAGGATGGAACCTTCATAAGTCAAAAAAATACACCAGAGATTTAATGAAGAAATTTGGTATGGAAGAGAAGTCTTCTCGTGGAAAATACCAATGAATACATCACTCAAAATGGATATGGATGCAAATGTATGTGCTTGTAGATCAAAACAAGATACAGAGCACTCATCGATCATTGCTCTATCTCACAAAGAAGCAGTGCCGACATCACCTTTGTTGTAGGTGTATGTGCAAGATTTCAATATGCTCCAAAAGAAAGCCACATGATCGCAGCCCAAGAGAATCTTGAGATATTTGAAAGGAAGCCAAGAAGAAGCTTATGGTATCCAAAGGAAGTGGATTCAAGCTAATTGGCTATTCACCGACTATGCCGGGATGTAGAGTTGACAGAAGAGCACCGTGCACATGTCAAATGCTTGGAAACAAAGCAATTTCCTGGTTTAGCAAAAAGCAAAATTCAATAGCCACCTCTACAGTTGAAGGCATCACATAATATGGTATATTACAGCCCAAGTCCTATGGATGAGACAAAGCAGTGAGAGACTATGAAGTTGAAGAAATGGAAATTCTAATCATGTGTGATAACACAAGTGCAATTGCAATCACTCAAAATCATGTGTTGCACTCAAGAACAAAGCATATCGATGTCGATATCACTTCATAAGAGATCATGTTGAAAAGAAGGACATCACCTTGAATATATTTCAACCGCATAAACAAGCTATCGACATATTCACAAAACCATTATGTGAGTCAAGATTTGAAGAACTCAAGCATGAGTTAGGGTTAATTGAGCTGAGCCGACACTTAAGACTCAAAGAAAAGAAATGAAACACGAAAGGGGAAAAAGAGTTGAACTCTCAAACCGGCCTAAGTGAATCACCCATATCGAAAAATAGTCGACGAGTCACCGACAAATTTGAATCACTAGGAGAACCGTGAGAAGAAGAGTTAAATCACCGAGTCATTTATGAGAAAAGGGACAAAAACGCAGCCATTTTTACTAAGCGGGAATGTTTTTAAGAATGACGCCAAAGATAAGTATGATGGTACAGTAAAAAAGATGCACACCAAGCTTATGATTGATATAAATGATGCCGCATAAATACGAGACATTAAATGCTAATCGGGCGGCAAAATCTAAGTCGTTGATTTCGATCACATTTTAAAAACCACCCGCACGCCCTTTCAGAACCATACTTAAACCATTTTCGTCGCTTTCTCACACATTACCAAAAACTGCTCACTTTCTCTCTCGTAAGAAGCAAAGGCAAAAACTCTCTCAAAAACCCTATCAATCTTCAAATCACTTTCTAAGTTTCATTCGGTGAAATATCGAAAAATGGCATCCACTCATGATTTTGTCAAGTTAGGAAAGCAAATCCACACCGGCCCAATGCGGGATTTGGAGGGTATGGTCAAACATGGGTCTAACGATGGACTTTCCGATGACCTATGTGGAAGAGGTCGCACGCCTCTACGTGAATGCCGAGATTCACGATGAGGGGATCAAATCCTCCTCTCACGGGAAGGAGTTCATCATCACGCCAAGAATTTGGCGTAACACTCATTACCCGCGGGAAGGAGCACCGTAAATCAATGAAGCCGATGTTGACTTGGTCGCCGCTGGAAGGAAATAGCCAAGATCGACTATGCTAAAAAGATAGTCTACATGCCTAACAAGAGGCCGTCAAGGAGGACTACCACAAATTGTTGGACATCGTTGCCAAATGCATAGACATCACTCTGGGTACTTGACCAATCGTCCAAAGAGAAATTGATCGTGAATGGCCGAGTTTGAAGAAAAGAATCGTGAACTGGACACGCCGCATCCGCTTTAATGTAGGGAACAAATCCTTCAAGGAGAATGGAGCATTTGAGGATCCCCGGAGTACGGCCCGGTGATTGGCCTACTGATGGAGGTAAAAGGAATCCTCTTCGACATGGAAAGGCGTCCATGTAAACAAGAAGATGTTCGATCAAACCTTTGGCACACATAAGAGAGCCTACGCTAAGAGAGTCGATACGAGTGAGGGGGAATCATCTCGACTCAAGATACTTGCCTCTCTCTCCACCAAAGAAGAAGGCTACCTCAGCAGCCTAAGAGAATCACGCTTCGCAAAGAAAGAAAAACAAATCGCTTCCCCCTCGCATGAGTCACGCCGCGCAGCCTCGTGTCCCCCGCTCGCAGCGCAGCAGAGAAGGAATCCCAAATACCTTTCTATTGGCCATTAAGAAGAGGAGAATCGATAAGCCAAGACGGCTCCTCGTAAGAAAACAACAAAGACGACCGCCGCCCAAGACTAAGAAACCTTGTCGAACAAAACCTCCGGGTTCAAACAAGAAGAATGAAAAGAATTTTCTGCCGCTCGAGCTTGAGAAGCCGATCGAGTTTGTCACTCACCGAGAAGATACCGAGATTGCCGGAGAAGAGAGTCTCCGTATGATTGTTGAAACGGCTAAGTCCTGAGGCCGATCGCCAGAGGCAACTTGAAGACCCAAACCGTAGTCGAATAGCCGAGGAACAAAGAATGGCCGAGACAACCAAGTCACCGCGATGTGGTTGTTTCTCCACTTGTAATGTGGTCGCTGAAGGTGTCGAAAGCAAATAAGTCCGCTACCTTCAATACTTGGAAACGAGGGCCAACAAGAGGATGATGAAGATGATATAATCATGCACTTTCAATTGTATCCAGACATCCAAAATCGTCCACGAGTGGAGAAAATGGAAGTTCGAGCCTATCTAGAGTGCGCTTCAATATCCGTAGTTCATTGTCAAGAAGAATAACTCTTCGATTTCTTGAGGTGGACACAAAGGTCGCAAGCCCTTGACGAGGATAATTGCATAAATATACCGAAATTCAAAAGAAAATGAACGCTAAAGCAACTGAGACGCAGAGGCACGTGAGAAGGCCAAAGATCTACCTTATCACCGCACCACGTAACATACACATCCTCACTTTGACGCCCTATCGAAAGTGATGAGGATCTGACTCCCGGGCCGCCGCATGTATGTTAATCATGGAATTTTCTCGATTGACAAATGTGGTCCAAGCACTCGATGAAGAAAATCGCGTAACCGGCATCTTCAAAGAAAGGTGAAGATGATGGTAGGAAGTCAAGCTCGTGGAGAATGAGAGTCCACCAAAACCACCGAGATACTCATCCACAATGGGAGTGGTGAGAAAGATGATTGCCACCGTTGCGTAAGTGCAAAATGCGCCAACCAGAATCCGTAATCCTTCATGAGCAAAGGATGATGGAGGACTAGAGGAACCGGGAGATAGAAATGGGAGTGGTAAAGATATTGCCACCGGGCCGAGCCGCCACCACCCCTAATGAAAGGTGAACTATGGAACCGCGATGAAACCCAACTGGGGACCCTGGCCGAGCCAACCCTAATGAAGGGAACAACCGGGAGTCCGAGACGAGTGACCCCAATTCAGTCACTCACCGGTGTGCCAGCGAGGGGAAACTCCTCCACCGCAGCCTGTGCCGGAGGATGTCGCAAATGACTCCACAATGAATCTAGGGAGGTGAAGTGGAGAAGGAACAAACACAAAGTACATAGCAAGTTGTCATCGACGAGGCTCATAGCTTGAGATGCCTCGCTGAGGTGCCAATCGCTTAAAGGCTAATGACGCCGCCGATGCAGCCGAGGCACATGAAGGACAGCCCCGGGAGTTAACACTGGGCAATGAAAGTGCAATCCATGGAGTTGAGACTCCAATGGATGCCACCGCAGAAGACCCTAAGACCGACACATCGCCGACAGTGATGTCCAAGGCCTCGTCGCAGCTTGAGACCGCATGAGGTAATGATGTCCAAGCAACTTCCCGGTAAAGAAGTCAAGTACGTAACATCCCTCCCGCTATCATTGATCCATCGAAAAGGAGACAAGTGCGCTTCACGATTCCCAGTGATAATCCGATGTAACCTTTCGGGATCTAAGGAGATGATGAAGCCGAGTCATCCCCTCGGATCGATCCAAAAGACTCAGTGAGGATGTTCCAACCACGAGTAAGTCTCGACTCAAGTCTACTCACAAACTTTCAACTTTGATGAGCCACCCATGGAAATCTCATCATCATCCGATGACGCTCCGAGCAAGTGCCGAGGACCAGCCAACTCACGTGGAAAACCAACCGAGACCAACGAAGTTGTTGAGACAAACAGGCTCGCCAGTCGGGTCAACTTCACAACGCACCTGAAAAGAGTCCACCGCACAGCCCCCGCAAAGCAGTTCGACTCCACAAGGAACTTCACGAGCACCACTCATCATTGAACAAATTCCAAGCTTGCTCGTGATGATCCTTTGTAGAATCATTTCTTCTCTCTAGAGGTACCCCACCTTCCTCAAGAGTCGAAAGAGATCTCGAGCG
>CM071934.1:50398580-50562869 GCA_016081115.2 Rehmannia glutinosa
GTATTGCTACGAAACACTTGAAGAACCAGCCCAGCGGATAGTGATGTAATGATCCTATCTCCACCTTACCCCAGAGACATCCAAAATCAAATGCGCGTGGTGAGAGAAAAATGGAGAGAGTTGAGCAAGTCGAGAGCAGTTCCAACGGCTGAGTTCATAGAAGAAGAAGAAGGCGCTAAATTTCCTTGGACTAACTCTGCTGCTCGGCCTTGATGAAGACAAGCTGCTGGACATCCTGCCAAATCTACAGGACGGGGAAGAGCAAAAGCAAGCTGAAGAAAGCGAGAAGCACGTGAGAAGGCAAGCATGTCTATCTCGGCCCTACTGAGAACACACACATCCTCTCCTTGATGTCTTCTAAAGTGACGAGGAACAGGAGAATCTTCTTTGCCCACGAGAAGAGTTGCAAATGCGGCCAAGCATTGCCCATGAATCAAGAATTCTTCACGGCAAAGACTAATGGAGGGACCAGGAGAGTCCTCCAGAACAACGGTGGAAATCGATCTATGGGAGTGGTTGACCAAATAGCAGCATATTCTTCTTTACCACTTCCCCGCTCACTCGGAAAAAAGCGATAAGGGAAATGGTGATGGCCAGGCTTGTAGTGGGGACCCAGTCGACGACCCACATTGAAGGTGTCTTTACCACCTTTGACGGTGAACCATTGTCGAAACAGCCGAGTCGGAGATGGTGACCCCTTCAAGTCACTCAATTTGGGCAGTGCGCCCGGTGAGAAACTCCTCGCTCTGGAGTCGGAGGATCTTGCGAGATGACTCCACAAAGAAGCGGAGAGGCGAAGAAGAGAAATTACAATCACAAGAAGAAGAACAGCAAGTTGCCATCAAAAGCTCCCGGCGATTGAGGCCCCATGTCTGGTGAGATGGTCTGTTACTCTGAAAGCTAATAGCCTAGCCCTTGATCACGATCGAGGCACGGGAAGGCAACGCCAGCGGAGTTAACACTGCAGGCGATGAAAGTGCAATCCATGGGGTTGAGACTCCAATGGATGCCCTTGTAGAAGACCCTAAGGCGGTGACCTTTGTCGAAAAGGGAGGACCAAGGCCTCGCTTGGTAGAGGCTGGCTGGAGAGAAATGAAGGCCACGGGAGGTTGAGGCTTCCCGGGGTAAAAGAAGGAAGTAGAGAACATCCTCTGCAATCATCGACCCATCCCGAGAAGGAGATCAAGCGCACTTCATGATTCCCGGGACAGCCACGATGTCACTTTTAGGATCGAGGAAGGTGAAGAAGAAAGTGGTCGGCCCAACAAATCAAGCGACTTCAGTGCGGATGTTCCAGGCGCGAGCAAGTCGATCCCGAGGTTGCTCGTCAAACTTTTTAACTGATGATGAGCCACCACTAGAAATCTCATCATCGTCCAATGGTGTTCTTCCGATAAGGCCGAGGGACAAGTCTGCTTGAAAAGGAAAAATCATTTGAGACCAGCGAAGGTTAAGGCAATGAGGCTCGACAAAGCGGGTCTATTCACAACCAAACCCGTGAACCCGAGAAACCCACTCCGGCTCCTCAAGCTACATCTGGATCGACTCCCAAAAGAACTTCACGCGCCAGCTCATCGCCGAACAAATCCCGGTCGGCGGTGATGAATCTTTTGTAGAATCTTTCCTTTCTCCTTTGGAGATACGAGAACTCCCACGAAGAGTCGGAAAATGAGCAAGCACGCTATCACAAACCACCTCCTGTTTTCACTCGGGCACCATTGTTCAGTAGATTTTGATTTATCTTTGTATGGCCATGGTTACCCTGAAGAATCGGTTGAAGTTAAGTGTTCAAGGCACTCTTTCTTGAGGTTGAACGGATGGAGAGGCATCGAGGCCTCTTTAGACATGCGCTGGACAACGAGAAGATGCCAACCTTACAGGTGACACGAGAAGGCATCCGCGAGTCGAGGATAAAGGGAATGAGTGGCAGCGGCCGAATCAATGCATGTGGAGCGGTGAGATACTTGAACCTTGTTGACAAGGCTGGCGGTGTGGAGAGGCTGAAAATGTTGATCTGTGAAGGCGAGTGAGGAACACATTGAGCATATGCATGAAGCTCACCTTTGCCGATCAAAAGTACATTGCGTGAAGCGAAATACCAAATGATATCTGACGTTTGGAAGAACACATGACAAGAAAATTGAGCTTACTCGCCGTGAGATGAAGTGATTTCGGGGGGAATCAGCGCTACTCGATTACGAATTCGAGGTGCATACAACGGTGGAGTTTGACGAGAATTCCACCATCGAAGGGCTTCGACTTCATGCTTGCAGCATGTTCCACAGGGTTCATCTATCATTTGATGATGCGAAAAAGGAAAGAGGAATACCTTAAAGCGACAAAATCTGAAGGTGAAAAGAAAGGAAGCGGTGAGAAGGGAAAATCGGTGAGGAAGTCTTGAAAGCGAGAAGAAAGGAAAACTTGTTGAGGGGAAGGATCGTGGATGTAACATTGATGATTGCACAAACCCCCAACGAGGTCACATCCCATCTGGTGACATTATAAGCGGCAAACTCCCAAAGTGACTGCGCCACTCAAAAACTCTCTACGTCGTCATGGTGAGAAGAAAAAGCAATGGAGCGAGGGGATGAAGGAAGTGGAAGGAAGAATGGATGCCAGGAGTGATGAACATCTTGAAAGAACATGGAGGCATTCCGTTGGCGAGACACCTATGCCATTTCGGATGTCGGAGGCCAAGGCGATCGGTTAGCGAATTCAAAACGCTCGAATCGAAGGATATTTTGCAAATATGTCCATGGCTCAAGCTTGGGACTTTATCTTTGGAAAGGGTCTACTTATGTGAAGAAGGTGACGACGGCGAGACTTAAATGATCGCTCATTGGTCACTCAGTGGTCACTGTGGAAAGAAGAAGGCCCCGATCACGATATCGCCCGAGAGTAGAGGAAAAGCGATGGAGGAAGAAGCTTCGGACCTGGGCCCTCTTGAAGAATATTGAATCGTAGATCCGGGAAAGAAAGGAGGGATCTGCGGGGGGAAACTTGACCCGGTGGCAAATTTAAAGTGGCTAAATCTAACGCAGTATGCAAAGAGATTAGAAGAAGAAAACAAGAGACAAACTCGGTATGGCGGAGAGACGGAAAAGGCCTAAGAAAGATGAACTGCGCGGAAAGCATATGAGAAGAAAAAAGAAGCGGTGGCGGCGAGAAAAAGAAGAAAAGAAGAAAGAAGATCTTGAACAAGATGAAAGAAGGAAACGGCGAAGGAGATGAAGTGTTCTTTCCAAACCACTTTGTGTATTTTATTATGTAAATACATCTGATGTAAGTCTTACGTAATAAAGTTATAAATTTTTACGTGAAAACAATTATATACTACGATACACTTTATGCTTGATTGTGTTAAGTACAAGAATGATATGATCAATAAAAAGATTGATTCGAGCGCATACATTCTATGTCATACACTATCGTATGTATCTTTGTTATTTGCATCTTTGTATGGTTTAAGTTTTGGCATCATCAAAAGGGGAAATTGTTAGGAATTTTATTGTTTAGATTTTGATGAATGCCATGTAAAACTAGAATAGAAAGTTGGCATGATTAACATTGTAAAATGCGTTGTAATGAATAGAGTGGCCAAGGTCGAAACGACTATGCCCTAACATGCGAAGACAACTAAAGTGGAAGGAAGACTGCTGTGTGAGGCAGTGAGTATAGCAAAAAAGAGTGAGCGGGAGACTCTCTTGAAGAAGCGGTGAGATCTGGTGGTGGAGCATCAGTCAAGTCGGCTGAGAAAAGCCAAAGTCTCGAAGTTGAGTAGCGAGAAGAGTCATCCAATGATTGGAAGGCGACTCAAAGTCACCTGGGGAAAAAGCAAGGAAATGCGGTCAGTCGAGATAAGCTGTGAAAGAACCGTTGCCGCGAGAAATCAAGAGATTTACTTAAACAAGTAATATCTCCATACCACCTTTCTTGGAGTGCTCGGTCGAGAAGCGTGCAAAGGAATGAACGATAGGAAGCACTACAGTGTCGAACTACGAAAAAGTGAAACAACAATTCATACGAGGAAAGCAACCATTCCAGAGCTAAACCAACGGTTGCAAAGTGACTTTCAAAAATAAGCTTATCTCTTCGAACAAATTTTTGAAAGTTCACTATAAAAGGAGAGTTTGTTTGAGAGAATGTGATGCATGAATGACACATCGTGAGATAGACAAGCACATTAGAAAAAAAGCTGAAACAATCTCAATCCTCAAACTGCATTTTGAAGTACATCAATCGACAACTTTTTGTGAAGGAAGAGAACTTCAACCGATTGAAGAGAAACCTTTGAAAACAAGGGGCCTACTTTCGGGAAGGATTGTAGAAAAGTTCAAGAGTTGAACTAAGTCTTAAGCATTTGGAGGGCTTCGTGATCAAATCAAGAGCTTGAGCAAGTGGTACATGTGTAGCAAGGCGGTACCACAGTGAAGAAAAGCGAGTCGTCAGAAAGCCGGTGAGTGATCAAGGCGTCTCAGGCCCGAGGTCCCAAAGGATCAAGTCGGTTGTTGTGATCAAGACTTGTATACGGATTATTACCACTTTGTAAGCGATCATTACTTAGTGGATTCCTCCGGGGAGTTGGAGAAGAGAGGAGTAGAAGAATTACCCCATCTTGAACCTCTATAAAAACTTTCTTTGTGTCATTTACATTTCGGCATTTACATTCTGCACTTTTAGCTTTGCTTATATCTGTGATAAATTTGCTATCCATTTGATAATTTACAAATCTAAATCAAGCTCACTAATATTTTGCTTAATCAAACTTAAGGGTGTTAAGTCTTCATTGAAAATAAAACCACGGTGAGTTAAATTGTGCCAACGTGAGTTACTCCATCAACGGCTCAATTTGAGTCTATTGAGAGATTAACTCTCTTGGTGACTAATTCATTGTCCATCAAGGACACGGTGTGTAGAATTAACTCTGTAGATTTAAAGGACTAAATCGAAAATTTGGTAAGGTTTATTCAACCCCCCTTCTAAACCTTACAACACCCCCCAGGACCTCACCCAGACCATCATCGCTCTCTCACGGCGACATATCAAGGTGTGGATGAGTATGATCGGTGGTTCGATTAGAGAAGCGAATCTTGGCTTTCTCACGAGCTTGACTTCACTGCCCGATCTCTGCCTTCTCTGTCTTTGAAGATCGCAGATATACAAATGCGATTTTCTTCATCGATCTTGGACCCGCGATGGTCAATCCAAAAATTCAACGATTCTTCTTCTTTAATAAACTCCGGTCTTTGGAGCTGTTCCCTGGATCGACTGACTTCCAGCTTCCTCCATTCTCACAGGCGATTTTGGATGTGCGGATATGGTGGGGATAGGATCATCACGTCATCATCTTCTTCATCATTATCTCCTTGCTGTCCTCGTTCTCGGGGATTGAAGGTAGCAAACTTTCTTTGCTCCACACCTCGGCGTACATTGCGGGGAGGATACAACCACATCAGCAGGAGAGTTTGCTTTCTCGGCTCTTAGCTTGTGTCTCAATTTATTCGACTACGTTTGTGTCTTCAATTTGCCTCTGCTAATAGGCTTCAACTGAGGACTGTGTTTCATCAATAATTTCGGGAGACTCTCTTCTCTAGTTGTCTCATGATCTGTTCGGTGAGTGGCGGACTTTCATTTGTTTTCTCAAGCTCGATCGCTTGAAAAGTCTTCACCTTTTGGTCTCACGGAGGAATTTAAGTTCGGATGCGGTTTCTCAGAGTCTGGCGGCGGGGGCGTCTTTGTTGTCTTTTACGAGGAGCTTGCTTTAAGCATCGATCCTCCTTTTCTTGACAAGCGGGAGAAGGTATTTGAGGTTCCTTCTCGGCTGCCAGTGCGAGGCGGTGTGACTTCGGCTGCGGGGCGGGTGCATCTTTTATTTTCTTTTTCTTTCTGCGGGCGGTGATCTTCTTGTAGATGCGGGCGACGACTTGGGGAGGAAGGCATTTGTTTCTTGAGGGCGGTGATTCCCCCTCACTCGTATTAGGCGGAACATTTTCTTGTTGACATGGAACGCCTTTCCATGTCGAAGAGGACTCCTTTAACTTCAACATCCGGCCAATCACGGTCAGTACCCGGGGATCCTCAAACGAACCATCCTCGGCTTGAAGGATTTATTCCCAATATTAAAGCGGTCTGCGTATACAAACTTCGGCCCGTTCACCCTTCTCTTCAATGATCGCGGCCATTCACGATCGACTTAGTTTTAGACGGTGGTTAAAGCTTCCAAATTTGATGTCTATGCATTTGGCAACAATGTCGGCCCGAGTTTGTGGTAGTCCTCCTTCAACGACTTCTTGTCGGTTTGTGTAGACAACCTTAACGCGGCCGTCGGGTTTGAATCTTCTTCCCGCAACAACGAAGTTAATATAAACTTCATAAATCTCGGCACTCATTAGCGGCAACAAGACAATGTTTTGCCAAATCCTTGGCGATTATGGTGAAATCTTTCCGTGAGCGAGAGGACTTGATGCCCTCATCGTGAACCGGCGTTCACATAGAAGCGTGCGACCTCCTCCCGTAGTTCATCACAAAACTTCATCGACAAAAAGGGTTTGATCTGATTTCTCAACTTCTCTGCTATTTTCTTCACAAGGTTTAAATCGACCCTTGTTTGATCATGCCCTCGAAATCATGATAGATCCCGTGTGGATTTGCTTTCCCAATTTGACAAAGTCGTACGTAGATGCCATTTCTCGAAGATTTACCGAATGAACCTTTGAAAAATAAGCTTTGAAGATTTGTAGGGTTTTGAGAGTAAAAATGCTTTCTTAGCTCTTGAGAGAGATGAATAGTTTTGGTAAAGTGAGAGAAAGTCGGACAAAATGGTATATGTATGGGATATGAAAGGGCGTGCGGGTGGTTTTGAAATTTGATCAAGATCAACGGCTCAAATTTTGCACGCCGATTAGCATTTAATTTCTTGCATTTAATGCGGACATTTATAACCAATCATAAGCTTGGTGTGCGACTTTTATTTGTACCTGCGTCATAATTATCTTGGCGTCATTCTTGAAAAAACATCCCGCAGTAAGCATTGCGTTTTTGTCACTTTGCTCATAAGTGACTCGACATTCCTTAGTGATTTAACTCTTCTCTCTTTGCACATAGGTACTCGGTTTGTCACTAACTTGATGCGATTGATTCTCGAATCTGCTAATTCACTTAGGTTGATTCAAGGATTCAACTCTTTTTCATCTTTTCATGTTCCATCTCTTTTCTTTGAGTCTTGAGTGTCAGCTCGGCTCAATTAACCACTAATTCATGCTTGAGTTCTTCAAATCTTGATTCACATAATGGTTTTGTGAATATATCGATAAATTGCTTGTTTATCGGTTGAGATATATGAAGTGATATCGACATCAATGTGCTTTGTTCTTGAGTGCAATCTGAGTTAAGTGATTGCGATTGCAACAACGTGTTGTCACACATGATTGGAATTTCCTTTTCTTCAACTTCGTAGTCTCTCATTCTTTGTCTCATCCATAAGACTTGGGCCTGATATTGTCCATGACTATGTATTATGCTTGAGATGTAGAGGTGGCTATTGAATTTTGCTTCTTGCTAAACCGGGAAATTAATCTATTTCCAAGCATTTGACATGTACGAGGTACTCTTCACTGTCAACTCTACATCGAGCATAGTCCCGTCGAGTAACTAATTAGCTTGAATCAGCTTTCCTTAGGATACCATAAGCCACTTATTGGCTTCCTTTCAAATATCTCAAGATTCTTTTGGCTTATGATCATGTGGCTTTCTTTTGGAAGCGATTGAAATCTTGCACATACACCTCTGACAAATGTGATGTCGGCCTGCTTCTTTGTGAGATAAAGCAATGATCGATAAGTGCTATGTATCTTGTTTGATCCACGAGGCTTGCCATCATCTGTATCCATATCCATTTTGGTGATGTATTCATTGGTATTTTCATGAAGACTTCTCTTCCATACCAAATTTCTTCATTAAATCTACGGTGTATTTTGTCGACTTATGAAGGTTCCATCCTTGGTTTTTACTTGGAGTCGAGGAAGAATGTCGACTCTCCCATCATGCTCATTTCAAATTTGCTTTGCATGAGATTTGAGAATTTATCACACAACTCTTTGTGCGTGGATCCAAAGATGATGTCATCCACATATATTTGGACAAGCGGTATACTCTTCCCATTTTGAATTACGAAGAAGGTTCTATCCACTTTGCCTTTTGTGAATCCGTTTTGTCGATCGAAAATTGTGATAATGTATCATACCATGCTCTACAGGTGCTGTTTCAATCCATATAAAGCTTTCTTGAGTTTGTATACTTTATCTCCAAGAGTCTTATACTGTTTGAAATCCTGGAGGTTGTTCAACATACACTTCTTCCTCAATAACCCGTTAAGGAATGCACTATTTACATCCATTTGATATACAATGAAGTTCTTGTGGCGGCATAGGCAAGAAACATTCTTATGGCTTCAATCTTTCTACTGAGGAGCAAAAGTTTCATCAAAATCTATTCCTTCTTCTTGGCAATACCCTTTGGCTACCAATCTTGCTTTGTTTCTTACGACATAACCTTCCTCATTCATCTTGTTTACGAACACCCATTTTAGTGCGATAACATTTTGAAGGGTAGGTCTTTGAACGATTCCCATACTTTGTTTCTTTCAAACTGATTGACTCTTCTTACATGGCTTGAATCAATATGTGTCATCGATGCTTGTGACACATCTTTTGGCTCTATCGTGAGATAAAGCAAGTGAACATTGCTTCTTGTTGAGCTGCGGATCTGGTTTTACACCTTCTCTTACATCTCCAATGATTAGTTACGGTGGATGGTCTCTCGGCCGTCTTACATCAGGTTGGAGTAAGTTAGGCTTGGATTGATCGTCTTGCGGTGTTTGTGTTATTTTGATCGGCTCTCTCATCATCACTTAGGCTTTTGCAAATTTTCCGGTGTCTTTGAGACTCGGCTATCTCATCTTCATTTGGGTTTATAATTCGACTTGACTTCAACATAGGGACTCTTACGCATGGTAGGTGATTCATCTTATCGGTGACTCTTCAGCGTCTTCTCCATTTACATTGGGCTTATCAAACACCACATGGATGGACTCTTACGTAACCATTGTCCTCTTGTTGAGCACTATGTAGGCTTTGCTTTTTATTTGAGTATCCCATAAAGATACCTTCATCGACTTTAGCATCAAAAGCACTTTAAATTGTCTTTGCCATTGTTATGGATGAAGCATTTGCATCCAATATTCTAAAATATGCAACATTTGGCTTTCTCCCTGTCCAAATCTCATAGGAGTCTTTGTCATTATCATTTATCATGCATCTATTTTGAGTATAGCATCTTTGTGTTTATTCTTGACCCAAAATTGTTTAGGCAACCTGCTGCGGCTAACATGGTCTTTTCTTTGCTTCTTTGAGTGTTTTGTTCCTTCTTTTGTGCTCCATTACCAACTTTGTGGAGTCCTTTGCTGCGGATAATTCATGACCAATACCGTTTTCAACCGCAATCTTTTGAGTTATTAAACCATTGACAAATTTAGTTCCTCATCGAGGATCTTATTTTGATAATGGTTTGACTCTTCTCATTTTGGATTCTCTTCATCGATTGTGGTAGTTTTACTGCGGGGTTTCTTTCTTCTTACACATGAAAGTTGTCCATGTGTATCTTGAGTAGTCATCTACTACCACCAGGGTGTATTTCTTTCCAACTTATGCTTTCATTTGGTTCAAGCTGGACCAAATAGATCCGTATGTAGCGGTCAATATTCTTGTTGAAGATAGACATGTCTTTTCTTTGAATGATGATTTGATCTGCTTTACATCGGCATGCATCACATACACTTTCCTTCTTATCACGTTGGAAGTCCTTCCACAAGATTGCTCCTTACAAGCTTGTTAATTGTTTTTGAAGTTGATGACTCGACTTCTTATCGACGGCCAACTTGATTCAAGCGTGCTCTTTGCTAGCACACAAAGTGCTTAGTGTTGCGATTGACCAATCTACCACATACATGTTCTTTTGTACACTACATCATTAGATTCGATGTTCTTGATTTAGCACACTCCCATATTGAATCCAACATTATAGCCCTTGTCACGAGTTGACTTATGGTTAGTAAGTTGAAATTGAGGCCTTGAACATATGCAACATCTGTAATTTCTAACCCGTTTTCTTGATGGATCGATGCCTCTTATTTCTCCTGGAGCTTCATTCCTCCAAATATGACTTTTGCACCTCTAACTTCCTTAAATTTTGTGATTTTTCTTGTTTCTGTCATGTATGCGGAGCGACCACTATCCATATACCAGGTTCCTTGGCACTCATTTGCTCGCTTGAACACGCAATCAAGGAAATTAGGTTTTAGGTACCCATACTTATGCAGGTCTGAGGGGATTAGTATTGTAAGATGATCCAACCAACTTTATAGCGAATAATTTGACTCTACAGAGGTTGCCATCTATCGATGCCATAATCATAATTAACTTTGGCAAATTTCTTGGGGTTTTAGGTTCATCTTTGTCTCTTTTGTCTACGTATGCACATGTATGTGTTTTAGCAATTGCTTTGTTTGGGTAGTTGTGATATCTTTGAGGATAGTGCTTGGTGCATATGTGTCGATGATAGCTCTTTTGCCTTTGGAATGGCCCTTCTTGAGTTCTAGGCCTTTGCCATTTAGGCTTATATTCCATAGGTCTTCTTTGATAGTTCACATTATTACAATCGGCTTGGCTTGGGTAATTTCTACCATTCCCATCATATGTGTTCCTTTCATAGAACTTACGGGGCTTTTGGTAGCTCTGTTTCTTCTTTAGAAGTCTTCCTATTTGGAGTTCTTTGAGAACTCGGCTAGATTTCCTCTCAGTTGTCCTCTCGGCACACTCAGTTGTTTTTCCTTTTCCTTTATAACCAAGGCGGTTTGCTTGTGGTTGTGCTGGAATGGATGTGTGTGCGCTATTTGGAGTTTTGGATTTTTGAGATGCTTCATTGCTTGAAGATCCTTTTTCCATAATTACTTTTGGAGCTTGACTTGGTATAGAGGAATTAAATCTAGCTTTGTCTTATCTCCACATTCTCTTTGGCTCATAATAAGATCATCGAAAGATTTAGATGCTTAGTAAATGAAGCGATCACATTTTGAGGTCATTTTCCCTCTTTTCTGTGCGATTATCTCTGCTATTAGCTTAGCATTTTCAACACTTTAAACTTTTATTCTCATCGGCTATGTGACTTAGAGTACTCGGCTTCTTGAGTCATTTGTGAGTTTTGAGTTTTAGTGAAATTTTGTTTTCCTCGTTTAGTAGTGTGTGTGAGGATTTAATGTGTTCAAAGTCTTTCATCATTTTGCCTAATGAATCATAAAGATTAGTGGGTGATGAAGTGTGTGTGTCACAATCACTATCACTAGAATACGAGTGTGATGAGTTAGAGTGTACCTCATCTTCTTGGTCGGGTTGGTCTTGTTCTTTGGCCATTAGGCGGATAAAAACCTTGCTTGAGAGTCACTTGGTAGTCGACTTCACTACTCTCAGGAGTCTGCTTGTGTCTTTTGACTTGGTTGTCTCGTGATCTCTGCATGACTAACATTGCCTTTTTCTTCTCTTGTCTTCTTTCTCACGAAGACTTTTCTTTCCAACTTCATTCACTGTATTTGTTGACTACGAGGATATGGGCATTCGATAGCATAGTGACCCGGCTTATGCGGTTCGGCATAAATTTTCAACCTTTTGATCGATTCTTTCCATCCTTGGATTGGCTCTTTGATACTCAACCTTTTGATGCTCTTTCTTTTGGTGTCTATCTTCCCTTGACTTGGAGGGAGGAGTGTCTTACGGAGGATTCACCTTTGCCTCTTTTGTAATTCTTGTTGAAGAATTTGTTAAACCTTTTAACCATCGGGGCAATCTCCTCTTGGTCGATGACCCTTGACCTCGGCTCTTTTACCATCCTTAACTATTAGGCATTTGTTTTGGGCACGATTGTCTCCTCTGGGTCTTTTCTTCTCATTTCAGTTAAGTAGGCTTTGAGATATGAGAATAGCTCATGGTTGGATGTTTTTGATAGGTCACTGGGTGTCTCGGGGCCATGACTTTCATTTCCCACTCATTGGGAGACTTATTAGAATCTTCATACACATTTCCTTATGTGTATATTCTTTTCAAGTGCGAGATAGCTCATTGGTAATTTCTATGAGCCAGAGCATCCGGTTGATCGAGGTTTCTCTGCAAGCATCTTAATATTTTCAAATTTACATAAACGGATAGTTTTATTTTCCTTCATTAAACTCGAGCCTTCACAAATCGGGGTTAGCTTATCCCATTTCTTTGCGATCTTGCGATTTGACTTTATTGAACATGGCTTTGTCGAGTTTTGTAAAGAATGTCGCCTTGCCACGTTGTCCAAGTTGTATATTTTTCTGTCATCATTTGTCCATTCGGCTCTTGGTTTTCAACCATAGCATTTGATGCAGGAAGCAACATCCTCTTCTCCTTGTTTGCAGCGTGACCTCCTTGCATTTGTGTTTACTTTAAAATTTGCGGAGGCCCATCTTCTATTACTATCCACATTTCATCGTGTAATCTTGATAGATGAGCACATAAGCAATTTTCGATCATCAAATTCCTCGATTGTGAACATAAGGATGCGTGTCAAATTTGCATCCATGATAATAATTTTCTGAATAAAAGAGTTTTGAAAGATCAAGTCTAAAGCAAGCTTTGAGAGATTGGAGATCTAGTTCAATAACTTGTGCGGAAGGCTCGATGAACCAACCCCGCTCACGATACCACTTGTAGGTCCCAAGGGGGTGCGAGTGTAAGGTTTAGAAGGGGGTTGAATAAACCTTGCCAATTTTTCGATTTAGTCTGTTAAAAGTTCGAGTTAATACTTCCGCTAAGTCATTGATGGGCCGACTAAGTTAGTTAACCGAACAGTTAGGCACTCAACAGACTCGGCGAAGTTTGTTGATAAAATAACTCAATTTCTTAATCTAAAACTTAATCTTGTGATATGATTTAAATGGAAGACTTAACACCCTTGAATTTGGTTTAAGTTTGTTTTAATACATGGTTTTAGCACTTTGTTGATTATCAATTGGATAGAAAATTTATCGGCAAATATTGAAATAATATCGAGAAATTAAAGTCTTTGAAATGTAAATGACACAATAAATTTTAGAGAGGTTCGAATATGGGGTAATTCTTCTGCTCCTCTCTTCTCCAACTCTGGAGAATCCACTAAGTATTGATCAATGTACAAAGTGGTTATCGCTCGGTCTAGATGCAAGTCTTGATCACCACGGTGATTTGATCCTTTGGGACTCGATGTCACGGAGATGCGCTTGGTTATCTGTGGCTTCTCGTGCGACTCGAAACTTCTTCACAGGCGGTTGCCTTGCTACTACTGACCCACTTGCTCAAGCTTCTTGGATTTGATCACGAAGCCCTCCAAAAACTTGAGGCCGTTCGACCTTGAACCCTTCTACAATCCTTTGTGAAATGTAGACCCACTTGATTCTTCAAATGTTTCCTCTTGGTGATTGAAGTCGTCTTTCCTTCACGGGTGAGTGTTGGATTGATTTCCTTCGTAATGTAGGCTTGAGGATTGAACTTGAATGACTTGAGTAGGTTATAGTTTGAATAATAGCTTGAAAGTTCTAGGTAACAAGGTTAACCTTTGTTCAACGATTTTATACCATTGATTTGGGCTTCCTAGACTTGAGTTTTGTGTTGTTTTTGATTATTTTGAGTCATTTGAGTAGCCAAGCCATGTTGAGAGCCAATTATATTGAGTTTATAGTCATAGTTGTTACCCAGGGCGGGTTTTTGTGCATATAACATGGTTGGGCGCCGCAGCTCCAGGCGGAAAATACTATGTTTCTCCACCTTTTTCTTGAACTTTTGAGGGTTATAAATAGATAAATGGGAGGAGCTTGATCTAGGGTATGGAGGAAAGGCTGGGAATACACCCAAGAACACAAGAAACACATCAATTTCATCAAGGAAGAATCAAGGAAGAATCAAGGAAGAATCGGGTCGAATCGGAGCTTGAGGATTGAAAGATGTCGAGAGATTATCCATTTCCCTAAGTTTTCTCATTCTTTGTGCTTTAATCTTTCATTTTAGCTTAACTTATGAAGATGAACAATTTGTCTATGAGTTGTTTATTTATAATGGGTAGCTAAACTTCTTGTGATTTCCGGGTTTTGGAAGTAGATTAATTGAACTCTTGTTGATTGTTTTAATCTTAATTGAAATTATTGTCTTGAAGCTTTATTTGAGTACTTTGTTCTTATTCTTGTTTTATCATTTGGCGATGATTTAGCATGTTTGATATATTGATTCATAATTCGAGAGATGAGTTTCAATATTAGATCTTGAGTACTTGACATGAATATTTGCATAATCGTGAGGTTTGTGAATATTTGTGAGGATATTTGATCTTTTGTGCATTTTGGGAGTTGTGTATCTTATGTTGAGTAGAGATCTAGCATAGATATTTCAATCTACACTTTATATACATCTCGAGAGGGAGGATAAAATCACCGTTGTGATCGTCTTATAGGTGTATTGATAATAACCGGCTTTGATTAAATCGTAAAACAAGAGGAATATTAATTGAAACCATAACTTGGGAATCCATTTCATTTCCCTTGGTAATTCCACTATTATTTTCATCTTGTGTTTTTGTGGTTATTCTTATCTTTTCTTCCACAACAATCATTCATTTCGATCGTCTAAATAAAAATAAGGCTATCTTAGTTCAATACTTAGCGCATTAATTTATTAGTCCTGTGGATTCGATAACCTTACTTCTCTATATTAAAACTTGACACGTAGACTTGCGGTAAGAAAAATCTCTAACAAGTTTTTGGCGCGGTTCTTAGGGGGACTAATCAATTTTGGTGCTAATATTGCGATAGATAGAATTATTCTTAATTTAGACATTTTTTTTATTTTTTCAATTTTCTTTTGTAAATTCTACTTCTCAATACTTGATTTATTTCTTTGAATTGGTATAGGTGCACCTATTCGGATGGAAGAAGCAAAACCATCTTTGGAAGGCATACCCTCATTTCATTCATGAATCAAACGACTTCATTTATGAGTCAAATAAATTTATTCATGAGGGAAATGGGAAATAGCCTTACCAAAACGAAGCAAAGATGGACAAGATGAAGTTGCAATTGACACGATTGGCCAATACTATGGATTCACAATTGAAAAATCTCGAGACTCAAATGGGCGATTAGTTACAATTGTTGGTGGGCAACATCAAAAGAGCGATTTTTAAGCACCACGGGCTTGAACTCGAAAAGAACAATCTAGTGCCATTCATCAAAGGGTGGTCACAGAATACTGAGGAAGCGAAAATCCTGGAAAAGCAAGAAAGTTCGGAATCAAACACGGATTATGTGTCTATGCACTTTCAACCCGTGTGTGAGTGAATGCGAAAAAGGAGCAAAAAGCAGGACAAGAAACACGAACCATGTGTATGCGCGTCTTTGCGTGCAAGATATCATAAGAAAACTATTACATAATGAGGCGAGCACGAACAATGCGTATGCACACGAACAATATCGCGTAATTCAAATCAAAGTGTTCTAACACCAGGACTCCACTCTTTCTTGGAAATCTAATTATGCATTACTAGATGCAAACAATGCAAAAGCGGTTCTTGACCACGACCCAAAGCAACTAATATATGCATTCAAAGGTGGTACAAAATGAAATTAACGGCGTCGAGCTAAAGGCGTTAAATATAGCGCTTGTTGGGAAGCAACCCAGCGGTTTGTGGTGTGATTTTGTTTTTATTTGTTTTCTTAAAAAAAAAAAAAAAATTACCTGATTTTACTTACAACCATGCACGGGTAGGGCGTGCGTGAGCATACGACCCGTGCGTGATTGAAAGTGGAGATGTTGATACGGCCCCACACACGGGCGGCCGTGCGCAAAGCGCCGCGACCGTGCGTCCTTGGTGAGATAATATTAAGGTACAAAATTTGAAGTGATGGTTGAAGGAAGAAGTCTAGCGATATGAGGAGATGCGGAGGGCCACCACCCGCACAATGAATCGGGTAAATCCACACGTTTTATATTGAAATTCTATCTTCTCTTACGTGTGATATAATTTCATTTAAGTTTGGGGGAGATAGTTATTTTGATATGAAATGTGTGGATTAAAAAAAAATTTGCATTTTTGTGTGTTTTCATATAGTTGCATGTAGAGCATTTTAGGTTGCATTGCATTAGAAGCACGTTTACATCTTTAGCACGTTTATTGCTTTCATAGAGTTTAGAGAGTGAGTTGGCCGATATTGAGATTCTCGTGCTTTATTTTTGAAAATTTTGTATTGTTTGGATTGGGTGTCGAGTATGAGTTGATTGAGCCGTGAATAGATGACTTTAAGCATATGGATATTGAGAACGTGGTATGATGCTTTGAATTACATAATTACAAGCTTGTGAGATTTTGAGCCTTTCTGCTTCTATTTTGTGCGATCTTGTTTGTAATTTGAGTGTATCATTCATGTTGTTAGAATTCTAGAACTTGCTCTGGCATCTCTGTCGAGGTCACATGTTGTATGCGGTGTGAAAATGATCAAAGGCCATTTTGTTAGCCCTTCAAACCTTTTGCTTACCTAATGATGATATTGAAATCCCTAGTTAGCCAACTTGAGTCTATTGCCTAATTTTTAATAGCCACAATTCAAGCACCAACTTGATAAATCTTTTTACCCAACACTTGGCGTATAGCATTGAGTAAAAGAATTGAATAAGGGTGAATGGGTGAAATCAAAATGTTAGAAGGTGATGTTATAGTTGGTTGATGAGAACAAAGAAAAAGAAAAAGGAGATATGAAATGTTGAAAACTCAAAAAAAAAATAGATCGATGAATGAGTTTTCTTTGAATGAACTTGGAGGTTAAAAATTGTAATGTGAATGGTTGAGTTTACAAAATAAAGGGGATGGAGATAAGAAGAGTTGGTGAAAATGAGAGGTGATTTGAGTAGCATATTGAGCTTTAATGTAGATGAATTATATGCTCACGTCTATACGCTCGAGTTTGAGTCACTCATCCATATTTTCCTACCCCAACCAAAAGAGCCTTCATTACAACCAAAGGAAAAAGTCCTTTTTGATTCACAATTTTGCATACATCTAGTGGCGGAGATATGAGGCGATTTGCAAGCCTATGGTAGTGCAATATTGAATTGAATTTAAGCGTAAACACGTCCTATATTCATTCGAGATGAGTATACACTTGATCTTTGTGAGGTGTAATTCTTAGCATTTACCATGGTTTCTTTAATATGTGCTCTATGTTAGATGTTTAAAGGCTTGGTTAATTCATTGCTTGATAGCTACGATGAACAATACAAAATTTTATGGAGTTGTTGTGCATTCTACTTTTTATTACTCCCAGTCATGTTTTGTCTTGTTTTTAAAAGTGTTGGGGAATGACCATGATTTAAGTTTGGGGGTATTTGTTCACTTGATTTTATACCATTGATTTGGGCTTCCTAGACTTGAGTTTTTGTTGTTTTTGATTATTTTGAGTCATTTGAGTAGCCAAAGCCATGTTGAGAGCCAATTATATTGAGTTTATAGTCATAGTAATGAATCGGAGTATCAAAACAAGTACAAACAAGCAAACAACGAGAGATTGATTTGAAGAAACGTCCAAAAGCGTTTGAAATTTCCATTACTGGCAGCGTTTCGTATTTTGGCCATAACTCTCTCTACAAAATTGATATTGAGATGATTCAAGTGGCTATGGAAAGCTAAGAGATAGGGCTACAACTTTGATGAAGGGCTCAAAATCAAATTCGGACATTTGGTGGGTGAAACAACTGGGCGAGCGCTGCAGCACCGTCGGCGGCGCTGCAGCGCCCGAGGCTGAGCGATGGTGTTTTTCTGGGTTAGGCGGGCGCTGCAGCGCGCGCCAGCTGCAGCGCCCAGGCGGGTTTTGTGCATATAACATGGTTGGGCGCCGCAGCTTTCCGGAAATTACTATGTTTCTCCACCTTTTTCTTGAACTTTTGAGGGTTATAAATAGATAAATGGGAGGCTTGATCTAGGGTATGGAGGAAGGGCTGGGAATACACCCAAGAACACAAGAAACACATCAATTTCATCAAGGAAGAATCAAGGGAAGAATCAAGGGAAGAATCGGGTCGAATCGGAGCTTGAGGATTGAAGATGAATCGAGAGATTATCCATTTCCCTAAGTTTTCTCATTCTTTGTGCTTTAATCTTTCATTTTAGCTTCTTATGAAGATGAACAATTTGTCTATGAGTTGTTTATTTATAATGGGTAGCTAAACTTCTTGTGATTTAGGGTTTTGGAAGTAGATTAATTGAACTCTTGTTGATTGTTTTAATCTTAATTGAAATTATTGTCTTGAAGCTTTATTTGAGTACTTTGTTCTTATTCTTGTTTTATCATTTGGCCAATGATTTAGCATGTTTGATATATTGATTCATAATTCGAGAGATGAGTTTCAATATTAGATCTTGAGTACTTGACATGAATATTTGCATAATCGAGAGGTTTGTGAATATTTGTGAGGATATTTGATCTTTTGTGCATTTTGGGAGTTGTGTATCTTATGTTGAGTAGAGATGCTAGCATAGATATTTCAATCTACACTTTATATACATCTCAAGAGGGAGGATAAAATACCATTGTGATCGTCTTATAGGTGTATTGATAATAACCGACTTTGATTAAATCGTAAAACAAGAGGAATATTAATTGAAACCATAACCGGAATCCATTTCATTTCCCTTGGTAATTCCACTATTATTTTTTATCTTGTGTTTTTGTGGTTATTCTTATCTTTTCTTCCACAACAATCATTCAATTTCAATTTCAAAGGAGATTGTGGTAATCTCTAAGGTGGTGTTGAAGAAGAGTGTGGTGCTCTTCAAGGTGTTGTAAGTTGAGTTTGTATTAATTTTGGTTATTAATAAAATTCTTTTTCTTTTTGAAATCCATCCCGGATATCTTGGGGTGGTAGAGGATTATGCCTGAGGTGGGTTGAACCTCTATAAATCGGCGTGTGTTGTTTACATTCCGCACCTTTGTTGTTATCTTTGAGCATTCGATTCGAAAAAGAGGGCGTGTCGAAAAGATGGAGATAATCTACTCACCCCCTCTAGATTATCGTGGCGCTTGGACTTACAAGTGGTATCGAGCCAAACTCTTTGGCAAGCTTGTTTCACATCGCGAGTGAAGAGGAACGATCGTCGGCTCTGACAGCTCATCTTCACGGCACCTCAACCACCAAGCCACCTCTATTTGATTCCAAAAATTATATATTTGGGAAAGAAAGAATGGAATGTTATTTACAAGGTTGCGGGTTCGATATTTGGGCGTCGTCATAAATGGAGAAATCATTCAATGATAAACACACCACACACTGCAAAGGCTTCAAAGAGCTCAATGATGAAGAGAAGAAAATCATCTCCTTAAGCGGTAAAGCTCTCAATATTTTATATTGTTCACTTACCAATTTGGAATTTGATCGTATTGTAGAAATTCGATCGGCTCATGAAATATGGCAAAAATTAGAAGCCATTCATGAAGTATATGCAAATGAAAGAGTCAAAAAAAGCATCTACTTCTCGAAGGGATCTGATGTCAAATCTAAGGAACAAGCCTCTTACAACTTCCAACTATGAAGAAGTTGAACATTGTCTTATGGGCATCGAAGAAGAAAACGAGGTATGTCTTAAACCCTCTACTTCCTGTGATATTGTTATACAAAATGATTATAGTGATTTGCAAAATGATTTTGATGATCTTCAAAATGAATTCCAAAGCTTGCTTGTTAAATACAAATATTTGAAAAAAGAATTCAATGTTTTGAAAAATGATAAGGATAGTTTATTTACTTCCTATGAATCACTATCATGTGCTCACACCACCACACTTGACAAGGTTAGAAACCTTGAAAAAGAAAATAGTACTCTTGTTGAGAATATTGATGGCATGAAAAATGATTTATCTAAATCGACTTGAGTACCAATGATATGACCGATATTATTGATTATTGTGATAATTCGAAACTAGAACTTGATCATAAGTTTAATGTTGTCAATCATATGAAAAAGAATCAAGTCTCTAAGCATGTTGGTCATTATGCTCCTAGAATTATTACTTGTTTCTATTGCGGTAAAAAAAGGGTCAAATACGGCTAATTGTTGTCGAGCTAAAAATAGCTCTAATTATTGTTGGAGACCTAAAAGTCTCAAGACTAATCCCAAAGGACCCAAGCACTTGAGGGTACCACAAAACAATGTTATATTAGGTACCCGTGAAAATAATAATCAAAGAAAATTCATACCACCAAGAAAACATCAAATGACCATTTCATTTGATCAAAGGAGAAAAACACTTTCAACAAATCCATTTTCCAAGAGAAAGACACTTTCAAAAATGGGAAGGCCACAATACTTGGAAATGGAGCAATTGGAAAAACCATCATCAACATGAAGATTTTCAAAAGGGAAGATACCATCAACAATGGGAGCGACACAACCCATGGAAATGGCGAAATTGGTAAACACGTATCTCCCGTTTAAATATGCATTTTATTTTGTTAGTATGCATGTTTTGATTGCAAATGAGTTTTCATTATTTTTAAAATTTAGGTCTTCAATATATTTGTGGGTTTCAAAATTTTTTTTAAAAGAAGACCTTGCATGATGTTTCTAAAACTCTTGTGCATTTAATTAGACTTATGTGGTTTATTATCTCTTATGTATTTTTATAGCATAAGCTCTTTTTCTTGATATCTCTTATTCTTGCCTACACTTGTGCTTTATTGTGCAAATTTTGTTTAAGAATTGTGTAGGATATATATCTCATATTCATTGGCTATTTCGTCATCAATTTTCTTAAACTATCGAGGTATGTTCACTCGTATTTCTCTTAGAACTCGATATTATGCTTATGCACATATCTTTCAAGATATTTCATTTCAACCCCTTAAGTGCCCCTAAATGATTTTGCAAATTTTTCTTAAAAGGGCACTACTCGTTAAGTCTCGATTTTCTCGAATATATGTTTTCCCGAAACCCGCATTTGTTGGACTTGGTCCAAAATTATCTCATTGCAATTAAAAACTTTTGGGGTGAAAAATCGAATTTTTGAAAAACCTGGAGATTGAAAAATTGCCTTTGGGGCCAGGTCAAGCGGGCGATCGGCCGCCACGCCGTCGACTGTCGCACCCCACCTCGGCCGTCGCCCGAGGGCAATTTTTCAAGATATAACCCGTCTGTCTTCACTTTTGAAAGCAGAAACATCAAACCTTCAAACCCTCGTTCGCAAGTTGCTATCACCCCCTTCTTCTTAAATCTTCAATTTTTCATCAATCTTTGTGATTCTTGTTGCTAATCCACCTATTTTTGCAAGAATCTTACATATATGGCTCCTCCAAGAAATTCCACCGGTCAAAATCCCACTTCGAAGAAGAAAAGAAGCGAGAGGGTTCTTTGAGAAATCGGAGCAAAGAAGAGAAGAAAGGGATATTATCCCAAAGGAACGTGGCTCAAGAACGTGATGACATTCAAAATCCCATACTCTCTCGGGCCCCAAATTGCCGAGCTCATGGAACAATTTCGCTCAAAAATTGTCGTCGGGCAAAAAGTAAGAAATCTTTTATTACTCAAGCTCCCCATTCTAATAATGTTCTTAATTTCATCAATAAATATGCGGAGTGGTACTATGAAGATTTGGGAATGGGTGGAAAGTCGATTGCTCGGACTAAAATTTGTCTTTTTAATTCATTTGCTAATGAATATCCTACTTATTAGAGGATTCTTTGAGGAGCAAGGTTGGATGTTTTTATGGGAGCATGCATTTGTTTTGTATGATGATGATATTATCCAACATTTTTATGCAAATATGTGGGTGCGATATGATGTTGATGATAAAAAGCCTGTGCGATTAATTCGTTTGTAAAAGGTCGTCACTTTAGGTGGACACCTAATGATATCTGTAAACTTCTACATGTTAGAGAAGGTGGTTGGGATTTTTCTCTTGTGCTTTATTTGGAATGATGATATGTTGGGGGTGTCTATGAGAGAAGTTAAGACCTATTTAGGCGTATGGCCAAAGTATTCATTGTTGGCGATGACAACTTGAGCACCGAATTTTATCATTATTGTCGCCTCTTGTATTTGTGGAAAAGCGGGTAAAATGCCTAGCAACATGGACTATTTTTGACTTATAAGATTCTTTAGAAGAAACCGCTTAACTTTGGCGCCATTCTTATTCAATGTCTAATTGAGTCTATCACTCGAGGAAATAAGAAGTTTGTTATGGGCAATTGGATTTATAAACTTCGTATACAATCGGGACTACCCGTCGGAATGTAATTGGAGGTATTTCAAAATGACTTTGACATTGATAATATCTCCCAAATGGTGACTATCTTGCGCAAAAATATGGACATCCGACCAACTAAGATGGCTAGAGGAAGAGGCCAAGATTCCCACGATCAAACGACTTCTTTGATGATGCCGAGGCCGCGAGATTGGCGGAGGAAGGCGAAGCAGAGCAATCCGGGAGGGTATCTAGGTGCTCAACCTTCTAGGAGGTACACCCAGCCGAATTTGATGATTTAAGATCTTTTCATGAAGCTAGGTATGATGCTTTGGAACAAAAGACCTCGAAAATGCAAAAATCAATCGGCAAGTTGAAGAAATTCATCAAAGATTTCATTCCCGGAACTTGCTTCTCTCTGGACGAGGATTGATGTCCCCACCCTTTTACTATTCTAGCATTTTCTCTCTTATTCATGTTGTTTTGTATTTCTTTTGACTCTCTTGTAAAACTCTAAATTTCACTGATGGATTTGCTTGTTTTCTTGAAAGGGTTAAGTTGAAAATGGCTTGTGGATGATCATGATATTGATGGAGTATTTGATGGTAAAAATACTCTAGTTTGACATTATTTGATAATTGGTATGAAGTACTTGATGGTAAAAGTGCTTCCTTTAATTTTTACTTAAATGCATTTGAGCTACCTTGATCATGTTGTTTAGATGGATAATTTGGGACATTTGTAATGTCTAATATACATTGTTTGATGCTTGACATGTATCACTTGATGGCTCTTTAATTTTTGCTTGATGGCATTGGTAATGCCTTGATCTTTTTTGGCTAAAATTATCTCAATTGGGTCGAACCCTTGAGAATTTATTTTGTTTTGAGCCTCTTTTATTGATGGACAAATGTTGAAAAATTGTTTTTTGGGTGATGATATGATAAACTTGGCTTAAACTCTTTTGCAAGGGCTATATACACCTTCTTTAAACGTTGACGCCCGCCAAGTGTTCGATATATTGCTTCAATGAAAAACTCATCACATACATGATTCTCTTATTTTTAAATGTCTTAAATTCTTATTGAGATCATGTTTTTGGCTAACAAATGAGCTTATGGTTTTCTTATGTTACATCTCTCCCATTTTTTTTGGTTTCTTAGCTTAAATTCTTTCAATGGTTGATAAATCGTATTATTGGCGCTTTTGATAAACTTGTATGATGTTTTTATCATCCTAACATTCTTTTTGATGATTCCAAAGGGGGAGAAACAAGAAAATGGCTCATTAGCTCAAAGAAGCTAATAAAAGCTTGTTATAAAAGCTATAAGCTATGACTCTTAAAAGCCATAAGTTGTGAGTTATATTTAGTCCAATTATTGCTTGATGGAATCTTATACATGTCTAATGATGTTTTGTTGACGAGTGGAGCTTATAAGCTCTTGAACATTATTCTTGATGTGCTTGTTGATAGGGGGAGCTTGTTCTTATTATGCCTATTAATATAATTACTCCCTTTATTGGTTGCTTATGTATTTTGGAAATTTTGGTTGCTTCCAAACGGTTAGATGTTTTTACCGGAAAATTGTTTTTAAAATTGTCCCTCTAATATTTCTAAAAATTGTTTTGGTTTGTAATCATCAAAAAGGGGGAGATTGTTTGGTACATGTTTTTATCTTACTTTTGATGATTTTATTTTTACACCAAAACAATGTTTTTAATTGTTGTCCAAATACTCCTATATGATTTAAAATGGTTTTAATATTTTCCGGAGTATTTCTTCAAGTTTTACTTTAGATAAAATTGGACAACACTTTTAATGATTTTATGTTTATAAGTTTTTACTTCAAAACAAGGTTCCTAAATGTTGTCTAAATACTCCCGATTGGTTTAAAATGTTTTTACTAAATTTTCGGAGTATTTCTTGAGTTTTATTTTCGACAAAAATCGGACACGAGGTCAACCGGTCCCCTTATAGGGCAACCCGTACCTGAAGATGAATTTTGAAACAGAAAATGAGAGCGGAAACGCGAAAAGCGACCGGGCGGCCAGGTCGACCCCAGTGTCGGCCGGTGATGTCGGCCGTCGACACCCACGTCGGCCATTACTGGCGTTTTATTGAAACATAACTCATTCTCTCTTTGAAACCCGTAGGGGGGACGGTTGGGGTGATGGTCGGCCGGTCAAGGTATAGGTCGGCCGGTCACCCCTTGTAAATGTGATGTGTTCTTTTCTTTTCTCTTATCTTTGCGCGACGGTGCATCCTATGTTTTGACACAAATTTCGACCGTTTGACGAGACAAACTTTCCTTAAATTGTGGGATTGATTTCTAACAGCTATATTCTTGATTTTAATTGTATTTTTCTTTAGATTTTCAATCCCCAAGAGGAGCCTATGCTTGATCAATCATCTCCTATAAATAGAGGAAGTTTTGGAGCAACATACACAACAATTGAGATACAACACAACAAGATACACTTCAAGCAAATATTTGTTTTCATTGTTATTATTCTTGTTGTAATTTTGCCTAGCTTATCACTTTCACATCCTTGAGGTCTAGGCTATTCTTGATTACACTTTGCACTCAATTGTAATATTCTTTATTGAGTTGTAATCTTGATTTTTGGTCATCATTCAACACAAGATATCCTTGTGAGTATTCTTGTGGTAAGAATACATACTTGGATGATCTAGGTGATAGGTGTGTCAAGTGTGGTGCTCTTGAGGTGTTGAAGAATTTGGTATTCTTCAAGATTGAAGATTGTGGTGATCTTCAAAGTGCCGTTGAAAGAAGATTGTGGTAATCTTCAAAGGAGATTGTGGTAATCTCTTCAAGAAGAGTGTGGTGCTCTTGAAAGTTGAGTTTGTATTAATTTTGGTTATTAATAAAATTCTTTTTCTTTTTGAAATCCATCCCGGATATACTGGGGTGGTAGAGGATTATGCCCTAGGTGGGTTGAACCTCTATAAATCGACGTGTGTTGTTTACATTCCGCACCTTTGTTGTTATCTTTGAGCATTCGATTCGAAAAAGAGGGCGTAATCGAAAAGATGGAGATAATCTATTCACCCCCCCTCTAGATTATCGTAGCCGCTTGGACTTACACTAGATTCATTGTGGAGTCATCTGCAGCAACCTCCGACCTAGCTGCAGTGGAGGGAGTTTCCCCCTCATCTGGCACACCAGCTGAGTGACTTGGATTGGGGTCACTTTCCTCCAAACTCCCGGCTGTTTCCTTTGAGTGTTCAGCCGTTGGGGCAGATGGTAAGACACCTTCAATAGGGGTTGGCTCGACTTGGGTCCCCGAATTCCCAGTTTCATCGCCATTACCCTTAGAAACTTCCTCAGAGTAAGTTGGGGAAGTGGTCACAGCAACAACAGTTGCAATCTGCTGCACCACTCCCATAGGGTCAATTTCCAGCTGTGATTTGGAAGACTCTCCTGGTCCTTCCATCAACTGTTGCTCATGCATCATCCTGGATTCCCGCATTGCTTGCTGCGTTTCTAGCTCTTTTGTCGCAGCAGCAGGGTCCAAATCTTCATCACTCTCTGAAAGTATGTCAAGATGTGGATGTGTATGATCAGTGGTTCCAGTTAGAGGACAAATACTGGCTTTCTCACGAGCTTCTGCTTCCTCTGCTGCCCTAGCCTGTTCGTTCTCTTTTCAAATTTGCAGCATATTGATGCAGTTATCTTCATCAGGCTTGCAAAGATCTTTGTATCAACTTCAAGGAACCTCGAAGAGTTCCTCTTCCTCTTCAATAAACTCTGGGGTGTTCAAACCGCACCCTAGAGTGACTCAACTTCCACTTCCTCCATTCTCGTAGACGATTTTGGATGTCTGGATATGGTGGAGACAGCATGATCACATCATCATCATCATCATCTTCGTGTTGTCCTCCAGTCTCAGGAATGGAGGGTAGCATAGCTTGCTGCTCTTCACCCTCAGCAGCATGTGTCGAGGGCGGAGACACAGCCCGGTCTACTAGAGACTTAGCTGTCTCAACTGTTACTTGTTCCTCAGTTGTTCTGTCCACAACTGGGTCTTTGACTTGTCTCTGCTGATCGGCCTCGCCCTTGGCGGTTTCATCAATAATCTCTGGAGACTCTACTTCTCTAAGTTTTTTTGATCTGTTCATTCGCTAAGTGGCAGACTCAGCTATTTTCTCAAGCTTTGAACGCTTGAAGAGTCTTCTTCTTTTGGTCCTCACCAGAGGAATTTCTGGTTCGGATACAGTTTCCTCAGAGTCTTGGGCGGCAGGGGCGTGCTTTCTTTTTCGAGGAGGCGGCTTTCTTGGCTTGTCGGTCCTCTTCTTCTTGACAAGCTGGAGAAGGTATTTGAGGTTCCTTCTTAGTGCGGCTGCGGGCGGGAGACACGAGCTGCGGGGTAGGTGACTCGGCTTCATGGGCGAGTGCGGTTGTTTTCTTTTTTTTTCTTTGGCGCAATGATTTTCTTTCAGTGCGGTAGCTTTCTTCTTGGGAGGAGACAACAAATTGTTTCTTGGTCACTGATTCCCCCTCACCGTATCCGTTCTCTTGGCATAAGCTCTCTTGAGCTCCGGAAAGATTTGATCGGAACATTTTCTTGTTGACATGGAATGCCTTTCCATGTCGGAGTGGAACTCCCTTCACTTCCATCAGCCCGACCAATAACAAGGCCATACCCCAAGGATCCTCGAGCGACCCATCTTCCTTGAAAGACTTATTTCCAACATTTTGGCGAGTCTGCTGTATATACAAACTCAGCCCGATTTACCTTATTTTCCTCCATGATTGCAACCATCATATCAGCTTAGTTTTGGATAGCTGATTAAAGCTTCCAAATTTGATGTCTACATACTTGGCAACAATATCCAGCAACTTATGGTAATCTTCCTTCAGCAGCTTCTTGTCAGCTGTATAGACAACCTTCGCAGCACAGTCAGGTTTGGCCACTTCCTGCCATGCAGCAGCCAAGTTGACATCAGCCTCCAATATCTCCGGCACTCCTTCTGACGGCAGCAATCAATGCTCCGCTAGATCCTTAGCAGTGATCGTAAACTCCTCTCCGTGAACAGACGACTTGATGCCCTCATCGTGAACTTCAGCATTCACGTAGAACTGAGCGAATTCTTCAACATAAGTCATCTGAAACTCCATCGTGAGAAAGGGTTTCAGCCCAGACTTCTCCACTTTCTCAGTTATCTTCTTCACAAGGGTTTCATCGGACCCCTGTTTGATCATACCTTCAAAATCCACAATAGAGCTAGTGTGGATTTGTTTTCCCAACTTAACAAAATCGTAAGTAGATGCCATTACTTGAAGATTTACCGAACGAAACTTTAGAAATTCACTTTGGAGATCTGTAGGGTTTTGAGAGAAAAGTTGCTTTTTTTGCTTTTGAGAGAGATGAACAGTTTGTGTAAAGTGAGAGAGAAACGGACGAAAGGGTATATATGTGGGTTATGAAAGGATGTGCATACGGTTTTTGAAATTTGATCGAGATCAACGGCTCAGATTTAGCACGTCGATTAGCATTTAATTGCTCGCTTTTAATGCGGCAGCATTTATATCCAATCATATGCTTTGTCGTGCAGCTTTTGCCTGTACCTGTCATTATTACGCTGACGTCATCCTTAAAACATTCCCGCTTATTAAAAACGACTGCGTTTTTGTCACTTAGCTCATAAATGACTTAATTTACTCCTTAGCTGATTCAATTCTTCTTCTCTCTTTACATAGGTACTCAGCTGTCAGCTAACTCGATCTGGTGATTTTCCGATCTGGTGATTCACTTAGGCGATTTACTGAACTTAGCTCCATTTTCATCTTTTCTTGTTTCATCTCTTCTCCTTGAGTTTTAAGTGTTAACTCAGCTCAATTAACCTAGCTCATGCTTGAGTTCTTCAAATCTTGATTCACATAATGGCTTTGTGAATATGTCGACTAATGTTTATCGGTTGAGATGTATTCAAGATGATGTCTTTTTTTCAACATGATCTCTTATGAAATGATATCTCGACATCAATGTGCTTTGTTCTTGAATGCAACACGGATTTTGAGTGATTGCAATAGCACTTGTTTTATCACACATAATTGGAATCTCTTTTTCTTCAACTTCATAGTCTCTCATCTGTTTGCCTCATCCATAAGACTTGGGCACAAACGAGTGCCGCAGACTATGTACTCGGCTTCATTTGTGGATGTGGCTATTGAATTTTGCTTCTTGCTAAACCAGAAACCAATCTGTTTCCAAGCATTTGACATGTACACAAGTACTTTTCTGTCAACTCTACATCCAACATAGTCAGTCCGAGTAACCAATAAGCTTGAATCCTTCTTCCTTTGGATACCATAAGTGACTTCCTGGCATCCTTTCAAATATCTTAAGATTCTCTTAGGCTGCGAGTCATATGGCTTTCTTTTGGTGCGATTGAAATCTTGCACATACACCTACAACAAAGGTGATGTAAGCCTTCTTTGTTAAGTAGAGCAAAGATCCATAAGTGCTCAGTATCTTGTTTGATCCACGGGCTTGCCATCTGCATCCATATCCATCTTGGTGATGTATTCATTGGTATTTTCACGAGAAAGACTTCTCTTCCATACCAAATTTTTCATTAAATCTCGGTATACTTTGTTTGACTTATGAAGGTTCCATCCTTCACATTTCACTTGAAGTCCTAGAAAGAATGTCAATTCTCCCATCATGCTCATTTCAAATTAGCCTTGCATGAGGTTTGAGAACTTATCACACAGCTCTTTGTTTGTAGATGCAAATATAATGTCATCCACATATATTTGAACAAGCAGTATACTCTCTCCATCTCGAATTCTGAAGAGTGTTCTATCCACTTTGCCTTTGGTGAATCCATTATCTGTCAGAAATTGAGATAATGTATCATACCATGCTCTAGGTGCTTGTTTTAATCCATATAGAGCCTTCTTGAGCTTGTACACTTTATCTCCAAGAGTCTTCTGCTCAAATCCTGGAGGTTGCTCAACATAGACTTCTTCTTCCAATAATCCATTCAAGAATGCACTTTTTACATCCATTTGATATACAATGAAGTTCTTGTGTGCAGCATAGGCAAGAAACATCCTTATTGCTTCTAATCTAGCAACATTAGCAAATGTTTCATCAAAATCTATTCCTTCCTCTTGGCAATACCCTTTGGCTACCAATCTTGCTTTGTTTCATACCACGGAACCTTCTTCATTCACCTTGTTTCTGAAAACCCATTTTGTGCCAATAACATTTTGATGAGTTGGTCTTTGAACCAATTCCCATACTTTTTTTCTTTCAAACTGATTCAGCTCTTCTTGCATGGCCTGAATCCAATGTGCAACATCCAATGCTTGGGACACATCTTTTGGCTCTATTTGGGAAATAAAACATGTGAACATTGCTTCTTGTTGAGCTCTAGATCTGGTTCTTACACCGTCTCTTACATCTCCAATGACTAGCTCTGGTGGATGGTCTCTTAGCCATCTCACATCAGGTTGGAGTAAGTTAGTTGGGTTCAGTCGTCTTGCAGCTGTGTTATCTTGAGCAGCTCTCTCATCATCACTTAGGTGCAGATTTTCCAGCTGTCTTTGAGATTCAGCTATCTCATCTTCACCTTGATTAATAACTCCAGTTTCAGCTTCAACATAGGGACTCTTACGTATAGTTGGTGATTCGACTTATCGACTAACTCTTCAATGTCTTCTCCATTTACATTAGGTTCATCAAAAGCCACATGGATAGACTCTTCGTGACCATAGTCCTTTTGTTCGAAGACTCTATAGGCTTTGCTTTGTTGAGTATCCCAAGAAGATACCTTCATCGACTTTAGCATCAAAAGCCTTTAGATTATCCTTCACATTGTTGTGGATGAAGCATTTACATCCAAATATTTTAAAGTATGCAACATTTGGCTTTCTCCCTGTCCAGATTTCTTAGGGAGTCTTTGTCAGCTGTCTATTTATCATGCATCTATTTTGAGTATAGCATGCCGTGTTTATAAACTTGACCTAAAATCTTTTAGGTAACCCTGCTTCAGCTAAAATGGTTCTTGCTGCTTCCTTGAGAGTTCTATTCCTTCTTTCTGCAACTCCATTCTGCTGTGGAGTCCTTGCTGCAGATAATACCATTTTCAACACAATACTGAGTTATTATTCCATTGACAAACTCAGTTCCTCTATCAGATCTTATCTTTATAATGGTTTGACTCTTCTCATTTTAAACTCTTTTCATCAGTTGTGGTAATTCGATTGACAAACTCAGTTCCCCCTTTCATTTTGAATTGTCCATGTATATCTTGAATAATCATCCACCACTAGTAGAGTGTATTTCTTCCCACTTATGCTAGCTGGCTCAACTGGACCAAATAGATCCATGTGTAATAGATGCAATATTCTTGTTGAAGATGGACTTGACTTCTCTTTAAATGATGATTTAATCTTTTCCCATCGGCATGCATCACAAACACTTTTCTTCTTGTATCTTTGATGCAGGGAGTCCTTCTACAAGATTACTCCTTACAAGCTTGTTAATTGTCTTGAAATTCAGGTGACTCAGCTTTTTGTGACACAGCCAATTTGATTCGGCTGTACTCTTTGCTAATATAGAAGTGCTTGGTGTGGCAGTCGACCAGTCTACCACATACATGTTCTTTTGTCTGGATCCTTGCAACACTACTTCATTTGATTCAGTGTCTTTGATTTGGCACACTCCCATATTGAATCCAACATTATAGCCCTTGTCACAGAGTTCACTGATGCTTAGTAAGTTGAAATTTAGGCCTTCAACATATGCAACATCTGTGATTTCTAATCCATTTTTCTTGATGGATCCAGTGCCTCTTATTTCTCCTGGAGCTTTATTTCCTCCAAATATGACTTTTGCGGCTCTAATCTCCTTGAACTTTGACAGATTTTTCTTGTTTCCTGTCATGTGTCTGGAACAACCACTATCCATGTACCAGGTTCCTTGGCACTTGTTGTTCCTTGAACTTGCAATCAAGGAAATTAGTTTTAGGTACCCATACTTGCCTGGTCATGAGGGGTTAGTGTTGTAAGATGATCCAACCAACCTATAGCCAAATGATTTGACTATAAGGGGTCGCCATCTATCCGTGCCATAATCGTAATTTGCTTTGGCAAATTGCTTGGGGACTTTAGGTTCATACAACTGTCTCTTTTGTCTGTATGACTGTGTGTGTGTGTCTTAGCAATTGCCTTCTTTGGGTAATTGTGATATCTCGAGTGTAGTGCTTGGGTGCATATGTGTCTTTGATAATAACTCTTTTTCCTTTGGAATGACCTTTGCTGAGTTCTAGGCCTTTGCCATTTTGGCATGTATTCCATAGGTCTTAGCTGATATTTCACATTATTCCAATCAGCTTGACTTGGGTAGTTTCTACCATTCCCATCATATTTGTTCCTTTGATAGAACTTCTGGGGGTTTTGGTAGCTCTGTTTCTTCTTCTAAGAGTACTTCCCATTTGGAGTTTGCTGAGGAACTTTGCTGGATTTCTTCTCAGCTGTCCTCTCAGCATACTCAACTGGTTGTTTTCCTTTTCCTTTATATCCTAGGCCAGTTTGTTTGTGATTGTGCTTTGGAATGACTGTGTGTGCAACATTTGGTGTCTTGGATTTTTGAGATGCTTCATTACTTGAAGATCCTTTTTCCAAGATCACTCTAGGAGTTTGACTATGCACAAAGGAATTGAATCATATGCCTGTCTTGTCTCCACATTCTTTTTGGCTCATAATAAGGTCATCCAATGATTTAGATGCCTTTGTGAATGAAGCAATCACATTTTTGAGATCATTTTCTCTCTTTTCTATAGCAGCTATCTTTGCTATAAGTTTAGCATTTTCAGCCTTCAGCTCTTTGTTCTCATTAGCTATATGACTTAAAGTACTCAGCTCCTTAGTCAGCTGTGAGTTTTGGCTTTTGAGCTGGCTGTTTTCCTCATTTAATAGTGAGTGTGGGGATTTAATGTGCTCAAAATCTTTCATCATTTTGCCTAATGAATCATAAAGATCAGTAGGTGATGAAGTGTGTGTGTCACAATCACTATCACTAAAATCTGAATGAGATGAGTTAGAGTGTACCTCATCTTCTTGGTTAGGTTGATCTTGTTCTTTAGCCATTAGAAAGATTAAGGCTTCTTCTTCAGAGTCACTTGAGTAGTCAGCTTCACTACTCTCTGAGTGCATTGTTCTTTTGACTTAGCCGCTTTGTGTTAGCGATCTCAAAGACCAACATTGCTCTTTTCTTTTCTTGCCTTCTCTCTCTGAAGACTTTTCTTTCTTCTTCATTCCTGTATTTGTTCACTACAGGATATGGATAGTCAATGGCAAAGTGTCCTGGTTGTCTGCAATTCCAACACATTTTCAACTTTACAAGCTCTTTGATTTCTTGACCTTTTGATATTCAACCTCTCTTCTTTGGTGGCCTATCTTCCCTTGATTTGGAGGGAGCTGAATGTCTTCTGGAGGATTCACCTTTGTTTCTTTTGTTGTTCTTGTTGAAGAACTTGTTGAATCTTTTAACCATCAAGGCAATCTCTTCTTGGTCAATGACTTATTTGGTCTCAGCTCTCTTCCCTTCCTTGACAATGAGTGCAGCTGTTTTGGGCACAACTATCTCCTCTTGATCTTTTCTTCTCAGCTCAAACTCATAGGCTTTGAGGTCTGAGAATAGTTCATGATTGGATGTTTTTGATAGGTCCATCGAGTGTCTTAGAGCCATGGTCTTCATTTCCCACTCAGCTGGGCGGCTCCTTAATATCTTCATACACATCTCCTTCTTGTATGTATTCTTTCCCAAGTGCTGAGAGCTCATTTGTAATTTCAGTTAATCTTGCATCCAGTTGGTCCATTGTTTCACCTGCAAGCATTTTAATGTTTTCAAATTTTTGAACAACAACAGATAATTTGTTTTCCTTGATTTGCTCAGATCCTTCACAAATTAGGGTCAATTTGTCCCAGTTTCTTTGGTACATTTTTGCAAGATTTGACTTTGTTGAACATGGCTTTGTCAAAGTCTTGTAAAATATATCCTTGGCCACATTGTCAAGGTTGTATCTTTTTCTATCATCATTTGTCCACTTAGCTCTTTGCTTTTCAACCATAGCTGGTCTAGGAGGAGCATCCTCCTCTCCTTCAGCTGCAGCAACTCTCCTTGCAGTTGTGTTCACCTTCATTATTTGCAGTGGCCCATCCTCTATCACTATCCATATTTCATCATGCAAAGCTGATAGATGAGCCTGCATACGTATTTTCCAGTCATCAAATTCTTCAATGGTAAACATAGGAATGCGTGTCAAATTTGCATCCATGATGATAGCTTTGTTGTTTCAAAAAAACCTTTGAAAGAACATGTGTTAAAAAAAAATTCTTTGAAAGATTGGAGATCTAGTTCAGTAACCAGTGCGGAAGGTTCAATGAACCAACCGCTCTGATACCACTTGTAGGTCCCAAGGGGTGTGAGTGTAAGGTTTAGAAGGGGGATTGAATAAACCTTACCAACTTTTCTATTTAGTCCTTTTTAAAATTATTCAGAGTAAATTTCACAGTTAAGTCCTTGATGGACAACTAAGTTAGTTAACCAGCAGAGTTAGCCACTCAACAGACTTGATTGAGCTGTTGATAGAATAACTCAGCTGCTTAGTCTTATACTTAACTTGGTTGTGATAAGATTTTCAGCGGAAAACTTAACACCCTTGAATTTGGTTTAAGTTTGTTTTAACACTTGGTTTTAGCACTTTATTAAATACCAATTGGATAGCAAATTATCAGCATATATTAAATGATATGCAGTAAGTAAATGTTGAAATGTAAATGATACAATAAATTTTATAGGGGTTCAAAGATGGGGTAATTCTTCTAATCCTCTCTTCTCCAACTCTTGGAGGAATCCACTAAGTATTGATCAGAGTACAAAGTGGTTATCAGTCCAGATACAAGTCTTGATCACACAGCTGATTTGATCCTTTGGGACTCAGTCTAGAGATGCCTTGGTCACACAACTGGCTTCTCGTACGACTCAGCTTCTTCACAGGGCAGCTGCCTTGCTACTACAACTCACTTGCTCAAGCTTCTTGGATTTGATCACGAAGCCCTCCAATAACTTGAGACTGGTTCGACCTTGAACCTTTCTACAATCCTTCTTGGAATGTGGACCCCTTTTGATTCTTCAAAAGTTTCCTCTTCAACAGTTTGAAGTTGTCTTTCCTTCACAGCTTGGTGTTGGATTGATTTCCTTCCAAGTTTAGGCTTGAGGATTTGCTTGAATAACTTGAGAATAATTTTGCAGGTTACAGCTTGATTGATAACTTGAATGTTCGTGGTTCAGGTAACCCTCTCTCAAAGTGATTCCTCAGTCTTTTATAGTGCTCTTTCAAAAAAATCGCCCGTTGAAGAGATAGGTTGATTTTCAAAAGACACTAGTGGGTCGTTGGCTTGTCTTGTTGCGATCCTTGAAATTGACATTACCTCGTATTAAATGAACCTTCACTTTTGAGCAGCGACACGTGCGATGCTTCCCATTGGTTTATTCCATTTGCACGCTTCTGGGACTGAGCACATTAGAATATTGCAGCATGGAAGTATTACTTATTTAAGTAACTTTCTTGACTTCTGTGCAACGGACTCTTTTCAGTTTTCTTGACTTGACTGCAGTTCCTTAACTTCCCCAGGTGACTTCGAGTCAGCTCCCAATCATTGGAAGACTCATATGTCACTTCAACTTGACTTGGCTGTCTTGAGTTGACATGACTGACACTTCTCACAGCTGTAACCAGCTGATACTCCTTTAGTCGAGTTCTTGACTTCTCCTCCTTGCCATACTCAGTTGCTTCACATCGGAGTCTTCATTTTAGCCTCCAGTTGACTTCTTGCATATCCGGTATAAGTCGACTTGACTCAGCTCGTACAACCCTATCTATTGCAATGCAAATTACAAAGAAAATGGGGTGCCAACTTTCTAGTCTAAATTTTACATGGCATTCATCAAAATCTGAACAATAAATTTCCCAACACATTCTGATTCAAGTGATAGTGATTGTGATACACACACTTCATCATCCACAGATCTTTATGATTCATTAGGCAAAATGATGAAAGATTTCGAACACATAAAGTCCTCACACACAATCTTAAATGAGGAGAACAACCGACTTAAAAAGTCAAAACCCACACCGACTGACTAAAGAGTTGAGTACTCGAGTCAAATAAATGATGAGAACACTAAGTCAAGGCTCAAAATGCCAAGATCATAGCGATCTTGCCAGCTTTATAGAAAAGAGGGAAAAAGATCTTAAAAATGTGATTGCCTCATTTACAAAACCATCCAAATCATTGGATGAACTTATTATGAGTCAAAAAGAATGTGGAGACAAGACATGCATAGGATTTAATTCCTTTGTGCATAGTCAAACTCTAAAAGTGATTTTGGAAAAATGATCTTCAAGTAATGAAGCATTCCAAAAACCCAAAACTATTATAAAGGGAAAGGAAAGTAGCCAGTTGAGTATGCTGAAAGGATAGCTGAGAAGAAATTCAGTCGAGTCCCTCACAAAACTCCAAACAGAAATACTCTATGAAAAGCAAACAGAGCTACCAGAAACCCCAGAAATTTCATCGGAGAAACACATATGATGGGAATGGTAGAAACTATCCAAACTATGCTGATTGGAATAATGTGAAACATCAGCATAGACCTATGGAATATAAGCCAAAATGGCAAAGACCTAACCTCGGCAAAGGTCATTCCGAAGACAAAAGAGTTTTTATCAGCACACATATTGTAACGACCCGGTTTTCAAAAAAATACAAGTGATTCAATAAAAGAGCTATAAAAGACATATTTTATAAAACAAAGCTTATAGTTAAAATTTTCATCAAATAAATAGAAGCACTTTTACCCATATAAAATATTTATCCTTCCAAAAATAAAACACTAATTATCAACAATATTTCAATACCATTGACAACAATAATTTTTTTCTTAAAAATCAAAATAAACTAAAATCTATTGTTTTCGCATCCACCGCCTCCAATCCTCGCTCGGGCTCCTCAACCTGAAAAGTTATGAAAATGATAGGGTGAGCTTCCACTTGCTCAGTAGGGACAAACTTTTGTCAATACATAATAAATCATACAAGCGTAAACACTTATAATAAAACATGTAATTTTCCTCTGTAATTTCCTCTGTCATTTCCTCTGACTGGCCAGTTAATAAATTTAGTACGACGGGCTTAACCCGAGGATACTTTTGATCCCGGACCTATTTACGGCCCCTGACTAGTTCCTCTGCATATCATATATAAATGAAAATACTCGCGTGAAGTATTATATAAACACAAGAATTAAAAATCCCTACCTCAACTGATTTTTATTAATCCGCGTAGTAACTAAAATTATTATTCTAATCCTCTTGATTCTCGATATTTGAATCTGATTTGTAGAGAAATGGGGTGATGTTTGTAAGAGAAAATTTTCAATTTATAGAGTTGAATTCTGAAATTTATGATTGAGAATTAAGTTCTTACATGAAAATTTATAAACCTTCACCTTTCATATTCTTTTAATTAAGTTTGAGTCCTTCTAAATTCATAACTGAAATTCTATTAAATGTGGCTAATTAAAATTATATTTTTCTGATTAATAAAATTATAATTCATATAATAATAATTAAAAAATACGGGATATTACACAGATGTTGGATAGTGGTTGTTCGGTTCAAGGACATATGACATGGATAGTGGTTGTTCCAGGAAGAAAAACAAAAACAAAGATTCAAGGAGATTAGAGGTGCAAAAGTTATATTTGGAGAAAATGAAGCTCCAAATGAGATCAAAGGCACAGGATCCATCAAGAAAAATAGATTGGAAATCACAGATGTTGCTTATGTTGAAGGCCTCAACTTTAACCTGTTAAGTATCAGTCAACTCTGTGATAAAGGCTACAATGTAGGATTCAACATGGGGATATGCCAGATCAAAGATGCTGAATCCAATGAAATAGTGTTGCAAGGATCAAGGCAAAAGAATATGTATGTGGTAGATTGGTCTACTGCTACACCTAGTACATGTCTGCTAGCAAAGAACACAGTTGAATCAAGTTGGCTGTGGCACAAGAAGCTGAGTCATCTGAACTTCAAGACAATCAACAAGCTTGCAAGGAGTCATCTTGTAGAAGGATTGTCAGATGTAGTGTACAAGAAAGAAAGTGTATGTGATGCATGCCAAATGGGAAAGCAAATCAAATCATCATTCAAGGATAAGCCAAGTCCTTCTTCAACAAGGATATTACATCTGTTGCATATGGATTTATTTGGTCCAGTTGAACCAGCTAGCATCAGTGGAAAGAAATACACCTTAATAGTGGTGGGTGATTATTCAAGATATACATGGACAATTTTCATGTGTAAAAAGAAAGAAACTTTGCAGAAGTTACCTCAGCTGATGAGAAGAGTTCAAAATGAGAAGAGTCAAACCATTATAAAGATAAGATCTGACAGGGGAACTGAGTTTGTCAATGGAATAATAACTCAGTATTGTGTTGAAAATGGTATTGCTCATGAGTTATCAGCTGCAAGGACTCCACAGTAGAATGGAGTAGCTGAAAGAAGGAACAGAACTCTCAAGGAAGCTGCAAGTACTATGTTAGTTGAAGTTGAATTGCCTAAGAGATTTTGGGCTGAAGCCATAAATACAACATGCTATACTCAAAATAGATGCATGATTAACAAGCAATTGACCAAGGCTCCCTATGAGATTTGGACAGGGAGAAATCCAAATGTTGGATATTTCAGGATATTTGGATGTAAATGCTTCATCCATAATAATGGCAAGTATAGTTTCAAGGCTTTTTGATGCTAAAGCTGATGATGTATCTTTTTGGGATACTCAGCTGAGAGAAAAGCCTATAGAGTGCTGAACAAAAGGACTATGGTTACAGAAGAGTCTATCCATGTGATTTTCGATCAACCTAATGTGAATGGAGAAGACATTGATGAGTTAGTTGATAAGCTGAATCAGCCAACTATGCAGAAGAGTCCTTTGTTGAAGCCGAAGTGATAGCACTCAACCCTGATGAAGATGAGATAGTTGAATCTCAAAGACAACTGGAAGGTCTACAGCGGAAGGAAGATGAAAGAGATGTTCAAGACAACTTAGGCTGCGAGGCAGTTGAATCCAATGAGACTTACTCCAACTTGATGTGAGATGGTTGAGAGACCATCCACCAGAGTTAGTCATTGGAGATGTAAAAGATGGCATAAGAACCAGATCCAGAGCACAACATGAAGCTATGTTCACTTGTTTTATTTCCCACCAAAATGTTATTGGTACAAAATGGGTTTTCGAAATAAGATGAATGAGGAAGGATCTTTGTAAGAAACAAAGCAAGATTGGTAGCCAAAGGGTATTGCCAAGAAGAGGGTATAGATTTTGATGAAACCTTTGCTCTGTTGCGGATGGGAAGCAATAAGGATGTTTCTTGCTTATCTTTGCACATAAGAACTTCACTATATATCAAAGGGACATGAAGAGTGCATTTCTAAATGGATACATTAGAAGAAGAAGTCTTTGTTGAACAACCTCCATGTTTTGAGCAGAAAACTGTTGGAGATAAAGTCTACAAGCTCAAGAAAGCATTGTATGGATTGAAACAAGCACCAAGAGCATGGTATGATACATTGTCTCAATTTCTAACTGACAATGGATTCACCAAAGGCAAGGTTGATAGAACACTCTTCAGAATTCAAGATGGAGAGAGTATATTGCTTGTTCAAATATATGTGGATGACATCATTTTTGGTTCCACAAATAAAGAGCTGCGTGACAAGTTCTCAAACCTCATGCAAGACAAATTTTAGATGAGCATGATGGGAGAGCTGACTTTCTTCCTAGGACTTCAAGTCAATCAATTGAAGGATGGAACCTTCATAAGCCAAACCAAGTATACCAGAGATTTAATGAAGAAATTTGGTATGTAAGAGAAGTCTTCTGTGAAGATTCCAATGAATACATCATTCAAGATGGACATGGATGTAGATGGCAAAGTTGTTGATCAAACCAGATATAGATCTCTCATTGGATCATTGCTCTATTTAATAGCAAGCAGGCCAGGCATCACCTTTGTAGTAGGTGTATGTGCTAGATTTCAATCTGCACCAAAAGAGAGCCACATGACTGCAGCTAAGAGAATCCTAAGATATTTGAAGGGATGCCAGGAAGTCGGCTTATGGTATCCAAATGAAGGAGGATTCAAGCTGGTAGGATACTCAGACTCAGACTATGCTGGATGTAGAGTTGATAGGAAGAGTACTTCAGGTACATGTCAAATGCTTGGAAATAGATTGGTTTCTTGGTTCAGTAAGAAACAAAATTCAATAGCTACATCCACAACTGAAGCAGAGTACATAGTTGCGGGCAGTTGTTCTGCCCAAGTCTTATGGATGAGACAACAGCTGAGATATTATGATATTGAAGAAAAAGATATTCCAATTACGTGTCATAACACTAGTGCTATTGCAATCACTCAAAATCCAATATTGCATTCAAGAATGAAGCACATTGATGTCAGATATCATTTTATAAGAGATCATGTTGAAAAGAAAGACATCTCCTTGGAATACATCTCAACTGATAAGCAGTTAGTTGATATATTCACAAAGCCATTATGTGAATCAAGGTTTGAAGAACTCAAGAATGAGTTAGGGTTAATTGAGCTGAGTTAGAATACTCAGAAGACTCAATCAGCAGAGAAAGAAGATGAAAAAAATGGAAAATACGCAAGTTTCACTTTTTAGCTAAGTGAAACAGCCATGTCGAAAAGTCAGCTGTATCGAGTTAGCTGACAGCTGAGTTACATCATGAGAAGAGAGAAGCAGAGTTGAGTCGCTTTGGAAGAAAAGCTGAATCATTTATGAGCTAAGTGACAAAAACACAATCGTTTTATTCGAGCGGAAATATTTTTAAGGATGGCGTCAGCGTAATAATGACTGTCAGCATAAAAGCTGCACAATAAACCATATGATTGGATATAAATGCTGTTGCATTTAATGTGGGGAAATTAATGCGGTTTCGAAGACTTAATCCTGACCGTTGATTTTTATCAACATCAAATTCCAAAAACCGTCCTTTCACGTCCCTTATATACGAAATTTCACTTTCTCTCTCCTTACGCAAACCTATTCATCTTCAGCAAAGAAAGTTCATTCTCTCTGCAACATTTTCGAAACCCTAGTAATTCAAAGTCAAGTTTCTCAAGTTTTAATCGATCAAAAGCTCTAGAAGTTGCAGCAAATCATGATTTTGCTTTGTTATCTGAGAAGATCCACACCGGAGCATCAGTGGACTTTGCTGGTATGATCAAGCAGGGCGTTGATGGTGCCCTTGTGAAGAAGATAGCTGAGAAGATAGAAAAGTACGGCCTGAAGGACTTTTTGACGATGCAGTTCATGCACACCTACCTGAAAGAGGTGGCCATGTTTTATGTGAATGCAAAGATGCAGGACGATGAAATCCGTTCATCGGTCCACAACAAGGTCATCAAAATCACTTCAAAAGACCTTGATGAGCACTGTTTTTTGCCCGCTGAGGGTTTGAAGGACATTGCTGAGAAGGATGTTCAACGTAGCTGCAGCTTAGAAGGAAGTTGCTGTTGGGAAATTTATTATTTAGATTTTGACGAATGCCATGTAAAACTTAGAATAGGAAGTTGGCACCCCATTTTCGTTGTAAACCCGCATTGTAATAAATAGGGTTGGTCAAGCCGAGTTAAGTCGGCTATGCCTAAACATGCAAGAAGACAATGGAGACTAGAAGGAAGACTCATTGCAAGACAGTGAGTATGGTAAAGAAGAGAAGACGGAACTCGATCAAGGAACAAGCGAGATGCGGTGAGTAGAGTATCGGTCAAGTCAACTCAAGATAGCCAAGTCTCAAGTTGAAGTGACGGAAGAGTCATCCAATGATTGGAAGTTGACTCTAAGTCACCGAGGGAAAGCAAGGAAATGTAGTCAAGTCGAGATAATCTGGAAGAGATCCGTTGCCGTAAATCAAGAAATTACTTAAACAAGTAATACCTCCATACTACCTTTCTCGAAGTGCTCGTCCCCGAAGCGTGCAAAAGGAATAAACCAATGGGAAGCACGCACCATGTCGAACTCGAAAAGATGAAGAACAATTCATACGAGGAAGTGGCAATTCAAGGATCGCAACAAGACAAAGCCAACGACCACAAGTGACTTTCAAAAATAAGCTATCTCTTCAACGGGCAAATTTTTGAAAGATCACTATAAAAAGGCCGAGGAATGACTACGAGAGAAGGTTACCTGAACCCACGAACATTCAAGCAAACATTTGAACTGTAACCTAAGATATTCTCAAATCATTCAAGATTAATCCTCAAGCCTACATTACGAAAAAATCAATCCAACACTCACTTGTGAAGGAAAGATAACTTCAATCGGTTGAAGAGGAAATTGTTGAAGAATCAAGGGGTCTACATTCCACGGAGGATTGTAGGAAGGTTCAAGGTCGAACCGATCTCAAGTTTTTGGAGGGCTTCGTGATCAAATCCAAATAGCTTGAGAAAGTGGGCTATAGTAGCAAGTCATTTGCCCACTGTGAAGAACCCGAGTCGTCGAGAAGCCAATGAGTGACCAAGGCATCTCCGGCCGAGTCCCAAAGGATCAAGTCACCAGTGTGATCAAGACTTGTATCGGGACCGTTACCACTCGTATATCTTGATCAATACCTAGTGGATTCCTACGGAGGCGGAGAAGAGAGGAGTAGAAGAATTACCCCATCTTGAACCTCTATAAAAACTTATCGTGTCATTTACATTTTAGCACTTTAATTCCTGCATCTTATTTATTTAACTCTGATAAATTTGCTATCCACTTGATAATCTCTAAGTACTAAACCAAATTTAAGGGTGTAAAGTCTTCCAATAAAAACAAATCACGGTCGAGTTAAGTCTTTAGTCAAAACAAATCTATCAACGTTAATCTATCAACTTAGTTGTCCATCAAGGACTCGGTTGTGAAGTATTAACTCAGAATATTTAAAAGGACTAAATCGAAAAGTTGTAAGGTTTATTCAACCCCTAAAACCTTACACTAACTAACTTCGTTCATTGATTAACTAACTTAGTTGTCCATCAAGGACTCATCCCTATGTTCACAATTGAAGAATTTGATGATTGGAAAATTCGCATGCAGGCTCATCTATCAACATTACATGATGAGATGTGGATAGTGATAGAGGATGGGCCAGCTGCAAATTTTAAAAGTGAACACAATTTGTAAGGAGAGCTGCGGTGAAGGTGAAGAGGATGTTGCTCCCGGACCGGTCATGGTTGAAAAACCAAGAGTTGAATGGACAAATGATGACGAAAAAAGATATAACCTGGACAATGTGGCCAAGGACATTCTTTACAAAACCTTGGACAAAGCCATGTTCAATAAAGTCAAATCATGCAAAATGGCTAAAGAAATGCAGGACAAGCTAACATTGATTTGTGAAGGCTCGAGCAAAAATCAAGGAAAATAAATTATCGATGGTACATCGTCTGAAATTTGAAAATTTCAAAATGATCGCAGGAGAGACCCTGGATCAACTGGATGCTCGGTTCACGAAATTACGAACGAGCTATCGCACTTGGAAAAGAATATACACGAAGAAAATGTGTATGAAGATTCTAAGAAGTCTCCCAACCGAGTGGGATATGAAAGTCATGGCCATGAGACACTCCATGGACCTATCCAAGACATCCAACCATGAGCTATTCTCGGATCTCAAAGCCTACGAATTTGAGTGAGAAGAAAAGACTAGGAAGAGACAACAGACCCAAAACAAAGAAATTCTAATTGCTAAAGATGGCAAGAGAGCCGAGGTCAAAGAAATCATTGACCAAGAGGAAATAGCCCGATGGTTAAAAGGTTTAACAAGTTCTTCAATAAGAACTACTAGAGAGGCAAGGGCGAATCCTCCCGAGGAAGACACTCGGCTCCCTCCAATTCAAGGAAGATAGGCCAACCAAGAGAACAGAGCCTCAAAAAGTCAATATCAAAAGGCTACAATCCAAGAATGGAAAGAGGCGATGAAAGGTTGAAAATCTATCTTTGAACTGTAGGCAACCAGGTCACTATGCCATTGATTGCCCATATCCTGTAGTCAAAAATACAGGAATGAAGAAGAAAGAAAGGTCTTGAGAGAAAGAAAGACAAGAAAAGAAAAAAAAGGCAATGTTGGTGCGGGAGAGATCACGAGACAAACAAGTCAAGAGACACAAATTGATTGAGAGTAGTGAAGCGACTACTCAAGTGACTCGAAGAAAAAGCCTTTCTGTTTGATGGCCAAGGAACAAGACCAACTCCGACCAAGAAGATGAGGTACACTCTAACTCATCACACTCAGTTCTAGTGATAGTGAGTATGACACACACACTTCATCACCCACTGATCTTTATGATTCATTAGGCAAAATGATGAAAGATTTTGAACACCTTAAATCCTCACACACACTACTAAATGAGGAAAACAGCCTACTCAAAAGCCAAAACTCACAGCTGACTAAGGAGCCGAGTACTCTAAGTCAAATAGGCGATGAGAATGAAAGTTTAAAGACGGAAATGCTAAGCTAATAGCAGAAATAGCTGCTATAGAAAAGAGGGAAAATGACCTCAAAAATGTGATTGCCTCATTCACTAAGGCATCTAAATCATTGGATGATCTTATTATGAGTCAAAGAGAATGTGGAGACAAGACAAGCTTAGGATTTAATTCCTCTATGCTATGTCAAGCTCCAAAAGTGATTTTGGAAAAAGGATCTTCTAGCAATGAAGTATCTCAAAAATCCAAATCTCCAAAGGGTGCACACACATTTATCCCAAAGCACAATTACAAACAAACTGGCCTTGGTTATAATGGAAAAGGAAAACAGCCAGTTGAGTGTGCTGAGAGGACAGCTGAGAAGAAATCCAGCCGAGTTCCTCAGCAAACTCCAAACAGGAAATACTCTGTAAAGAAGAAACAAAGCTACCAAAAACCCCAGAAGTTCTATAAAAGAAACACATATGAAGGGAATGGTATAAAATACCCAAGCCAAGCTGATTGGAATAATGTGAACTATCAGCAAAGACCTGTGGAATATAAGCCAAAATGGCAAAGGCCTAGAACTCAGCAAAGGCCATTCCAAAGGTATAAGAGCTGTCATCAGCACACATATGCACCTACGCACTACACTCAGAGATATCACAACTACCCAAAGAAGGCAATTGCTAAAACACATATACAGGCATACAGACAAAAGAGACAGTTGTATGAACCTATAATCCCCAAGCAATTTGCCAAAATTAATTATGATTATGGCACTGATAGATGGCAACCCCTTAGAGTCAAACCATTTGTCTATATGTTGGTTGGATCATCTTACAATACTAACCCCTCAGGGCCCAGACAAGTATGGGTACCTAAAACTTAATTTCCTTGTTTGCAGGTTCAAGGAATAGCTGAGTGCCAAGGAACCTGGTACATGGATAGTGGCTGTTCCAGACATATGACAGGAAACAAGAAAAATATGTCAAAATTCATGGAAGTCAAAGGAGCAAAAGTCATATTTGGAGGAAATGAAGCTCCAGGAGAAATAAGAGGCATTGGATCCATCAAGAAAAATGGATTAAAAATCACAGATGTTGCATATGTTGATGGACTCAACTTCAACTTGCTAAGCATCAGCCAACTCTGTGACAAGGGTTATAATGTTGGATTCAACATGGGTATATGCCAAATCAAGGATACTGAATCAAATGAAGTTGTGTTGCAAGGATGCGATAAAAGAACATGTATGTCGTGGATTGGTCAACGCAACACCCAACACCTGTCTATTGAGCAAAGAGCACAAACCTGTGAATCAAGTTGGGTACGTGGCACAAGAAGCCGAGTCACCCGAATTTCAAAGCGATTAACAAGCTTGCCGAAGCAATCTTGTGGAAGGACTTCCGGACTCGAGATACAAGAAGGAGAGTATATGTGATGCATGTCGAAAGGAAAACAAATCAAATCATCATTCAAAGAAAAGACATGTCCATCTTCAACAAGAATATTGCATCTGCTACATATGGATCTATTTGGTCCATTGAACCAACTAGCATAAGTGGGAAGAAATACACCTTGGTGGTAGTAGATGACTACTCAAGATATACATGGACAATATTCATGTGCAAGAAGAAAGAAACTCTCGAAAACTACCCACGGTGATGAAGAGGATTTAAAATGAGAAGAGCCAAACCATTATCAAAATAAGATCTAACGAGGAACCGAGTTTGTCAATGGTATAATAACTCAATATTGTATAGAAAATGGTATTGGTCATGAATTGTCTGCGGCAAAGGACTCCACAATGAGAATGGAGTTGCGAAAAGAAGGAATAGAACTCTCAAAGAAGCGAAAAGACCATGTTAGGCTGAAGCGGGGCTACCTAAAAGATTTTGGGTCAAAAGCAATAAACACAAACATGCTACACTCAAAATAGATGCATGATAAGCAGACGGTGACAAAGACTCCTATGAGATTTGGACAGGAGAAAACCAAATGTTGCATATTTGAAATATTTGGATGTAAATGCTTCATCCATAACAATGGAAAAGATAATTTGAAGGCTTTCGATGCTAAAGTGATGAAGGTATCTTCTTGGGATACTCAAACAAAAGCAAAGCCTCTGAGTACTCAACAAGAGGACTATGGTTACGAGAGGAATCCATTCATGTGGTGTTTGATGAGCCAAATGTAAATGGAGAAGACATTGAAGAGTCGGTGATAAGCTGAATCAACCAACCATGCGAGAAGAGTCCCTATCTGTTGAAGCCGGAAGTTGGAATTATAAACCCGGATGAAGATGAGATAGCTGAGTTTCAAAAATAGCTGGAAAATCTGCGGCTAAGTGATGACGAGAGAGCTGATCAAAGCAACATAGCTGCAAGATGATCAATCCAACTAACTTACTCCAACTTTGATGTAAGATGGCCGAGAGACCATCCACGAGAACTAGTCATTGGAGATATAAGGGAAGGTGTCAAAACAAGATCCAGAACTCAACAAGAAGCTATGTTCACATGCTTTATCTCACAAATAGAGCCTAAAGATGTGTCACAAGCATTGGATGACACACATTGGATTCAAGCTATGCAAGAAGAGCTGAATCAGTTTGAAAGAAATAAAGTATGGGAATTAGTTCAAAGACCCACCCATCAAAATGTTATTGGCACTAAATGGGTGTTCAGAAATAAGATGAACAAGGAAGGTTCTGTGGTAAGAAACAAAGAAAGATTAGTAGCCAAAGGATGTTGCCAAGAAGAAGGGATAGATTTTGATGAAACATTTGCCCCTGTAGCAAGATTGGAAGCTATAAGGATGTTTCTTGCCTATGCAACTCACAAGAATTTTATTGTATATCAGATGGATGTAAAGAGTGCATTCCTTAATGGTTTATTGGAAGAAGAAGTGTATGTTGAACAACCTCCAGGATTTGAGCAGAAGGCTCTTGGAGATAAGGTATACAAACTCAAGAAAGCTCTATATGGATTGAAACAGGCACCCAGAGCATGGTATGATACTTTGTCACAATTCCTGACTGAGAACGGATTCACAAAAGGCAAACTGGATAGAACACTCTTCAGAATTCAAGATGCAAAGAGTATATTGCTTGTTCAAATATATGTGGATGACATTATTTTAGGATCCACAAACAAAGAGCTGTGTGATAAATTTTCAAACCTCATGCAAAGCAAATTCGAAATGAGCATGATGGGAGAGTGACATTCTTCCTTGGACTCCAAGTGAAACAACTGAAGGATGGAACCTTCATAAGTCGACAAAATACACGGAGATTTAATGAAGAAATTTGGTATGGAAGAAAAGTCTTCGTGAAAATACCAATGAATACATCACTCAAAATGGATATGGATGCAAATGGCGGGCTTGTAGATCAAACAAGATACTGAGCACTCATTGGATCATTGCTCTATCTCACAAAGCAAGCGGGCGGACATCACCTTTGTTTTGTAGGTGTATGTGCAAGATTTCAATATGCTCCAAAAGAAAGCCACATGACTGCAGACGAGAAATCTTGAGATATTTGAAAGGAAGCCAAGAAGTTGGCTTATGGTATCCAAAGGAAGTTGGATTCAAGCTAATTGGCTATTCGAGACTCGACTATCTTTGGATGTAGAGTTGACAGGGAGAGCACCTCGAGGCACATGTCAAATGCTTGGAAACAGGCTAATTTCCGGGTTTAGCAAAAAGCAAAATTCAATAGCCACCTCTACAAATTGAAGCGAGAATACATAGTTGCGGGTAGCTATTGTGCCCAAGTCCTATGGATGAGACAAAGAAAGAGAGACTATGAAGTTGAAGAAAAGGAAATTCTAATCATGTGTGATAACACAAGTGCAATTGCAATCACTCAAAATCTGTGTTGCACTCAAGAATAAAAGCATATCGATGTCGAGATATCACTTCATAAGAGATCATGTTGAAAAGAAGGACATCACCTTGGAATATATTTCAACCGATAAACATTGGGCGACATATTCACAAAACCATTATGTGAGTCAAGATTTGAAGAACTCAAGCATGAGTTAGGGTTAATTGAGTGGTGACACTCGAAGACTCGGAGAAAAGAAATGAAACACGAAAAGGGAAAAAGAGTTGAACTCTCAAATCGGCTAAGTGAATCACCATATCGGAAAAATAGCAATTTTGTCTGAGTCAGTCGGTGGCAATTTTGAATCACTAGGAGAACTGTGAGAGAGAAGAGTTAAATCACCGTGAGTCATTTATGAGAAAAGGGACAAAAACGCAGTCGTTTTTACTAAGCGGGAATGTTTTTAAGAATGACGTCAGCATAAGTATGATGCGTGTACAGGTAAAAGCTGCACACCAAGCTTATGATTGGATATAAATGATGCCGCATAAATACGAGACATTAAATGCTAATCGGCGTGCAAAATCTAAGCTGTTGATTTCGATCACATTTTAAAAACCACCCGCACGTCCTTTCAGGAACCATACTTAAACCATTTTCGTCCGTTTCTCTCACACATTACCAAAAACTGTTCACTTCTCTCTCTCAGAAGCAAAGGCAAAAACTCTCACAAAAACCCTATCAATCTTCAAATCACTTTCTAAGTTTCATTCGGTGAAATACTGAAAAATGGCATCCACTCATGATTTTGTCAAGCTAGGAAAGCAAATCCACACCGGGTCTACTGTGGATTTGGAGGGTATGGTCAAACAGGGGTCTAACGATGGACTTTCCGATGACCTATGTGGAAGAGGTCGCACAGTTCTACGTGAATGCTGAGATTCACGATGAGGGGATCAAATCCTCTGTTCACGGGAAGGAGTTCATCATCACTTTGCCAAGAATTTGGCGAACATCGCTCATTACTGCGGAAGGAGCACCGAAAATCAATGAAGCTGATGTTGACTTGGCCGCTGCGCTTGGAAGGAAATAGCCAAGACCGACTATGCTAAAAAGATAGTCTACCACTAACAAGAAGCTGGCTTGAAGGAGGACTACCACAAATTGTTGGACATCGTTGCCAAATGCATAGACATCAAATTTGGCGGCTTTGACCAACTCAGTCAAAGAGAAATTGATCGTAATGGCTGAGTTTGTCTAGAAAAGAAAGTGAAAGTGGCCGAGTTGTTTGTCTACTCGCGAGAATGTAGGAACAAATCCTTCAAGGAGAATGGAGCATTTGGAGGATCCCTGGGATACGATGCAGTGATTGGCCGGTGATGGAGGTAAAAGGAGTCCTCTTCGACATGGAAAGGCGTTCCATGTAAACAAGAAGATGTTCGAGATCAAACCTTTATGGCACACATAAGAGAGCCTACGCTAAGAGAGGCGTCACAGTGAGGGGGAATCATGACCACGAAGATACTGATTGTCTCCTCTCCACCAAAGAAGAAGGCTACCCCTGCGACTAAGAGAATCAGCTGCCCCTGCTGCAAAGAAAGAAAAACAAATCGCTCCTCCTGTCCCTGCAGCCGAGTCACCCGCCCCGCGCTCCGTGTCTCCTGCCCCTGCAGCCGCAGCAGAGAAAAGGAATCCCAAATACCTTCTCCGGTCATTAAGAAGAGAGAACGATAAGCCAAGACGGCGGCTCCTCGAAGAAGAAAACAACAAAGACCGACCCTGCCACCCAATACTCGGAAGAAACCTTGTCAGAACCAGAAAAACCTGTGGTTCAAACAAGAAGAATGAAAAGAATTTTCAAGCGTTCCGAGCTTGAGAAGCCGGCTGAGTCTGTCACTCAGTTGGAGAAGATACCCGAGATTGCTGGAGAAGTAGAGTCTCCAGAAGTGATTGTTGAAACGACTAAGTCTGTTGAGGCCGATCGCAGAGGCAACTTGAAGACCAAATTGTAGTCGAAAGCCGAGGAACAAAGAATGGCCGAGACAACCAAATCACTGTTGACAGGGGTTGTTTCTCCACTTGTAACAGGGGTCAGCTTGAAGGTGTCGGCGGCGAAAGTCTGCTACCTTCAATACCTGGAAACGAGGGCCAGCAAGAGGATGATGAAGATGATATAATCATGCACTTTCAATTGTATCCAGACATCCAAAATCGTCTGCGCGAGTGGAGAAAATGGAAGCTGAGCCTATCTAGAGTGCGGTTTCAATATCCAGTTCATTCTTTGAAGAAAGAAGAACTCTTGATTTCTTGAGGTTGGACACAAATCTTTGCAAGCCCTTGACGAGATAATTGCATAAATATACTTGGAAATTCGAAAAGAAAATGAACGGGCTAAAGCAACTGAGGACGCAGAGGCACGTGAGAAGGCCAAAGATCTACCTTATCATCACGACACCCACAGAACATACACATCCTCACTTTGACGTCCTATCGAGAAAGTGATGAGGATCTGGACCTGCTTCTTCTAAGCTGAGAAGAATTGCAAATGTAGCAAGCAATGCGAGAATCTTGAATCCTTCATGAGCAAAGGATGATGGAGGGACCAGGAGAGTCCACCAAAACACAAATGAGATAGACCCAATGGGAGTGGTGCATACATATTGCCACCGTTGATTGTTGTCGAGCCACCACTTCCCCTGCTTCTCTCACTCGAAAGAAGGAACTAAGGAATCCTTCGATGAAAAGGATATGGAGGACCCCAGAGCCAACCCCTAATGAAGGTGTCTCACCACCTTTGCCAACACTTCCCAATACTCAATGGGAACAACCGGCGAGTCCGAGACGAGTGACCCCAATGAAGTCACTTACCAGGTGGTGTGCCGAGTGACCCCAATCCTCCTCCCGGTCCTCCGCTGCGGCCAGGTCGGAGGATCTTTGCGGTGACTCCACAATGAATCTAGGAGGCAAAGTGGAGAAGGAACAAACACAAAGTACATAGCAAGTTGTCATCGACGAGGCTCATACAGTTGAGACTGTCTCAGTTGAGGTGCCAACTGCTCTAAAGGCTAATGACGCTGCTGATACAGTCGAGGCACATGAAGGAACAGCCCTGGGAGTTAACACTGTGGGCAATGAAAGTGCAATCCATGGAGTTGAGACTCCAATGGATGCCACCGCAGAAGACCCTAAGACAGCTGACACTGTCGACAGGGATGTCCAAGGCCTCGCTGCAGTTGAGACTGCAGGAGATAATGATGTCCAAGCAACTTCCCGGGGTAAAGAAGCTGAAGTACAGAACATCCCTCCTGCTATCATTGATCCATCAGAAAAGGAGACAAGTGCGCTTCACGATTCCCAGGATAATCCTGATGTAACCTTTCTGGGATCGGAAGGAGATGATGAAGCTGAGTCATCCCCCGTGGCTGATCCAAAAGACTCAGGTGAGGATGTTCCAACCACGAGTAAGTCTGACCTCAAGTCTACTCGTCAAACTTTCAACTTTGATGAGCCACCCATGGAAATCTCATCATCATCCGATGACGCTTCTGATAAGGCCAAGGACCAGTCAACTCACGTGGAAAAACCAGCTGAGACCAACGAAGCTGTTGAGACAGCTGAGGCTCAGCAAGCTGGGTCAACTTCACAACAGACCCCAGTGAAAAGAGTCCACTGCACGGGCTCCCAAGCTGCAGCGGTTCGACTCCACAAGGAACTTCACGAGCACCACTCATCATTGAACAAATTCCAGTTGCTCGTGATGATCCCTTTGTAGAATCATTTCCCTTCTCTCTAGAGGTACCCGACCTCCCTGAAGAGTCAGAAAGAGATCTCGAGCGCTTCCACAGACCATATCCTGTCATTCCATCAGATACCATCGTTCCAGCTGACTATGATTTTGACGTTGCTTGGCCGTCATCTGCAACAGAGGGAACAAGCGAAGTTCGGGAGGTGTTCAAAGCATTATTTGCTGAAATTGAACGGATGGAGAGGCACCAGCCCTCGATGGACATGAGACTGGATAATAGAGATGCCAACCTTACTGCTGACTTGAGAGGCATAATAGTCAGAATCCGGGAGTGGTGGCAACAGCAGCAAACAATGCGTGTGGAACAAGCTAGATATTTGAGAACATTGTTCAACAAGTCGTTGGTATGGCGAAATGAGAATGCTTGATGCAAAGACAAAATTGAGAGAACACATTGAGCACATGCATGAATCTCACACTGCTGAGATAAAGCTGCTGCGTGAGCAAAATAAGAATGAGCTACTGTGTATGGAAGAAAACATGGATCAAAAATTCAACCTTCTCATGGCTGAGATGAAGTTAATTAAAGCTCAATCCAACGCTACTCGCTACGAGTTTCGCGCCGCATACTCCGCAGCGAGACTCGAAGCGAGAACTTGCTGTCGCAGACTCGACTTCCTGCTCGCTAGTTTGTTTCGGGGTTCCTCTCTCCTTTGATGATGCCAAAAAGGGGAAGAGAATACCTAAAAGCGTTGAAGGGATCGAAGTTGAGAAGGAGGGAGCAGCTGTAAAGGGAAAGACAGTTGAGGAAGTTTCAAGAGAAAAGAAAGGAAAGTCTGTTGAGGGGGAAGGATCGAGAGATGTAACCTTGATGATTGCACAAACCCCCAACAAGGTCTTGTCACAAATGATATTATCAAAAACTCCCGATGACTCGCCACTCCAACACTCTGCTTTGTACCTATGGTGACAAGAGAAAGACAATTGAAGCGAGGGATGGAGGAAGTGGAAGGAAGGATGAATGCCGAGTTATGGATATTTTGAAACAACATGGAGGCATTCCAAAGTGAGACGAGACACTTATGCCATCTCGGATGCTTGAATCGAGCCAAGATCGGTTGATGAATTTAAAACGCTACGCATCCAAGGATACTTCACAAACATGTCCATGGCTCAAGCCAGGGACTTGTCTTGGGAAAAGGGTCTCACACTATGTGAAGAAGCTAACAGCAAAGACTCACCATCTCTGTTGGTCACTCTGCTAGTCACTCACCGGGAAGAAGAAGACCCCGTCAATACACGCCCGAGAGGAAGAGGTAGATGAAGAAGCGATGGTGGAGGAAGAGGTTTCGAGACCTAGACCTCTGCGCCAAAAAACATTGAGTACATAGATCCAAGCAAGAAAGGAGGGATCTCTTTGGTGGTTTTTGACGAAGTAGCCAATCTGCAAGTGGCTAAGAACAAAGCCGAGTATGTGAAAAAAATTGAAGAAGAAAATAAAAGACAAACTCAGCTATGGGAGGAGAGACAAGAGAGAATAAGAAGAGATGAAGGCTTTGCCGGAAGGCGTATGAAAAGAAGAAGAAAGCAGCTGAAGATGAGAAAAAGAAAAAAAGACCAGAAGATGACAGAGCTGAAGAAGAAGAAAGAAGGAGGAAGCGAAGGAGATGAAGTGTTGTTGTCCACCCCTTCATGTATTTTACTATGTAAATACATTTTATGTAAGTCTTCGTAATAAATCAGAAATTCTCTATTTTTGTGTAGACATAGATGTTTGCTCTGATACACTTTGTAAACAGTTGTGTAAAGGACAAGAATGTTATGATCAATAAAAGGATTGATTCTACGCATACATTCTCTGTGAATGCACTATCTGTATGTATCTTTGCTATTTACTTTTTGAATATTTTAAGTTTTGGCATCATCAAAAAGGGGGAAATTGTTGGGAAATTTATTGTTTAGATTTTGATGAATGCCATGTAAAACTTAGAATAGGAAGTTGGTACCCCATTTTCGTTGTAAACTGCATTATAATAAATAAGGTTGGTCAAGCTGAGTTAAGTCAGCTATGCCTAAACATGCAAGAAGACAACTGGAGACTAGAAGGAAGACTCATTGCAAAGACAAGAGTATGGCAAAGAAGAGAAAGACGGAACTCGATCAAGAACAACAGTTGAGATGCGGTGAGTAGAGTATCACGGTCAAGTCAACTCAAGATAGCCAAGTCTCAAGTTGAAGTGACAAGAGTCATCCAATGATTGGAAGGCGACTATAAGTCACCTGGGAAAGCAAGGAAATGCGATCAAGTCGAGATAATCGGAAGAGATCCGTTGCACAAAAATCAAGGGAATTACTTAAACAAGTAATACCTCCATACTACCTTTCTTGAAGTGCTCGATCCCGAAGCGTGCAAAAGGAATAAACAAATGGGAAGCACTACACCATGTCGAACTCGAAAAGTCAAGAACAATTCATACGAGAAAGTGGCAATTCCAAGGATCGCAACAAGACAAAGCCAACGACCACAAGTGACTTTCAAAAATAAGCCTATCTCTTCAACGGGCGATTTTTGAAAGATCACTATAAAAGGCGAGGAATGACTCTGAGAGAGAAGGTTACTCTGAACCACGAACATTCAAGCAAACATTTGAATCGTAACCTAAGATATTCTCAAATCATTCAAGATTAATCCTCAAGCCTACATTACGCGAAGAAAATCAATCCAACACTCACTTGTGAAGGAAAGATAACTTCAATCGAGTTGAAGAGGAAATTGTTGAAGAATCAAGGGGTCTACATTCCACGGAGGATTGTAGGAAGGTTCAAGGTCGAACCAGTCTCAAGTTTTGGAGGGCTTCGTGATCAAATCCAAATAGCTTGAGCAAGTGGGTCATAGTAGTAGCAAAGCGCCTGCCTGTGAAGAAGCCGAGTCGTCGAGAAGCCACCGAGTGACCAAGGCATCTCCAGAGTCCCAAAGGATCAAGTCACCGTGTGATCAAGACTTGTATCTGGACTTACCACTCTTTATCTTGATCAATACCTAGTGGATTCCTCCGGGAGCTGGAGAAGAGAGGAGTAGAAGAATTACCCCATCTTGAACCTCTATAAAAACTTATCGTGTCATTTACATTTCAACACTTTAATTCATGCATCTTATTTATTTAACTCTGTGATAAATTTGCTATCCACTTGATAATCTCTAAGTACTAAACCAAATTTAAGGGTGTAAAGTCTTCCGCTGAAAACAAATCACAATCGAGTTAAGTCTTTAGTCAAAACAATGAGTTATTCTATCAACGGCTCGTTGAGTCATTGAGTAACTAACTCTCTTTGATTAACTAACTTAGTTGTCCATCAAGGACTCAACTGTGAAGTATTAACTCTGAATATTTAAAAGGACTAAATCGAAAAGTTGGTAAGGTTTATTCAACCCCCCCTTCTAAACCTTACACTCACACCCCTTGGGACCTACAGTTGCCAAGCTGGAGTATGCTGCGAAGGCTGTGTATACAGCCAAGAAGGAGTCTCTGAAGGATGACTACCACAAACTGATGGACATCGTGTCCAAGTGCGTGGATATGAAGTTTGGAAGCTTTAATCAGTTGCCAATACCAAGCTGATCGTGATGGTTGCGATCATGCAAGAGAAAAAGGTGAATTGGGTTGAGTTCGTCTTCAGCTGAATCTATCAAAATGTGATGAACAGTTCCTTCAAGGAAGATGGGACCTTTGGTTGCTCGTTGGGATATGGCCTTGTCATGGGCCATCTGATGGAGGTGAAGGGCATTGCACTGCGCCATGGCAAGACCTTCCATGCAAATAAAATGATGTTCAAGGCGAATGTTTCAGGAGCCCAGAAGAGGGCTCATGCAAGAAAGGCTGATACAAGTGAGGGGGAATCAGCTGACCCTGCTGAAGACACAGGTGAGACCTCTCTAGCTCTCTCCCCGAAGCTGAAATCTAAGAAGAGAGCTACATCATCTAAGCCTCTCCCTGCCCCAGCAGCCAAATCGAAGAAAGCACCTGCCCTCACAGCAAAAACCAAAGCCCCGACCCACGCAGCCGAGTCACCTATCCCCGCAGCCGAGATAGAGGAGGAACCCCGAATTCCTTCTTCCATCATGAATAAGAAGCAGACTGCCAAGTCTAGAAAGGCAACTGCTTCTAAGAAAGGAACGCAAGCATTCACTATTGAAGAGCCTACAGAGGTGGAACATGAGATCCAGCTGGTTCCCACTAAAAGAAGACGGTTGTTTAGGAAAGCTGAGCTGGAAAAGACAGCCGAGTCTGGTACTCAGCCGGAGAAGCAGGAGAAGACTACTGATGCTCAAGATCAGCAGACTCCAGAAATTGTAGATGCCCCAGAGAAGACGTTGATGCTGATCAGCATAGGATCGAAGAGAACCCAGTTGTGCGGGAAACAACTAAGGAAACTGAAGCAGCTGAGACAACAGAGCCAATGCAAGAATAGGTTGTCTCAACTCCTCATACAGACGCTGCTGAGTCTGAGGAGGACCAAGCCCCACTAGCCCCCATTCAGGAGACAGAGAGAGATGATGATGATGATCTCATAATGTATTCTCCAGTCTACCCTGACATTCAGCGACAATTAAGGGAATGGAGGGCATGGAAGTTGGATTACTCTGGGCGTCAGTTTGCTCGCCCATAATTTATTGAGGAGGAGGAGGAACTTCTTAGATTCCTTGGAAATGCATCTGTCCAATGTGCTCTCAATGAAGACAGCTTCATGGAAACCCTCCGCCTTATCAAGAAGGAAGAGAAGGAGGAAGCGGCGGAGCATGCAAGAGCCTTGGAGAAATCCAAGATTTGTCAGCAGACAGGGACTTACAAGCACATACATGAGTCTACTGACAGTGACGAAGACATGGATCCAGTTGCTACAGTAGAGAAGTCCGAAATCCAGCATGCTATGATAGAATCACGAGCCATGCATGAGATGAGTCTTCTAGAGGTCCAGGAGAGTCCTCCAAAGTCTCTCCTAGGACTGATTGCAACGGATATTGCTACTACCACATCCCCCGTGCACTCAACTGATGGCTCTCAGGGACATGGCAATGAAGCTGGGACTTTGGGCCCCCAAGCCAAGCCTACACCTGAAGAAGGTGTTGAGACACCTGCCCTTGCGGCTGTACACTCAGAGGGAACAGTAGCCGCATCTCAGGAGAAGAGTGACCCCACTGTCATTCACTCAGTTGGTGCGCCAGCTGAGGGGAAAACTCTCTCCACCATAGCTAGGTCGAAGGATGTTGTGGGAGACCAAACATTGCAGTTTGGAGGCGAATGTGAGAAGAACATTGAACAACAGAGTGACATTAATGACGCTTGGACAGTTGAGTCTGTCTCAACTGAGATGTCCACTGCTTTGAAGGGCGATAAAGTTGCTGCCGCAGCTAAGGCAAAGAATGGAGAGACCCAGGAAGTTGAGACTCTAGGTTATGAAAGTGCAATCCAAGTAGTTGAGACTCCGATGGATGCCAATGTAGAAGACCCTAAGACAGTTGTGTCTGTCGAAGGAAATGTAGAAGGCCCTGCAGTAGTTGAGACTGCTAGGGTAATGAACGCCTAAGGGAGGTTGAGACTTCCCTAGGTAAACAGCAGACAGAACAGAACATTCCTCAACTTGAAGGAGCTGTTGCAGAAGAAGAGATTAGCGCCCTTCATAATTCGATTGTCTAAATAAAAACAGTGCTATTATAATCTCAATAATTAATACATTAATTTATTAGTCTCTATGGGATCGGCCTTGCTTACCATATCTATTAACTACGCCGTTCACTTGCGGTGAAGCTAAGAAATTATCCGAATAAGTTTTGGCACCGTTGTCGGGGACTAATTAAATTTTTAATACTAATATTGTGATAAATAGTGTTATTTTTAATTTAGACATTTTTTCTTTTTATTTTATTTTGTTAGTTTTATTCCTACAGTGTTTGATTTGTTTCTTTTAGTTGGTCCAGGTAGTGCATGAACACTCGCTCCAAGCGAAGAGAATTAGAACCGTCGAATCATCTTAATTTTCAAATTAAGCTGATTTTCAACTTCATTCTTATAAGTCTTAAAAGCTACTAAAGCTTCATCTTTGCTTTTCAAAAGATATACATAGCAATAACTTGTGCAATGATCAATAAATGTTATAAATTATTTTTTCCCACCACGAGTTTGCACAAGTTTTAAATCACACACGTCTGTATGAATTAACTCGAGTGGTTTGGTACTTCTCGTTACCGAATGAAATGGTGCTTTGGCCAACTTTGCTTGAACACATATTTCACATTTCTCTTGTGAATCGGTTTTAAACGTAGGTATTAATTCTAGATTTACTAATCTTTTAATAGTGTTGAAGTTTACGTGTCATAATCTATCATGCCTTAAATTAGAACAATCCAACAATTAAACAGAAGTAACATTTTTATTCTTCGCCTCTTGGTGGAAAACAGACATTACAAACATCTTAAAAAGCTCCTTATCAAGGTATCCCTTACAAAGAAGATGACCATTCTTGGTCATTACAAACTTTTCGGACTCAAACACTAGTCTAAACCTGACCTTACTAAGCAAAGGACCGGAAACCAAATTCTTGGGGATGTCCGGGACATGTAGCACACCTACAAGCATAAGCTCCTTTCCGAAAGCCATCTTGAGCACAACCTTGCCAAGCCCCACGATGTTGGAAGTCGAAGAGTTTCCCCTGAAAAGCTTCCTTCCATTTATCGGAGTGTAGGAGGAGAACATCTCCTTGTCGGCACAAATATGACGAGTAGCCCGGTATCTATCCACAACTCCGTTGGGTTATCCACCCTATTGGCTTCAAACACGATGATGGTAAGATTGAGCTCCAACATGTCTATTGAGACTGACTTGTCCTCTGTCACATTGGCTTGTTGGTTGCCACCTTGATTTCCCTTTTTCAGGTGTCGGCAATCCTTGGCCATGTGGTTCGGTTTGCCACAGTTATAGCAATTTCCCTTGAACTTTTTGGCATTTCCCTTGTCTTTCTAGGAGTGCTTGTGTTTCTTACTAGTGCTCGATCCGAAGCCGAACCATTAGATCCTCAAGCCCTATCTCTTTGCATTTGTGCTTGAGGTAATTCTTAAAATCCTTCCCCAATGGCGGCAATTTTTTGATTATTGCAGCCACTTGAAAGAACTCGTTCAGAATCATCCCTTCAGACACTAAGTCATTAAGTATGATTTGAATCTCTTGAACTTGGATGATCACCGTCTTGGTGTCAACCATCTTCCATTTTGTACTTCTTCTCCAAAGAGTCCCACAACTCTTTGGATGTTTTGAACGTGCTATAGACATTATAGATGGTGCCGTCTAGCCCGTTCAAAATGTAATTATGACACAAAAAATCACTGTTATGCCAAGCATCCACATCGATTCTCCATTGGTTGTCGATTTCTTCATCGCCAACGGTAGGGGGTCTTCCTTCAGAAAATGGGACAGACCCAAAGTCGTTAGGTAGAACAGCATCTTTTGTTGCCATCTCTTGAAGTTGACGCCGGAGAATTTGGGTGGCTTTTCACTGTGAGCAGGAGCAACAGCCATCGGAGTGAACGAAACTGAAGCCATCGTCTTGAACAGAAACGCGTTTTTTCATCTTGGGATTGTTGGGTAAAAATATCAGAATGGTTACTGTTTCAGAATATGGCTAAGTGTTTGGGTATATATGGCTAGTCGATGCCTGTATTAAATACAGTCTTCGCAAGACGAAAAATACCTCGTATACAAAGTGCTTACGGTTCCGGCGCTCGTCCCTAAGATACAACTACTTTACTATTTCGAATTTACAGCACTCGTAAACTCGAAATTACAGCGAACTAAAAGTGTTTCAGACTTTCAAGCTTTTGAATGGAAGGGATGTTAATATGTTGTAAATGCAAATGACTCGATTATGAATCTGATATCTTATGTTTTTCGTGTGTCATTTCATCTGCAGGGAGTTCTTTTTTATAGACATCAGGTGCCCGTATGGAAATATCATGTCTTTTGGCTTGAAAAGACATGTTTATAGCAAACATGTGCATTTGTTCAGCCTTTCGCAACGACGCACGACTTGGTGCACAGCCGTGCGTGTGCCCGTGCTCGGATGCGAACAAAATGGCAAAGTTTCGACTTGACGCACGACCTGACGTACGGGCCGTGCGTCCTCCCGTGCTTCGATGCGAAGCACTTCAGTTGGAAATTCATCAATTAATTAATTGATTATTATTATTATTTTTTAAAAAGCTTTTTGGTCCAAAGAGAATAAGAGCCCAAGCCTAAGGCCCGCGACCCACAACCCGGGGCAGGCCGGGTCGGCGGCGCGCGCGCGCGTGTTCTTTTGAACCAAACCACAAGCATGTAGGTCCTCACCGCTTTAAAAACTTGGGTGCCCACAAGGGCCCAAACCCATAAGTCCAACTTGGGATTTATCAAGTGAGCAAACTTTGCCTCCTTTTCCTATGTGGGATGGACCATTTCTCCTTCCCCACATTTTGCATTTTCCATACCATTTTCTAGTATTAAGTGGCTAATTTCTAGCATTAATTTCTCATTCACCCGGAGTTGGTTTTGAGAAATTCCAAATACTATTCTCATCTACTCTCTTAGTAGATTTTTTACAAATAATTTAATTCTATTTTTCACTAATGGAAACCACTTAATTATTTGGTCAAAATCGGATCAACACCCATTTTACCAAAACAATTCCAACAAAATATTGTATGCTGTAAAAAAGACAAAAACGAGAATGCATTTTTCTCTTGTACATCTCCTCACAACTCTCAACTTTCAACGCATGTACCTCCATTAGTCCATTGTCATCCATCTACGATAACAATTTGATAAGGTATATTCTTATTTATTTATGAAAAGTTTTCATTTGTATGTAGGGAGAAATATATTGTTGGAATCAATGGCATTGTTTTTCCATTTGCTATCAAATTTGAGTAAATGAGAAACCCATGCAGATTCCACCCATTAATTATATTTAATAAATATTTGCAGTAAAAAAAATGAATTAAGTATTTTACTTAAATGTGTTTTTGAGTAAAATGTATATTTGCACATATAAATTTTTGAGTAACGTGTTATTAGATTAACTAGTCTTTTACCCGTGCAATACACGGGGTATATATCTGTTAGGCCTCTATTTTATAATGTTACATGTATATTTTTATAATAGTTATATGAATTTTATCTCTTGCATTTAGGGACTATCTCATTTGGTAACCGAATAGAATAGGACGGGAAATCCCTAATTAATCCGGGAATGTGAGCTGGGATGGGGATCCTCCGCTTCTCTAGAATAAGGGATGGGATAAGGATAATATTTATATCTCCATCCACCATCCTATTCCGATTAGATAAAACGGGGATTCTCCATTCCCATCCGAAAGTTGAAGCTTTCGCCAAGCGAACAAGTGCAGCTACTAGACGAGCATAAAGACTAGATCAAACTATGGAGGTTGTGAATGAGAACAACAGGAATAATAACCAGAACAATAGGAACAACAATCAGGTACCTCAACCAGAAATATAGGCGGTCCATCAACAAGTGATACGCGATTACTTTCACTCTCAGACAAATCGCAAATATGGTGGAATTGCCCATGTACCAATTAACGCTAATAACTTTGAGTTGAAACCGGCATTGATTTCGATGATTCAGCAGAACCAGTTTGGGAGATTTGCAACTAAGGATCCTAATTCTCATCTTGCACACTTCATGCGAATCTATAACACGATCAATATGAATGGAGTGTCGGATGATGCTATACGTCTGCGCCTGTTCACTTTCTCTTTAAGGGATAAGGCAATAAACTGGTTAGGCACATTGACTCAAGGGAGTGTTAATACTTGGGACGATTTGAGCCAGAAGTTCTTATTCAAATTGTTTCCACCAAGCAAGACACTGCAGTTTAAGAACGAGATCACACAGTTCAGACAGTTCGACTCTGAACCATTGTACGAGGCCTGGGAGAGATTCAGAGATTTGTTGAGGAGGTGTTTGCAACATGGGTTCCCAAAGGATCAACAACTTTGTATCTTCTACAATGGGTTGTTGAGACAAGCAAGATCATTTGTGGATGCTACAGTAGGAAGGGCTTTATTAGCAAAAATCCCAGAAGATGCATTTAATTTGCTGGAGGAGATGGCGATGAAGAGTTATCACTGGCCCTCCGAGAGGACAAATATCAAAAGGGTAACAGAAGTTTCTGACTCGGACCCAATCAAAGCATTAACGGCTAAGATGACTGCGTTGACGAATCAGAACTCAAGTGGCTGAGGCAAACACGGGTGAAAATAATGGTGGAGTTCGGCAGGATCCTATGGAGGAGGCTCATTATGTCAATAAACGGAATTTCAGCAATTCAAAGAATAATTCGACTCCCACGCATTATCATCCGAGTTTGAGGAATCACGAAAATATCTCTTGTGCAAACACAAAAAATGTGATTCAACCACCACCACGTTTCAGTGTGACTAATGGAGTTATTAATGCGGAGGCTAAGCCATCTATGGAGGACATTCTTGCTTCGTTTATGAGTCAGACAAGTTCGTTTATGAATGAAACAAGGAACCGATTGAATAAAGATGAGGCTAAGCTAGACAAGATTGAGGCACATGTCACGCAATTGGCTAACATTGTGGGCTCATAAATGAAAAATCTAGAAACTCAGATTGGCCAGTTAGCTACGATCGTAAGTGGACATCATCAGAAGGGCCAATTTCCGAGCAAGTATTAACTTAATGCCCTTATCCATTTTCAAGAAGCCTTGATTGGGAAATGTGAAGCCATCCACGGTCACTTTGCAACTTGCGGATAGATCACTCACGTATCCTAAGGGAATCATAGAAGATATGCTCGTGAAAGTCGATAAATTTATATTCCCAGTGGATTTACTAGTGCTTGACATGGAGGAAGATTGAGACGTCCCACTGATACTTGGGCATCCATTCCTAGCCATCAGAAAATCCCGAATAGATGTGCAGAAAGGAGAGCTCACATTACGGGTTAATGATGAGCATGTTCTATTTTCTATTTGTAAGGCTATGAAATCTCATGATAATATACAGAGTTGTAATTCATTAGCAGTCATTGATTCTTATGTCAATGCTAAAGACTTGAGTGATTATGTTGTGCTATAGATCATGTGCAGGAATTACCTAGAAGTGAGAAAGACGAGGACACGAAGAAGGATATAGGAAAAAGTATCCTGTCAGAAACACACACGGACCGTGCGTGTACGCACGGGCAACCCGTGCATGTGGCCATAGAAAAGATGTAAATGAACGAGACACACACGGACCATGCATACGCATACGGGCAGCCCGTGCGTGACTTGTATCAGTCGATTCCAATCCCAGAACTCAAATCCTTGCCTGAAAACCTCAAGTATGCATTCGTAGGTGAAAATGACGCAAATATGGCACATGACATATGCGTGAAGCACTCAATAGATGCATTTAAAGGGGGTACTAGTTTATGTGAGTTGAAATGGCGTGGAGAAATGCATGAGGATGTTACAGAGATCTCTCATCAGTGGATCGCAACGTCGGATAGACATCGAGGTCACTACCCACCACTGTTTTCTTAGTGAGTTAATAAGTTGTCTCTACATTTCTTTTGCATTGAAATTCTATATTTTCACATGTGCACGATACAATTTCATTCAAGGAGAGAGAGTTATTTTGATCTAAAGGGAAGTGGAGAGATAATTTTTTGCATTTCATGTAGTTGCATATAGAGCACTTAGGTTGCATTGCATTAGAAGCACGTTTATAGTTTTAGCATGTTTATTGCTTTAGTAGGTCTTATGGAGTGAGTAAACTTGTGTTTGATATTGTGCGATGCGATTTGAGGGGTTAATATTGAAAATTCTTGTGTTGTTTTGATTTGGGTGTTAAGTGTGAAATGATCAAGATGACAATAGATGATATGGAGCATGTGGATATTGAAACATGGATTTTATGCTTCGATTTACGGATATGCAAGCCTGTGAGCTTTTGAGCTTTTACTACTTTCATTATATGCAGACTTGTTTGTTTGTTTTGAGTGTATCATTCATGCTGTTAGAACTCTAGAACTTGCTCTGGTATCTCTGTCAAGACCACATGTTGTATGCAATTTGTGAAAATGATTTAAGGACATTTTTGTTTAGCCTTTCAAGTCTTTAGCCTACCCAATGATATTTAATTCCCTAGTTAACCAATTTGAGCCTATTGCCTTATTTTTTGATAGCCACATTTTCAGCATTAACTTGATATATCTTTTGTCCTAAACTTGAGCTTATAGCATTGAGTAAGTTGGTTGAATGAGGATGAACTTGATGAAATCAATAATGTAGATGAATGTGCAAGAGTTGGTTTATGGGAACAAAAGAAAAGAAAGGAAGAAAATGAATGATGTTTGCTCATGAAAGAACCCAAAAAAAAAAATCGACTCTATGATCGGGTTTGCTATGAATAAACTTGTAGGCTGGGTTTGTCATATGTTTTGAAGAAGTTCAGTGTTACCAAAGAAAAAGGATATGAAGAATTGATTAAACGAGAGGTGGTTTGAGAAGCTAGACTATTATTAGTTGGTGCTTTTCATATGGGATTTATTGATTTGAATGAGACTATGCTTACCATTCTATATGCTCGATTTTGAGTCACTTTATCCATACTTTCCTACCCTAACCAAAGAGCCTTCATTACAACCGAATGACAAAGTCCTTTTTGATTCATGAATTGCATACACTTTAGTGGTGGAGATTTGAGACGATTTGCAAGCTTATGGTAGTTCTGTTAGTCCAAGTGGCTACGATAATCTAGAGGGAGGGGTGAATAGATTATCTCAGTTTTTCAGATTTTGCCCTCTTTTTCAAAAAATCAAGCAAAGACGAAATGCTAAGTGCGGAAAATAAATAGCACACTTCGATTTAAAGAGGTTCAACCCACCTAGGGCCTAATCCTCTACCACCCCAGTATATCCGGGATGAATTTCAAAAAAGAAAAAAAGATTTTATTAATTACCAAAATTAATAATACAATGTCACGCCCCAAACGTGACGCGACAACGATCAATCACTTAAACAGAAATAAATCATCAGTCTAAACCAAAGACACCAAACTCCAAGTTCTCGCATTAACTATTTATATCGCCACACTTGCACACGATCACCCCATCCACTGAGATTTCTGTCTCATTCCCTCCTGTTTTCTAACCTTTAGATGAAGAGTTCAAAGACATCGAACCTACTGCAGATTGAATCCCTATCGATGATGTGGAGCGACATTTCCTTTTACTTTTATTTGTTGTTGGACTCCTTCATTTTATTTCTGTTTGGGTGTAAGTTAATTCGGATAATCTTTTGGGTTGTATTCGATACCGCCGGACTTTAAGATGTAATTTGTACTCGTGTTTATTTTAATTCCGCTGCATTAGACTCTATTTCACTTGGAGTTTGGTGTCTTTGGTTTAGACTGATGATTTATTTTTGTTTAAGTGATTGATCATTGTCGCTTCACGTTTGGGGCATGACAGTTATGGTATCAGAGCCAGGTTTTTAAAGTTTTGAGGTCGAGTGTTTATAAAATTCTCACATTGGCCCCAAATTTGTTAAAATTGTCATTTCGGGCCCTAAGTTTAAAATAATCGGAACTCACAAACCGGGAGGGCTTCTAATGTGATTCTAGTTGGAAAATGTCACTAGGTTAGTGGGATATTGGGACAAAAGCAGTTTTAAAACGTCATAAGTATAGGTCCCTTAACTTTTGAAAATCTCATTTTTGTCCCATTTTGAAATAATTGCCTTCAAGGCTTTTAGGGGTCCAATTGTTATGATTATTGAACCTTGGGTCCAAAATATAATTATGTTATAGGTAAATTAGTATTTCCAGGTACATGGGCTGTATAAGTCCTGGAAATTTAATTTGGGTCCTCAAGTTTAATCTTTTACAATTTGGTACCTCAAGTTTTATAAAATTACTTTCCAAGCTCTAAACACTTGGATTTTTGAATACACTTAAAATATGTTATTTCCAGTCCCTTAAGAGTTAAAATTTCAAATTTTAAAATTAGCGTCTGGTACAGTTTCGAAATTTGCAAAATAGCCCTTAAACTTCTCAAATTTTACAATCTAGTCCTTGGGCTTTTAAGAGTTGATTTTATTTATCTAAAAAGTCTTAAAACTTTATTAAAATGTCAAACATCATTTTTGAACCTGAGTTCAGTCCCAAAATCAAAAATTACAGAGGGGTCCCTTAAGTTTTATTTTCTTGCAATTAAGTCCACCAACTTTCCGTTTTTGCATTTTAAGTCCAAAAATCAAAATTTAATCAATTATGCTTGACTTTTCCAGGTTATTGGTATCAGTTTCAAAATTTGCAAAATAGCCCTTAAACTTCTCAAATTTTACAATCTAGTCCTTGGGCTTTTTAGAGTTGATTTTATTTATCTAAAAACTCTTAAAAATTTATTAAAATGTCAAACATCATTTTTTAACCTGAGTTCAGTCCCAAAAATCAAAAATTATAGAGGGGTCCCTTAAGTTTTATTTTCTTGCAATTAAGTCCACCAACTTTCCGTTTTTGCATTTTAAGTCCAAAATCAAAATTTAATCAATTATGCTCGACTTTTCCAGGTTATAGGCCATACAAAACATAGATTTCAAGAGTCATACACATACATAACCATCTCATACAAGAATTTATCAAATATGACAATAAAGTGTACATGTATGTCCTAATTTTCGAAAATCGCATTTTGAGCAACACTTGAGAAATTTTTCCAACTTGATACAAGAAAATAGCATGCAATACATAATATATATCTCAAATGATCAATAACAAAATACTACATGCATTTTTATGAATTAAAACACCTAGAAGTTGAAAGGATTTTTCCACCCACCTTAAAGTTCGGTTTGTTGGGAAAAAATGAAATAAATCGCTCTCGATGAAGGAGTGACTTAGGTCAGCCCCTAAGTCAAGGAATATCAAAAAAAATATAGGAGTTAGAAGAATGTGGTTAAAATTTAAGGGGAAGAAGAAGATAGTGAGAAAATTGGAATTACTGCACTTACCTTGTGTAGTGAATAAAGTGTGACTAGTAATGGCTTCCAAGTGTAAGATTTTGGTCACCCTTAATGTTAACCTCCAAAGTCAGCCCCTAAAACTCCAAAAATGAAAATGGAGTGTCAAAGTTTGGAGAATAAAAGAGAAGAAGAAAAGGTACTAAAAATTCCATTTCTTACCTTATAGTCCAACTTCTTCACAATTTTCTTCAAGATGACAAGTCTCTCAATATCTTCCAATGGTCTTCTAAGTATATCTCAAAATCAAAAATCAAATTTAAATTAGAAGGTGAAAGAGATAAGTTAGGTGATATCAAAAATGGATTGAAAAAGAAATTTTACTTACTTGTTGAAGGGGTGTTCGAATTTATTGTAAGTAGAAGAGGGGTTCTAGAAATTTTGGTTAAGTGTTTGGAGATATGAAGAAGAAGGTATGTTTGAAGATATGAAGAACTTATGTTTGAAGATTTGAAGATGTGAAGAGTTGGTGTTTGAAGATTTGAAGATGTGAATGATTTTTAGAGAGAAGTTAGAGAGAAGTTGGAGAAAATGCTTGAATGATGAATGAGTTTGATAAAAATGATATTTTGAACAATTTTTTATCATCAAAATGGCCCTTGGCCGTTCACAATGAGAGAGGGGGAGGGAGACAAATTTTGTTTTGTTCCAAGGCTTGAAAGGTGTAGCTTGCATGAGGGACAAGGACCTTGGTCAAGGTGTGGTCTTGCATGGGAGGATGAAATTGAAGGGATTGAGGAGGATGTCGGCATGGAATGTTGGGAAGCCTCCAACATGTTGGGTAAGTTTATAATAAAGAATTGGTGTATAAGGTATTGTGTATAAGATTTGTATTAATGGTGTATTAATACACAAGATGAATACATAAGGTGTATGTGTACAAGAGTTGGGAGATATTTCTACACTAAAAATTCCCATCATGGCCGTCCCTTAAGGGGTATTTGTGGCATTTCCATATTTTTTTTTGTCCCAAATTGGTGATAATAGATGAACAATATCAATCTCCAAAATAATTAGTGATCTCCTTGATCACTTATAAGTCTCATGATCATTTAATCTAAATCGAATTCTTAATTCTATAAGGCATAAATCTCTAAATAACTAGTCTCTTAAAATTCTAAGGTGACTAAAAAAATACACAAGTAATAATAATGATGATCAACCAAGTGATCATAAATGTGAAATAAAATTAATAAATGATTATGATCACAAGAAATAAATAAGAGAAATTAAAGATGAAATGTATTTATCATTAATATTTACCCGTCAAAGCGACGCAGTAGAATTGTCAAATAGTACAAAGACGATACGTGATATGAGTACATGTTCGAATAAAAATCGAGGGCTTCACATACAACACCTTGATGATTACCACAACCCTCTTGCAACACCTTGCGGATTACCACAACCCTCTTACACCACCTTGAGGATTACCACAACCCTCTTACAACACCTTTCAAGATTACCACAACCTTTAAACACCTATCACCTAGATCACCCAAGTGTATTCTTACCACAAGAATACTCACAAGGATGTCTTGTGTTGAATGATGACCAAAAATCAAGATTACAACTCAATGATGAATGATACAATATGAGTACAAGTGTAATCAAGAATTGAAAGCCTAGACCTCAAATGCATGCAAGTGAAAGTGCTTAGGCTAATACAACAAGATATATGAAAGTGTTTTCTTGTTTGCTCTTTGCTTGTGTAGAGTGTTGTATCTTGTTGCTTGAATGAAGCCTCTATTAATAGGAGAGGTCTTGTCTTTGATTTCCAGACATAGGCTCCTCCTTGGGGAGTGATTTGCTGCAAAAGGAACCATTTAAAATCATCAATATAGCTGTTAGAAATCAATCCCTCAAAATAGGGAAAAGCTGTCTGAAAATGCAACGGATAGTTTGCTGATAAAACAGGGGTGCGACCGGTCACACAAAGATAAGATTGAAATTGAATTTCTGCGATTTTTACACAGGAGGACCGGTCGGAGGGGGGTGCGACTGGTCGCCCTAAACCATGATCGGTTGGGGGTGTTTAAAATACGAAACAGAGAAGACATGCTTCAAGAGGGCACTCCCAGGTACCGGTCGCCCTCACCGGTCGACCACTGGTCGACCGGTCACCCTCCCTCATTTTTTCTACGTCTCTTTTCCTGTTTCAAAACTCAACTCAGGTACGGGTTGCCCTATAGGGCGACCGGTCGAGCCTCAAACAAATGTGTTGTCCAATTTTTTATCAAAAATAAACTCCAAAAAATACTCCAAAAAATAGTAAAAACATTTTAAATCGATCGGAAGTATTTAGACAACATCTATGGACATTGTTTTGGTTTAAAAACTCATTTTAACAAAATCATCAAAATCATGATAAAAACATTTATCTAACAAACTCCCCCTTTTTGATGATTACAAACTAAAACAATTTTCTCGAGGACGATTTTGAAAACAAATTAATTTTCCGGTTTTACGAGTGAACTATCCGTTAAAGAACATTTCATACAAAGCTCCCCCTATGTATGAGCACATCAACACAAAGCTCCCCCTATTTATATGCATATCAACAAGAGATATTGCATAAGCTAGAAGCACAAGCTATTACAAGCTTTTATAAGATGCACATAAACATCATAAGCTAAGAAGCTCCCCCTGTCAAAATACTTATAATCTATTGCAATTAAGTCCATAATACAAGCCATGGACTAGGTATACTAGGCTTTAGGAATCCATAGCTTATAGCTTTTATAACAATCTTTTATTAGCTTCTTTGAGCTAACGAGCCAATATCTTGTTTCTCCCCTTTGGAATCATCAAAAAGAATGTTAGGATGATAAAAACATCATACAATTAAATCAAAGTGCGCCAAAGAAACGGTTTATCAACCATTGAACAATTTAGGCTTAAAATCCAAAGAAAATGGGAGAAATGTATCATGAAGAGTTCATAAGCTCGTTTTATTTGTCAAGACATGATCTCAATAAGTATTTAAGACTTTTGGAAGCAAGAGAATCATGTAGAAGTTGAAATTTTCATTGTGACATTTCATCGAACACTTTTGTGGGCGTAAAAATTAAAAGAAGTTGTATAGAGCCCTTGTAAATGAATCAAGCCAAAAATTTTCATCACCATATCATACCAAGCATCATGCAATACAATATAACAACTAAGCTCATCATGATCATAAGATAATTTCATCAAGAAATATACAAGAAAGCCACAAGCTCAAGGGTTCAACCCAATTGAGCAAAGAAAGAAAAATTCTTACCATTTGATCAGTAAAGATGAGCGATGATGATGATAAACATGCTATATAAGGTCCAAGATATGAATTGAATGCATGAAAACAAATTTTGAGTGAAATTTGTGTGAATTTGGCAAAGGGGACGAAAAATGGCAAAAAGAAGTTAAAATAACGAATGGTGAAGACAAAACGGTTTTAATCCAAAATTTGGCTTAGGGCGACCGGTCGTGGTTGAGGGCGATCGGTCGACGTTGAGGGTGACCGACTGGTTGCCCTCGGCCCTTCAAATTTTTTTTTTGCCAAGTTTTTCAAAATCCGAATTTTTAATCAAAAATCCGATTTTTCGCCCCTAAGTTTTAAAAACGTGCAAAATGCAAACGTAAACTTCATTCAATATGCATTATGCCTAACCGAGCTCGTATCGATGCAAAGGTCTCGGAAGATAGCGGTTTTGTAAAAATGTCCGCTAATTGATCTTGAGATGGTACAAAAGATATCTCAATTTTTCGTTTTGAAACACAATCCCTTAGAAAATGATGTCGAATTTCAATGTGTTTAGTACGTTTATGATGAACCGGGTTTTGAGCAATATTTATAGCGGATATATTATCACAAAAGATAGGTACGTTTTCAAAAGAGCATTTGTAATCCGCTAAGGTTTGTTTCATCCAAAGAAGTTGAGTACAACAAAAGGCGGCGGAAATATATTCGGCTTTGGCCGTTGAAAGAGAAACACAGTTTTTCTTTTTGAAAACAAGAAACTAGGCAATCGCTTAAAATTGACATGATCCTAAGTACTTTTCCGATCATCGATATTTCCCGCATAATCCGAATCACTATATCCTTTAAGAGAAAATTTTTCATTCTTTGGATAGAATTAACCATATTGAATAGTGCCTTTCAAATATCGAAAAATCCTTTTAACGGCACTCATATGAGATTATTTGGGATTGCTTTGAAAACGAGCACATAGGCATATGTCATGAAGAATGTCCGGTCTACTAGCGGTTAAATAAAGTAAACTACTAATCATACCTCGATACTTTGATTCATCCACAGACTTGCCCTTTTCATCTTTGTCAATTTTGACATTTGTTGCCATGGGAGTAGAAACAGTTCTTCCTTCTTCAATGCCGAACTTTTTCAAAAGTTCTTTTGTATATTTTGATTGCAAAATGTATATGCCTTCTTGGCATTGCTTAATTTGGAGTCCAAGAAAGAAGTTGAGCTCCCCCATCATACTCATCTCGAATTCTCCTTGCATTAACTTAGAAGATTCATTAGTAGCACCAAAAATAATATCATCAACATAAATTTGCACAAGTAAGCAATCTTGCCCTTTTTCAAAAACAAAGAGAGTTGTATCAACTTTACCTCTTATAAAACCATTTTGCAAAAGAAAAGAGCTAAGTCTATCATTAGGCCTTTTTAAGTTTATAAACATCATTAGGCCTAGAAAAAATTTCAAACCCCGGAGGTTGTTTTACATAGACTTCTTCTTGAATAATACCATTTAAGAAAGCGGATTTAACATCCATTTGGTAAAGTTTGAAATTTTTATAACAAGATTAGGCAAGTAAAATACGAATAGCTTCTAAACGTGCTACGGTGCAAAAGTTTCATCATAGTCAATACCTTCTTCTTAACAATACCCTTTGAGCTACTAACCTTGCCTTATTTCGAACAATGTTGCCTTGATCATCAAGTTTGTTCAAATACCCATTTTGTACCAATAATAGTTTGAGATGGAGGACAAGGTACCAATTCCCATACATCATTTCTTTCAAATTGATTCAACTCCTCTTGCATCTCTAAGAACCAATCCTCATCCTCAATAGCCTCCTTAGCATTTATAGGCTCTTTTTGAGAATAAGAGCTTTCTTGGCAAATTTTCTTGGTCATTACTTTGTCAAGGGGATCACCAATAATAAGATCTTTTGGGTGATCTCCTTTAAATTTCAATGCAACGGAAGATCCAAGTATCACCTCTATCTTCTTGAGGACCATTTGAAGTGGACGGTTGATCATTTGATGTAGACGGTTGATCATCAACTTGAACAATTGGTTCAATAATATCCTCTTCATCACTTTCATCATTGGGTATTCTTTAAACACCCGAAGCTTCATTAAATTTGACATGGATGGATTCTTCAACAACCCCACTAGTCTTATTGTAAACCCGATATGCTTTGCTTTTTGTTGAATATCCCATAAATATCCCTTCATCGGCCTTAGGATCAAGTTTGTCCAATTGATCATTGGTATTCAAAATAAAGCATTTACAACCAAATATCTTGAAATAACTAATATTTGGAGTTCTACCTTTCCAAAGCTCATATGGAGTTTTATTCATTTTAGGACGAATATAAACTCGATTAATGACATAGCAAGCGGTACTTACGGATATTTGCAAGTGAAAATTCATTGAGCATGGACCGACTCATCTCTTGTAGTGTCCGATTTTTCCTTTCGGCTACTCGATTTTGTTGAGGAGTCCTTGGAGCCGAAAAATTATGAGCATATCCCTTAGTTTCACAAAAGACTCTAAATTCACCATCAAATTCTCCACCTCGATCGCTTCGAATAGACTTAATAGTATCTTCCTTTTCATTCTCAATAAGTCTACATAACTTAACAAACTCATTAACGGCATCGCTTTTATTGGTAAGAAAAAGAGCCCAAGTATATCTATAAAAATCATCGACAATAACGAAAGTGTAATGTTTTCCACTTAGACTTGTCGTACCAATATCCCCATACAAATCAAGGTGAAGCAATTGTAGGGGTTTGGTTGTGGAAATTTCATTTTTGGGCTTAAAACTACTTTTAACTAATTTGTTCTTTTGACAAGTGTCACATAAGCCAAGATTTTCAAAATTCAATTTGGGTAGTCCTTTCACATGTTGGTTTTTGTAAATGTTTTTCAAATTCTTGTATCCAACATGTCCAAGTCGCCTATGCATAAACTAGTTAAATCATTATTGGCGACTAAACAAGAAACATTTTAACTAACCAAATCAATTGTACAAATTTTGTAAAGATTGCCTTTTCTATTTGCTTCACAAATAATTTCACCATTTTTAAGTATAAGGCATTTTTCTTTATTGAAGGAAACATCATAATTTGAATCACAAAGTTGGCTAACACTTATCAAATTAAACTTAAGCCCTTCTACTAAAAGAACATAACTAAGAGAGAAAGAAGAGTTACCAATTTCTCCATTTCCAAGAATTCTTCCTTTGCCATTGCCGAACATGACCATACCCTCTTCTTGGAGCTTGATGTTTGTAAAAATTTCTCTTCTCCCGGTCATATGGCGTAAACATCCATTGTCCACGAGCCATTTTGAATCTTCCATTGTTGTTATATCCCCTATTACCTACAAAAGAATTTCGTTTAGGTACCCTATAATTTTGGGGTCCATGGGGGTTAGTCTTGAGACCTTTGGGTCTCCAAACATAACTAGAGTTATTTCTCAATTTGCAATTATTAGCATAATGTCCAACTTTGCCACAATAAAAACAAGTAGGAGTATTAGAACTACTAGCACGTACAAAAGTCGGACCTTGGTTATTTTTCTTAAAAACACTTTGATGTGGCTTACAACCAAGTCCCAATTTGGAATGCTCACCTTTTTGTGCATCTAAAATTTTTGTGAATTTATCCGTGCCTATGTTGAAACGATGCACATCATTTTTCAAACATTCAATATCTTTTGTGAGCAATTCCTTTTCGGTTTCAAGAGAGTGAACTCTAGTAAGAGTGAGTGTATGAGCTTTGTCTAGAGATTCATAAGAGGTAAATAATTTTTCTTTTTAAAACTTATGCTCTTTATGCTCCTTTTTCAAATTTTTGTATTTAACAATTAAATTTTGAAACTCAATTTGCAATTCAGCAAAATCACATTGCAAACCATCAACCATGGAGGAAGTAGAAGAATTAGAGTGTACCTCATTATTTTCATCGTCTATGGCCATGAGACCATGTTTGGTCTCTCCTTCTTCGTCGGTTGTTGTTTTTAAGTAGTTCATCCCACGTTTTGACCTCCGAATTTAGAGCCTTCTCTTCATCGAGTTTTGAGCAATCGGCAATGAAGTGCCCGGGTTTTCCGCATTTAAACCAAGCATTATCTCTTGGTTTTCTTGCTTTATTTTTATTCAAAAATTTTGCCAATTTCGAACAAGTGCGGCCGTCTCCTCATCATCATCATCATTATCATAGTATGCATTATTAGAAGAAGAAGCAAGACCTTTAGGAATAATTTGCATACCCGATTGATTTATGGATGGTTTGGAATTTTTCCTCTCCTTGAGATAGACTTCATAGATGAGGAGGTTTCCAATAAGCTCATCAAATTTGAGTGTCTCAAGATTTTGTGCCTCCGTGATTGCCGTCACCTTTTTGGACCATGAGCCGGGAAGAGCATTCAATACCTTAGTCACCTTGTCTTTTTCGGAGATGACTTTACCGAGGGCCACAAGAGGATTGACAATATTGTCAAACCTTTCCATCATCTTGGAGATACTTTCACCATCATGCATGTTAAAGTTTTCAAAGTCTTTAACAAGCATGGTCTTTCTTGCTTGCTTGACCTTCTTGGTCCCTTCATAGATTGTCTCCAATTTTTCCCAAACCTCATGTGTTGATCTTATGCCTTTTATGCGATTGTACTCGGTGGCGGTAAGAGAACAATGCAAAATATTTAAAGCCTTACCGTTTAGAGAGAAAGCCTTTTTGTCGTTTTCATCGAACTCCTTGAAAGGTTTAGGAGCAGAGGTGCCATCCTCCGATTTCTTGGTTGGTTGATCAACTCCTTCAATGACCACATTCCAAATGTGGAACCCGCACCCTCAGTAGGAAGCACTCCATACGGTCTTTCCAAAATGTGTAGTTGTTGGCGTCGAATAGTGGTGGCTTGTTGGCAGAGGCGCCTGGTGGTGAGATAAGCATCATTTGTAGCCATGGATCTTTCCTCTTTACTTGGAACGAGCTAGCCAAAGAGTTTGGCTTTGATACCACTTGTTAGTCCAAGTGGCTACGATAATCTAGAGGGGGGGTGAATAGATTATCTCGGTTTTTCGGATTTTGCCCTCTTTTTCAAAATATCAAGCAAAGACGAAATTCTAAGTGCGGAAAATAAATAGCACACTTTTATTTAAAGAGGTTCAACCCACCTAGGGCCTAATCCTCTACCACTCCAGTATATCCGGGATGGATTTCAAAAAAGAAAAAAATATTTTATTAATTATAAAAATTAATAATACAACACATTGAGGATTACCACAACCCTCTTGCAACACCTTGAGGATTACCACAACCCTCTTACACCACCTTGAGGATTACCACAACCCTCTTACACCACCTTGAGGATTACCACAACCCTCTTACAACACCTTTGAAGATTACCACAACCTTCAAACACCTATCACCTAGATCACCCAAGTGTATTCTTACCACAAGAATACTTACAAGGATGTCTTGTGTTGAATGATTACCAAAAATCAAGATTACAACTCAATGATGAATGATACAATATGAGTACAAGTGTAATCAAGAATTGAAAGCCTAGACCTCAAATGTATTCAAGTGAAAGTGCTTAGGCAAATACAACAAGATATATGAAAGTGTTTGCTTGTTTGCTCTTTGCTTGTGTAGAGTGCTGTATCTTGTTGCTTGAATGAAGCCTCTATTTATAAGAGAGGTCTTGGCTTTGATTTCCAGACATAGGCTCCTCCTTGGGGAGTGATTTGCTGCAAAAAAAAACCATTTAAAATCATCAATATAGTTAGAAATCAATCCCTCAAAATAGGGAAAAGTCATTCGAAAATGCAACGGATAGTTTCTTTGAAAAAATAGGGTGCGACCGGTCACAGAGATAAGATTGAAATTGAATTTCTGCGATTTTTACACAGGGGACCGGTCGGAGGGGGTGCGACCGGTCGCCCTAGACCATGACCGGTTGGGGGTGTTTAAAATACGAAATAGAGAAGACAGGGCTTCAAGAGGGCACTCCCGTGTGCACGGTCGCCGAGGGGTCGACGTCGCCCTCACCTGTCGACCACCTGGTCGACCGGTTGCCCTCCCTCATTTTTTCTATGTCCCTTTTCCCCTGTTTCAAAACTCAACTCGGTATGGGTTGCCTTATAGACGACCGGTCGAGCCTCGAAACAAATGTGTAAATTCATTTGAATAAACTCCAAAAAATACTCCGAAAAATAGTAAAAACATTTTAAATCGATCGGAAGTATTTAGACAACATTTAAGGACATTGTTTTGGTTTAAAAACTCATTTGAATAAAATCATCAAAATCATGATAAAAACATTTATCTAACAAGTTCTTCATCATTGAATTGATTTGAGCGTAAACACGCCCTTTATACACTTGAGATGAGAGCATACACTTGACCCGGTGAAATTTGTAAATTCAAAGCATTTGCCATGATTATATTGAAACGTGTTTTATATTGGAAATTTGAGGCTTGATTGATTCATTACTTGATATCTATGGATAAGCAAAGCATGAGTTCTTGGTTGTGCACTTTTCATTCCTACCACTTGTGTTTTGTTTGCCTTGTGTAGCATTGACCGACCGGTACACCGCTTTAAGTTTGGGGGTTTGTTTAGTGTGAGTTTTGCATGTATTTTAGACATGGTTTTTCCTAAAATGAGTTGATAAACATGCATTAACATAGTAATAAGGGTTGTGTTCTCGATCTTGAAAAAGATATTACGCTTTGCTCGTTTTACAGAAAATAGTGATGTTTAGAGCACTTTTGTGGCAATTTGCGGATTTCAAGATAGGACCGTTGTGAATTGTAGAAGTATGGAGTTGAACCGAGAAGAAATCGGAAGAACCGAGGAGCAAAAATGGCCATGCACGGCAAAGATGTGGGAATAGGCACAGCCCGTGCGTGAGTAATGCAGCAGGGATGGATCTTCACAGTGACGCACGGGCAGGGCGTGCGTATGCGCGCACGGCCCGTACGTCTGCTCAGGGAAAAAATCGCAGGTTCGACTTGACGCACGGGCAGCACGTGCGCTTTGGCATGGCCCGTGCGTCAGTGCGGTTTTGCAAAGTTCTACTCCATATCAACATAGGTTTGGTCCGATGAAGTTATAAATTGACACACATACTTTTACCCTAAAAATAGAAAAAAGAGCATCGTTCTTCATGAAGAATCGAGAGAAAGGTAAAGATCACATCCACGCTTGAGGATTGAAGATTGATTGAGAGATCATCGATATCTCTGAGTTTTCTTTCTCCATTGTTTTCTTATTTTCATCTAGTTTGATATGTATCTGAATAATTTGTCTATGAATTCTTGTTTTTCCATGTCCGGCTAAACATCTTGTGATTCCGAGGTTTGGGATTAGGTTAATTAACTCTTGTTTGATGATTGATTTTAATTGAAGTTATTATTTCAAACCATATTCAAGTACTTTGCTTTATTGCTTGTTTTATCATATGACCAATGATTTAGCATGTTTGATGTGTTGATTCATAATTCGAGAAATGAGTTTCAATACTAGATCTTGAGTACTTAACATGAATATTTTGCATGATTGAGAAGTCTGTGATTATTTGTGAGGATTTGTTGATCATATATGCTTTTGGGAGTTGATTATCTTATGTTGAGTAGAGATGCTCGCATAGATAATTCAATCAACATGTTTCTTGTGTCTCGAGAGAGAGAATAATTTACTTTTGTGATCATCTTATAGGAAGATATATAATAACTTTGGCTTGATTGATGTGACAACAAGAGAGTGATTAATCAAACCATAACACTAGAATCCATTCATTTACTTGATCTTTTCAATCGTGATTCTTTGCTTTGTTATTTTTATGGTAAAATATTTTCTTAGTTTTATAAATCAACAATCATAATTCGATTGTCTAAATAAAAATGAGTGTTATTATAATCTCAATAATTAGTACATTAATTTATTAGTCTCTATGGGATCGACCTTGCTTACCATATCAATTAACTATGCCATTCACTTGCGGTGAAGCTAAGAAATTAGGCGAACAAGTTTTTGGTGTTAATACTTGGGAGTGTTAATACTTGGGACGATTTGAGCCAGTTTCTTATTCAAATTGTTTCCACCAAGGAAGACACTGCGAGCTTTAAGAACGAGATCACACAGATTCGACGATTCGACTAACCACCGTACGAGGCACAGGGAGAGATTCGAGAGATTTGTTGAGGAGGTGTTCGCAACATGGGTTCCCAAAGGATCAACAACTTTGTATCTTCTACAACGGGTTGTTGAGACAAGCAAGATCATTTGTGGATGCCGCAGGAGAGGGGGCTTTATTAGCAAAAATCCAACAAGATGCATTTAATTTCTTTGAGGAGATGGCGATGAACGATTATCACCGCCCTTCGAGAGGACAAATATCAAAAGGGTAGCGTAAGTTTCGACTCGGACCCAATCAAAGCATTAACGGCTCAAATGAATGCGTTGACAAATCGGATAAGTGTTTTAACTCAAGGGGCTGAGGCAAACGCGGGTGCAAATAATGGGGGAGTTCTGCAAGATCCTATGGAGGAGGCTCATTAAGTCAATAACCGGAATTTCAGCAATTTCCGGAATAATTCGACTCCTAGTATTATCATCCGAGTTTGAGGAATCCCGAAAATTTCTCTTATGCAAACACGAAAAACGTGATTCAATTACCACTAGGTTTCAATGTGACTAATAGAGTTATTAATGCAGAGGCTAAGCCATCTATGGAGGACGTTCTTGCTTCGTTTATGAGTCAGACGAGTTCTTTTATGAATGAAACGAGGAACCGATTGAATAAAGATGAGGCTGAGCTAGACAAGATTGAGGCACATGTAACGCAATTGGATAATAATGTGGGCTCACAAATAAAAAATCTAGAAACTCAGATTGGCCAATTAGCTACGATCGTAGGTGGACAACATCAGAAGGGCCAATTTTCGAGCAAAACTGAAGTTAACCCGAAAGAACAGTGTAACTCCATTCGTCTGAGGAGTGGTACAGAGTACGAGGGGCCGAAGATTCTGGGAAATCATGAAAAATCGCAGCCACGCACGGACCGTACGTGTACGCATGGGCAGCCCATGCGTGGTGCCGATCAGTCGATTCTGACCCCTAGAAAAGAAGACACTGTAGCAAATGGCGAAGTTGAGGTCGATGATGAAAACGAGGGACACAAAGATGAACAAAAAGGGGCTGAGAACTTTTCAAAACATTCTAATCCACTCCCTTTCCCTCAATCAACGTGTTTATTGTGTCTCGAGAGAGAATAAATTACTTTTGTGATCATCTTATAAAAGAGTGATTAACTGCAACCATAATCCTGGAATCCATCCATTTACTTGATCTTTTCAATCGTGATTCTTTGCTTTGTTATTTTTATGGTAGAATATTTTCTTAGTTTTATAAATCAACAATCACAATTCGATCGTCTAAATAAAAACAGTGCTATTATAATCTCAATAATTAGTACATTAATTTATTAGTCTCTGTGGGATCGACCTTAGTTACCATATCTATTAACTACGCCGTTCACTTGAGGTGAAGCTAAGAAATTAGGCGAACAATGACTAATTACCCCTGTGTTTAATTAATTACCTTGTAATATGTAATTTTGCCTCTTAAATCGCAGCCCTTGAAAAAATTAGATATATCGCTAGGATTGGTCCTTATAGACTCACCTTATGAGGTGGTCTCATATAACCCTCTCCCACGCAACATAATCAAAACACAGATAAGAATGTTATACCAAAATATTACTTATAATAATATTACGCAGTTATCACAAAGTGGGGTCTTACAAGAAGGATTGTAGATATATGATTAAATAAATCTCGGTAATCAATTAGAGAGATCTCAAAGTATAAATAGGTGTGGAAAACCTTAGGGAAAAACATTTAGTGAAACTCCATATTCAATGATTCAAACATATTTGGGGAAGAGGTCAAATAGTTATGAGACGGGCTTACGGATCCTCAGACTGCATCAATATTCATTTAAAAAAATAACAATTTATCACCCTCGCCATGAATCTCGATCCAAGGCCTCAAAATCTGATTTTCATGAACGTTAACAAATATCACTCTAAGGCTCTCAAAATCTTATCTCCATGAAGGATGAGCTACTAGGCCTCAAAATCAAAAGGCAATTATCAGCTTAATTGATAACTTAATTCTTGAAAAATTTACCACAACTTGTCGTGGTTTGGATCTATGCACCACCATTATTATCCCAATTATCCAATTGATAAAATGAGGATCCCAAGCCACTACCATCTTGCGCCATCTGATTTAAACAATTCCTGAAAAAAAATTGGCAAGTTATATGTTAGGAAATTACGGACCGGAACAAAGCCATGACAATAGTGATGTGAGAAAAATAAAGGTAAAATGACACAAATATTTTTACGTGAAAAACCCCCAAATAAATTTGAGGTAAAAACCACGGGCAAGTGTAGGAGCAATTCACTATAAAAATAGGGATTACAACACTTTCTCTCTAAATACAAGGAGAAACTATATCACTCTTTCTCTCTTGAAATAGGAGAAACTAATACACTCTAAATTGAGAAATGAGAAAATTAGCAATTTGCTTGCTTGGTTGGGATGCAACTGCCGAAGACACCATTTTATAGCAAAGTTTCTTCACTATTCCACCAATCCCCAAAGTAGTTAGCCACCAATATTGAAGACCTTTTTAGCTAACTTTGGTATAATTCAACATTTGCAGCAAATGTCTGCATTTCTTTGTCAAATAATGCCAACTCTAGCCCACAAAAGTTGACTTCATATTGTTCTTCTCACATTCTCCCACTAAGTCACTTTTGTAACCCTTTCATCATTCTCTACACTTGCCACTCATGCTGCTTATGTTTCTGCTAGGCCACACGAGGATCTACACCATTCGAACTTGCCAGGGTTGATTGGTTTGGTCATGCAATCTGCTAGGTTCTCATCGGTATGAATCTTTTGCATATCCACACTTCCATTTTCCACTACTTCTCGAACAAAGTGATACTGAACTCCAATGTGCTTTGTCCTTGAATGTAAGGTGGATTCTTTGCAATATGCAAAGCACTCGACTATCACAAAAGCAGAACAATCTTTTCTTGTTTGTGCCCGAGCTCTTCTAGTAACCTTTGAATCCGTGTTGCTTCCTTGCAAGCTTGTGTAGTTGCCATGTATTCTCTTGATTGTAGACGAGCTACAACGATCTGCGATTTTGAAACCCGGCTTACGACTCCTCCCCGCAAGTGTAAACACATAACCCGTAGTGGATTTTCTTTTATCAAGATCACCTGCAAAATCCGAATCAACATAACCCCTGATAGTAAAATCTGATCCTCCATAACATAATGCAACATCCGAGGTTCCTCTGATGTACCTCAGAACCCTCTTCAATGTATCCCAATGCTCTCTACCATGATTCGCCACGTATCGACTGACTGCTCCCACTGCTTGCATAATGTCGGGTCTTGTGCATATCATAGCAAACATTAAACTTCCCACTGCTGATGCATACGGTACTCGAGATATTTCCCCTCTCTCTGCTTCATTGCTAGGACACATACTTGAGGATAACTTTAAATTAATAGGAAGAGGGGTAAAAACTAGCTTACAATCTTGCATGTTCAAGCGTCGCAAAATTTTCCTGAAGTAATTCTTCTGAGAAAGCCAGATCTTCCTATTATTTCTGTCTCGGTGAATCTGCATCCCTAGAATCTTGTTTGCTGGTCCCAAGTCGTTCATTTCAAACTCCCTAGCCAGCTGTGCCTTCATTTCTTGGATCCGATCTTTATTGGGGCTGCCACCAACATATCATCCACATACAACAAAAAATAATAAAATCATTATCATCAAACCTTTTGTAGTACGCACAATGGTCTAAACTAAGTCTGTTGTATTCAAGGCTCATTATGAAGGAATCAAATCTCTTATACCAACACATCAGCGCCTGTTTGAGACCATACAGAGATTTGTTCAACCTGCAAACCAAGTTTTCTTTGCTGTTTCAAAAAAACCTTCCTCGGTTGAAGCATATAAATTTCTTCTTCAAGCTCTCCATGAAGAAATGCAGTTTTTACATCTAACTGCTCCAAATGTAAGTCAAAAGTAGCACACATAGCCAGGACTACCCTCACCATCGTGAGTCGAACCACCAGGGAAAATATCTCATTGAAATCAATACCCTCTTTCTGAGCATATCCTTTTACCACCAATCTTGCACGATACCGCTCTACTTGATCGTTGCTATCCCGCTTGATCTTGTAGACCCATTTATTACCAATGGCTTTTCTGCCGTGTGGTAACGGTACAAGTTTCCAAGTTTGATTCTTGTGGAGAGCTTCAATTTCTTCATGCATTGCTGTCATCCACTGAGATGCATCTGAGCTTTCTGTAGCTTCATGGAAAGTTGATGGCTCTCCATCCTCTGTTAAAAGATAGTATGCAACATTTCTCTCTATAACATACTCCGATTGCCAAGCTGGCGGCTTTCTCTCACGAGTTGACCGGCATACTTCTTGAACATCAGACTCAACTTGTTCTTGTACCTCGTGCTCTGGTACTGCTTCAGAAGATTTCGAATCTTCATTCTGTAGATTATTTTCCACTATTATTGTAGTAGTCTCCTAGTTCTCTTTTACAGTGCTGCTATCTCCCTTCTCTTGCAGTTTATCTTCTGCAAATATCACATCTCTGTTGATGACAATCTTGTGGGTAGTGGGATCCCACAAGCGATACCCCTTGACTCCATCAGCATACCCCAAGAAGATACACTTTCTGGACTTTGGCTCCAACTTTATTCTTTCTTGCTCATTGTACATCACATACACAGGACTTCCAAATGTATGTAGACGAGAATAATCAAGGCAGATTTACAGTCCACATCTCCATGGGCGTTTTCGGATCAATCACGTTGATGGGGATCGATTGATCACATAACATGCGGTTTTGACTGCCTCTGCCCAGAATGTCTTGGGTAGACTTGCAGGTCTCAACATTGCTCTTGTCCTTTTCTCGACAAGGTTCTATTCATTCGCTCCGCCACTCGATTTTGTTGAGGTGTGTACGCCACCGTGAACTCGTCTTTTGATGCCTTCTTGTTGTGACAAAAAGACTCAAATTCATCACTTTGTATATTCTCCTCCATTATCAGTCCTTAAACACTTGATCTTCTTCCCGATTCAAGTTCTATCCGAGCTTTGTAAACTTTGAACACCGAAAATACATCGGCCTTCCTTTTGATAGAATACAACCAACATCTTCCTGAGTAATCATCAATGAAAGATACAAAGTATCTCGCCCCTCCTAAGGATGATAGTGGTGCTTGCTAAACATCAGAGTGAATCAACTCTAAGATGCCCTTCCTCTTAGATGTTGATCTGCCGAACTTTAATTTGTGTTGCTTACTTGTAACACAATGCTCACAAAATGGTAAAGATACCTTTGTAAGACCGTAGTAGCTTCCTCGGGTCGAGAGAATCTTCAGCCCTTGTTCGACATGTGGCCAAGTTTGTGGTGCCACATTATCGTTGATTCTTCTACTGAACCTGCAACTGCAACAGAAGCTTCCCCTTCTTGCATCGTCTCTCCTTTAAGCATATACAAATTTGCAGCGAGTTTCTCCGCATTCATTACTACAATCGCTCCTTTGACTATCTTCATGATCCCATCCTCAATACGAGTTTTACATCCAACATCATCCAATTGTCCCAAGGACAAAAGATTCTTCCGTAGGCCCTTCACATGTCGTACCTCCTGAATAGTGTGAACTATACCATCAAATATTTTTATTTTGGTAGTGCCAATACCATCAATATCGAAGGCATGATCATCCCCCATAAATAAAGATCCTCTAGAGATTGGTTCATATGTGTGAAACCATTCTCACCGGGAGGTCATGTGCCAGGTTGCTCCTGAGTCTAAAAGCCAGACATCAGAAAATAGTTTTCTGCCTTCAGCGTTGGTTGTTGCTTCGCCGTATAAAACTTCTCCATTTTCAGAGGTACTTGCAATATTCCCTTGAGCATTTGATGACTCAGGGTCACCACTCTTCTTACTCCAACAATCCTTATTGAAGTGTCCTCTTTTGCCATAGTTGTAGCACTTGATGTTCTTTTTACTCCTGGATTTTGATCTACCATGATTTTGACTCCCACTGGAGCCACGTTCCGTGGATCTTCCTCTCACCACCGCCAAAGCTTCCGGTTGATGCGAACCTCCTTGCCTGTCTTCTTTGTTTCTGCGCCTGCTCTCTTCTTCTAGTATAGAAGCTGCAATTTCATCGAAGACCGGATAGTCAGAAAGGGCGTTGTTCGTCAAGTTGATGATGAGTTGATCGTCGAATCACGGTAAACTTTGGAGCAAAAGTTCCGACGTTCAACAACTTCTATTTTGTAACCCATTGAGGTGAGTTGCAAAAATAGAGTATTCAAGTGTTGATATGGTCGATCCCACCAAGTGGTTTTACGCCATATGAAGAGTATACAATTTTCTTTTTAAGAAAATTTTATTGTGAAGTGATATGGCCTCGTACAATTTTGTCAGCGTATCCCATATCTCCTTTGCCGTCTTCTTCTCCGCCACACTGGATAACACTCTATCGGCTAGTGCTAAGTGCAGATCAGAAATTGCATTGCCCTCCATCTCGTTCCACTTGGCATCGTCAGTGATATCTGCGGGCCTGTCTCCAATTGCCGCCAAGCAATTGTCTTTCCTCAAAATTGTCTTAATCTTCATTTTCCACAATGAGAAATTATTCCCATTGAACTTCTCTACATCGAACTTTGTCGTCATTTTGTTCACACCCGATTGATTTTGTTTTTCTCACTTGAACCGAATTTCACTATTAGTAAAATTACAGACCAATGGCTCTGATACCACTGTTAGGAAATTACGGACCGGAACAAAGCCATGACAATAGTGATGTGAGAAAATAAAGGTAAAATGACACAAATATTTTTACGTGGAAAACCTCCAAATAAATTTGAGGTAAAAACCACGGGCAAGTGTAGGAGCAATTCACTATAAAAATAGGGATTACAACAATTTCTCTCTAAATACAAGGAGAAACTATATCACTCTTTCTCTCTTGAAATAGGAGAAACTAATACACTCTAAATTGAGAAATGAGAAAATTAGCAATTTGCTTGCTTGGTTGGGATGATCTTGCAACTGTCGAAGACACCATTTTATAGCAAAATTTCTTCACTATTCCACCAATCCCCAAAGTAGTTAGCCACCAATATTGAAGACCTTTTTAGCTAACTTTGGTATAATTCAACATTTGCAGCAAATGTCTGCATTTCTTTGTCAAATAATGCCAACTCTAGCCCACAAAAGTTGACTTCATATTGTTCTTTTCACATTATATCCCAATTACCCAGTACAAAAAATGAAGCTCCCAAGCCACTTTTGGACTTGCATCAAAATGGGATTTTTTTTCTGAGAATATTTTGGAGTGATTAGTAATTGGGAAGTAAAAATGAAGTTTGTGAAGCCATCAAACAAACAAACCCCCACAATTTACCAAATAAGGATTATTAATCAAAAGTGTCAAGAGTTTGAAAACGTGTTAATATATATTCGATAAATTCAAGCTTGAATTCCAATCAATAACAAATGAGTGCATCACAAACTCTCAAAATCTCTCTGAGGGATGCAACCTTAGGTCAATACAAAAATAAACTTTAAGAGGAATAAACCTAATAATTGAATCACATGAGGTGACAAACACATAGAAAGTAAATTTTGTTTAACCAAAATTATACAAAGATTCAAGAGGCCTATTTTTTAAAAAGTATAAAGACTCAAAAAGCCTATATTCTAGAAAATACCCTTAAGAACATCCTGGAAAAATATCTAAATTATAATTGTAATTCTGCTAGTAGAAAATTTTATAGAAACATGTATATTGTTGGATGATTCTATTAGAAGGATTGTAGACATATGATTAAATAAATCTCAGTAATCAATTAGAGAAATGTCTAAATATAAATAGGGGTGGAAAACCTTATGGGAAAACATTTATTGACACTCCATATTCAATCAGTCAAACATATTTGGGGAAGATACGGTTTACCATGAGACCGTCTTATGGATTTAGATCTGCAAGACGTATCCCCGGCCCTCAAACCGGATCAATATCCATTTTAACAAAAAAAAAAGAAATTATTAAACAACCCATAAGGCTCTTTTCACTATTTACAGTCCATGAGGCTCATTTCACTATTTCTCTGTTTACCTTGACTTGACATATGAGATCTTTTTGCAAGTTAAAAATAATTAGCAATTTGTTAGGAAAAATAAATTTTTTACTTCGGTCCACTACAGAGGCGCCAAATTTATATATTGCATCATGCTTCAAAAATTACATGACCGGCCCTGGGAAAGTCTACTATATTCGTTTATCAAACATATTTTGGAAAAATACTACATTTTGTGAGTTAGAAAACACCTTAATTCAATTATTCAAATTTATTTATGAAAATTTCAGTTAGTGATAGAAAAGCAACATTCAGTAATAAAACATATTTAGGGAAAAACTTATGGGAAAGCCATGCATTCAACTAATTAGAAAAAATGAAAGACTATCTCCAATTAGTCAGGAAAAAGTAAATAAAAAAACCCTACATTCAGTTAGTTAGAGGTCATTAGTATTGAGTTAGTTAGGGAAAAGGAAAACTCTACATTCAATTAATTAATTAAACAAACTTACGTTCGATTATTTAGGGGAAACCCCTATATTGAGTTAATTAGAGAAAAATCATATGTTCAACTTATTAGCACATGTCCTACATTCAAACAATCATATCCATTTATTCAGGACTCCGGGCAACCCCGTATCATATCGCTAAACGCTAATTAAAATTAACTTTCGGAGTGCTTTTCTCATATCACTAAACCTTAAAAGTAAGGTTTCGATGCGCTTCGTAAGATGCAAGAATAAATAAGAATTATTAATCCAACGTGTCAAGAGTTAGAAAACTGAATTATACAACTTAAATCAATCACTTGAAACTGAATGAAATACCACTCAGGAAAAAAAAAATATAAAAAAGAGACACAACAAGAACATTACAATGGGTCAATGAAAAAGAAGTTGAAACTAAAATATAAGAACAAATGCGTGTGTACATGGCTCTTAAGGCTTTTCTGAAATCAGTTGCCTCAGGTGACTGATCCTCAGGAAGAATGGAATCAAAGTCAAAACCAAAGAGAACAACAATTAAATCGTCTGTAGCTTGGAAATCTTCTGGACTTGTATCAACTTTGTATCGAGCAACTTCTTCAGTTGTGTCAGCTTCCAAGGGGACTTCTGCAATAAAAGGGAACTCCATTTCATAAAGGCCACTAGGTATTGCGTAATGTCCAACACTTCCTTTGGGAGCACTTCCTCGGTTCCCTGGCTTGCAGCCCTTGGTGCCTCAACTGTTTGAGCTTCATTGGCAGTCGTAGCTGTGGGAGCCTATTGAGCTGACTGGGCCTCAACTGTCTTAACAGTTTCACTGACGCCAATATTAACTTCCGTTTGAGTTGTCTGAGCCTCAGTCGTCTGGGCAACATCACGTGCTGGTGATGGCACTATAGGGGATGGGCCATCAACCAATATGAATTTTGAAGAGGCAACCTTGGCAATGGCCTCCTTCATTCTTGCCTCCAATTCTCTTTCCTCTGGATCGATTGGAGTTGACTCAGCTTCCTTCTCAGAGTCCACAAAATCCAGGGCCACGTTATCATCTGAGTCATGTAATGCATCGATCTCTTCAAGGTTAGTAGACTCAGATTGTGGCATTGTGGGAAGGGCTTCAGGCATTTTTCCTTTTTTCCGTACTACTCCCTTGGAAGTCTCAACCTCCTGGGGGTCTTCAGCTACTTTGACAGCACTCTCAACCGCTGCAAGGCCTTCTATATTCCCTTTTGTAGACTTAGATGAATTAGGGTCTTGTACATTTGGTATCCTTCGAGGTCTCAACCTCTAGGATTGCACTTTCAAGACCGGCAGTCTCAACTGCCATGGTCCTCCTCGTTCCATCATATGCCTCAGCTGCCTTAGTAGTTTTATCGGTCATAGCAGGTGCGATTGGTTCCTCAGCTGAGACAGTCTCAACCGTCAAAGCTTCTTTGGTCCCAATATGTTGTTCTTCTTGAGTCTCACCACCGCCTCCTAACTTCAAGTTTTATTGGTCCTCTACAGCCTCCTCCAACATGGCTGTAGTGTGTTTAGCTTTCCCCTCAACTGGTTCACCAGCTCAATCACGAGTATTGGGGTCAGCTGACACTGGAGATTCGGTTATGTGCTTTGAGTGCTCAGTCATTTGGGCAATTGTCTAAAAAACTTCATCAATATGTGGCTCAGTTGGGTCGCACTCCTTCCCAACTTCATTGCTAGTCTCCCTGGTTGGTCCCTCTGAGTGATCTGGTGAGGTTGTTTCATCGATCGTCCTCACCATGTCAATAATATCTGGGGTTAGAGATTAGGAATGGATGATTCTCCAACACCCCTGAAAGGATTGTTCATGAAGGTCACGGGACTCCTTTAATGCATGCTTCAGCTGAGCTTTCTCATATTGATCAGTTGCATCTATAATCTCCATGTCGTTGCTGCTTGAGTCTGCTGGGTCACCGACTGACTTCCCTGTTTCTACTGCCTTAAGCTTCTCAACATCTTTCTTTTCATAGAGTAGGGTTGTGCAATGGAAGATTTCATCAAGTCACAATACGGACGTGATGTTGTCCAAGAATCCAAGGAGGTATTCCTCCTCTTCAATCATATCTGGCATTTCAAACTGGACTCGACTGGCATTAAGCTCCCAAAGCCTCCATGCACATAACCGTTGTTCGATCTCTGGGTATGCTGGGGATTCTGGACATTCATCAAGAACATCTTCTTTGATAGGCTCTTCACCTCGATTAGCCTTCTCACTTAACTCGAGATCAACTATTTCGGTCAGAGGATTGGCAATCAATTATCTTGAGTTTCTTCAAATCAACTCTCTCAAGAATGGATTGGGGAAATCTGGCTGAGTTTTTCAAGCGTGCTTTGCTCACCATAGCCATTTTTGACTTGGCTGGGCAAAGCAGAGTAGCTATCTCGATTTTAGTCAGAAAGTAGCGATAGAACTATCTCAACAAACTTTGTCGGACCTCTTCACGATCGTCTCCACTGGTTCTCTCTCTCAGGGGGACTTCTAGCTCTTCTTCATGTTATTCAACCACAATGGCCGACTCTGCTTTGCCTTCATTTCTTAACACCGGCTTTCGAGGCGCATATGTCCTCTTTTTTATTTGTCACTTTGGGAGGCAACAACAATAGGTTTTGGCAAGGGAGCTGAAAGGAAGCGAGTTGTGTACTCGGGGACATGCTCAACTGACTCCTCCTTAGATGTAGCAGTCTTCTTCGCATGGGCCTGCTTCGGCGTCGGAGAGATTGGCATTGAACATCTTCTTGTTCGGATGGAAGGGTTTTCCCTTGCGCAGGGGTACATCTTTCTTCTCCATTAGATAGCCTACGATCAGGCCATATCCCAGGGGAGTCACAAACTTCCCATCAGCAACCTTCACGTTGTGGACATTCTGGCATATTTTCTCGAAAATAAACTCCCTCCAGTCCACTTCAACTTCCTCCATAATGGCAACCATAACAATCAGTTAGTTTAGGGCGTGGATTGAAGGAGCCAAATTTCATGTCAACACACTTGGCTACAATGCCCATCAACTTGTGGTAATCATCCTTGATCAACTTCATCAACACGAATAGTTAACCTTGCCAACTGACTCTGGTTTGGCTCTCTCTTTCCACACCTTAACCAAATCGAACTCATTTTCTGTAAGCTCTTACAGTCCTCTTGAGGGAAGGTGTAAGTGCTCAACCAAGTCATTCGTAGCCAACTTGATGTCTTTTCCATTCATAGGCAAATGGATCCCAACATCGTGAACAGAGGTGTTCATGTAGAACATAGTTACCTCCTCATGGAAGGTTTGGGTCATTTCCAGCGTGAGAAACCTTTTCAGCCCAGATTTCTCAAGGTTCCTCACAATCTTTTCAGCCAACTCATTGTCAACCGCCTACTTGACAATGCCTTTAAAATCCACCGACAAGCTGTGTGGATCTTCTCAAAAAGCTTTGCGAAATCAAGAAGCTTTGTTTGGGTGCCATGTCGAATTTTGAGAGTAGAAATGAAGAACTAGGGTTTTGTTTTTGCAGAGAGAATTCTTGTAAGTCTGGAATGCTTGAGAGTGAAGGTGAAGAGAGAGAAAATGACTTTTGGGTACTTAAATGACTTAAAAGGACGGTTTTAGAATTTCAAAGGTTTGAAATGTGATCAACGTCGGAGATCGAAAGTTTCAAAATGCATTAATTTCATCGCATTAAATGCAACATCATTATATTCAATTATGTATAAACCGTCGTAGCCTTTAACTGATAGCATTTAATGTTGCTGACTAAAACATTCCCGCTCAAGGAAAACGACCTCGTTTTGTCACTTAGCTCATAAATGTTGCAGCTCTCCTCATTTATGACTTGACTCTGCTTCTCTTTTCCTTCGATTCGACTGAATAATAGTTGGTTGTCCAACTAACATGATTCTGTTGAATAGCCATATAAGATGTTTCACTTGGCTGAGAGAGTGAAACTCTTCTGATATGAAATTCTAACCATTTTAACTAAGCTGAATGAGGCTTTTGAGAATCCTAACACAACTCAATCAATTCAAGCTCATTCTTAAGTTCTTCAAATCTTGATTCACATAAGGGCTTTGTGTATATATCAGCTAATTGCTTCTCAATTGATATGTATTCTAATGTGATATCTTTCTTTTTAACATATTCTCTTATAAAATGATATCTGACATCAATGTGCTTTGTTCTTAAATGGAATACTGGATTCTGAGTAATTGCAATTGCATTTGTGTTATCACACATGATTGGAATCTCTCTTTCTGCAATGTCATAGTCTCCCAGTTGTTGCCTCATCCATAACACTTTGGCACAACAGCTGCCTGCAGTAATGTACTATGTACTATGCTTCAGCTATGGATGTAGCTATTGAATTTTGTTTCTTGCTTAACCAAGAAACCAATCTGTTTCCAAGCATTTGATAGGTACCAGATGGACTTTTTCTGTCAACTCTACATCCAACATTGTTTGATTAAATGAGTATACAATAAGCTTGAATCCACCTTCCGTTGGATACTATAGGCCAACTTCTTGGCTTCCCTTTCAAATATCTTTGGATTCTCTTCCGAGCTACATCATGTGATTTTCCTTTGGAGCGGATCAATCTGCACATACACCTACATCAAAGGTGATGCTTGATCTCGACGATCAAGTAGAGTAGTGATCCAATGAGTGCTCTATATCTTGTTTGATCAACTGATTTTCCTATTGCATCCATATCCATCTTCACGAAGTATTCACATGGGAATCATCACATGATGACTACTCTTCCATACCAAATTTCTTCATTAAATCTCTGGTATATTTGGTTTGACTTATGAAGGTTCCATCCTTCATTTTCTTGACTTGAAGACCTAGGAAGAAAGTCAGTTCTCCCATCATGCTCATCTCAAACTTCCCTTACATAAGGTTTGATAGTTTGTCACACAACTTTTTATTTGTGCATCCAAAGATGATGTCATCGACATATATTTGAATAAGAAGTATACTTTCTCCATCCCGAATTAGAAGAGTGTTCTATTAACTTTTCCTTTGGTGAATCCATTGTCTATAAGAAACCGAGACAATGTATCATACCATGATTTTGGTGCTTGCGTCAAACCATATAATGCTTTCTTGAGCTCGTAGACTTTGTCTCCCATAGTTTTCTGCTCAAAACCTGGAGGTTTTTCCACATAGACTTCTTCTTCCAAAAGTCCATTAAAAATGCACTCTTCACATCTATTTGATAGATCAGAAATTCTTATGTGATGCATAAGCAAGAAACATCCTTATTGCTTCCAATATAGCAATAGGTGCAAAGGTCTCATCAAAATCTATTTCTTTTTCTTGGCAATACTATTTTGGCTACCAACCTTGCTTTGTTTCTTACTACTAATCATTCTTCATTTATCTTGTTTCGAATACCCACTTAGTACCAATAACATTTTGGTGGGTAGGTCTTTGAACCAATTCCCAAACTTTATTTCTTTCAAACCGATTCAACTCTTCCCCGCATAGCTAGAATCCAATGTGTGTCATCCAATCCTTTTGACACATCCTTAGGCTCAATTTGAGAAATGAAACAAGTGAACATAGGGACTAAGTCTTATTGCAAAGAAAGTTGTCTTGAAAAACTTCTTCTTGATCATTATCATTCAGCTACAAGCCTTGACTATCTTTGTGATTCAACTATATCATCTTCATCGGGGTTGAGTCTTCGATATCTCTGCTTCGACATAGGGACTCTTCTAAATAGTCGATCGATTCATCTTGTCGACTAACTCATCAATGTCTTCTCCATTTACATTAGGTTCATAAAACACCACATGGATAGACTCTAAAAGCTTTACTCTCAGTTGAGTATCCCAAGAAGATACTTTCATCATCTTTAGCATCAAAAGTTTTCAAATAATCCTTGCCATTGTTGTGAATGAAACACATGCTTCCAAATATATGAAAACATCCAACATTAGGCTTCCTTCCTGTCCAAATTTCATATGGGGATTTGGATAGTTGCCTATTTATCATACACCTATTTTGAGTGTAACAAGCATTGTTAATGGCTTCATGCCAAAATCTCTTAGGCAATCCAATTTCAGCTAACTGTTCCTTGCAGCTTCCTTGAGGGTTCTGTTCCTTCTTTCAGCTACTTCATTCTGCTGTGGAGTTCTTGCAGCTGATAGGTCATGACCAATACCATTCTCTGTGCAATACTGAGTTATAATCCCATTGACAAATTCAGTTCCTCTGTCAGACTTTATTTTGATAATGGTTTGGCTCTTCTCATTTTGAATTATACTCATAAGTTTTGGAAGCTTCTACAAAGTTTCCTTCTTTTTACACATAAAGATGGTCCTTGTGTATCTTGAATAATCATCCACCACCACTAAGGTGTATATATTTCCACTGATACTAGCTGGTTCAACAGGACCAAACAAATCCATATGCAGTAAATGCAAGATCCTTGTTGAAGAAGGACTTGGCTTATCCTTGAATGAGGATTTGATTTGCTTTCCCTTCTGGCATGCATCACAGATGCTCTCATTCTTGTTCACTGAATCTAGAAATCCTTCCACAAGATGACACCTTGCAAGCTTGTTGATTGTCTTGAAATTCAGGTGACTAAGCTTTTTGTGACACAACCAACTTGATTCGGTTGTGCTCTTAGCTAATAAGCATGTACTTGGTGTAGCAGTAGACTAATCCACTACATACATGTTCTTCTTTCTTGATCCAGATAGCACAACTTCATTAGATTCAACATCCTTGATTTGGCATATACCCATGTTGAATCCTACATTGTAGCCTTTATCACAGAGTTGGCTGATACTCAGCAGATTGAAATTCAGCCCTTCAACATAGGCTACCACTACAAGAATTTCGCTAATACACAACGGATATAATATTTTGTGTATTACAATAATCAGCCGTTGTCGTAGATGGTATTGTAAAAAAAACACGTTCAACGACAACGGTTACAATCCAATGTCATTAATAATACGACAACGGTTAGAATCCGTTGTCTTTAGATGTTGAAAGACAACCATTAGGACAACGATTGGTAACTGGTTTTAAATTATGAAACGAACAACGGATTTCACTAACGGTTAATATCCGTTGTGGTTTTGAAGTATCACAACAGTTCTACAAGGCTTTAAAACCGTTGTACTTTTTAACTGTTTCAACAACAGATCAAATCGTTGTGGTTTTGAAGTATCACAACAGTTCTACAAAGCTTTAAAACTGTTGTACTTTTGGACCGCGGCTAATGTATTTTTTATTTGGTGTCTATTATTTTTTCACCTGTGGTAACACAAATTTTGATTTCATATATGCAAAAAACAAAACACAATACAAGAAAAAAAATATAACTAATTAAAAAAAACATAACATTCAAGTGATTGTATCTAGTACATGTCTGCAAATGTTTAACAAAACAAATATATTAGAAACATATATAACAAGTGTTTAACAAAATGTCTAACAAGTGTTCTCAAAGTTACACTAATTCTTTCATTAAGGGCAGCTGCAAAGCACTCCAATATCATTCCTGCAAATAAGAAGAATACACATCAATTTACATAATTTAAGTTCATGCCTGCAAATAAGAAGTATAAACATCAATTTACATTAAAATTAGATTCACTCAATTACAGAATGTGCCATCTTCATAACTATGAAAATTTGCATATAACTATGAACAAAATACTTATTCTCTCATGTATATGGTCTTGGACGCATTCTGCACACTCTGATCACACTTCATCAATTTGAACTCGAGAATACTCAACATTTGAGAACTGTGGAAACATATGTTATATAATTGGCTCAAATTTTTAAACATTTGCAAATAACATGAGAACGCCGAATTTTAATATAACTTTACCATTGATCACAATGATGTCATGTCGTAGTTGAATCTTCTACAATCGCCTCATGTACCGCATCACAAAATAAACGCATTGGAATGTTTTGGGGTTGAAGAGGAGCATAAGTTCATAAACACAAAAAAGTTGGGAAAATCCAAAATTCACTCTTGGTGCTCATGAAAGAAAACATAAATATTTTACTAGACTCAATTTTGATAATAAACAACTATGCAACAAATACGATAACACTCTAACTTAAACTATCAACATTATCAAACCGCAACTCACGATATGCGGTTATGCTATGCCCAATTTACGATAAAAGTGTCACTAACTTAAAAGAATGCAAAAATTATATCCATTGATTGGCATTAAAATAAGAACTACGAAAATTTTATTGAAAGGTGTTATCAAGACTTTAACATTCCATTCTTTGAAACCCACATTTATGAATGCGATCTTAAACGCATCACAAAGATGACTTGAAATCGTGATCTATTTAGTTCACTAGTTTAATATGCAGGCATCAATTAAAGAAGTTGAATGGCCTGGATATTCATAGTTAAAACATATCAAGGTGTATTCTCACCTCGTGAGCATTAGTGAAGAAATATGTGATGCATTTCACATTATTGTAAAGAATTATTCATTAACCACTAACTATAAATTGTTAGTGTACTATCACATGAACACATATTTTCACACTTGGAAAAGCAACTCCAAAGAATCAAGATAAAACTGAGGTAATCGCAAAAATTAACCCATATCAAGACCAAAAAAAATTGCTGAAGGTATTTCATGGATGTCTTTAGTTACTGCGAATATCCACTATACAATTGATGTTTGTTTGCGTTGATACCTTGAGATTTGGGTTCTCAATCCTCAAAGCCAACATGTCTCCGAAGCATCTTCATTAACAATAGCCTAGTAAGGAAACAATCTAAGTGTAAGAAAATAGAAAAAGCGGTTTTAATCTATCACTTACTCTCAATTAAGGGATAAGAAATGAAACATATATTGAGTGTTGCATGTGTGATTGCTTTTTGTTCCTTTATTTTTTTCAAGTTCGATTAAAAACTAAACTTAATTATGGTGTTTTGTTTAATTTTTTCTTTTGGTTGTTCAAAATAAAACAAGACTACGTATATGGATTTTTCTTTCCCCCCCAACTATTTCGCAATTAGAAATGTTTTTTTTTTTTTTTTATCTTTTAATCAAAACTACCTCTCGATCTGAGGGTCAAGAAAGTTCTTCACAGAGGTAGAGACTTAACAAACTAGGAGGGCCATTGGATAATGAAAAATGTCATAAATAAATTAGAGTAATAGTGTATCATGAAGAAAGATTTAACTAACCATCGTGAGTCAAACAATAATATCACCTCGCTTGATAATTCGGATGATCAAGTTCTTTGTCAAGATCACGATAACTATGATTATAGGCCTGCTTTGGTGAATATTAGCTTATAGACTTGATCTGCCGCCAATTTAACAAGAAAAGACATCAACACTCGAGAACATAACTCTTTTCTTACTAAATCAAAACATATAACTATATAGCGCTTCCACATGATACAAAAAAATGACCTGAATAAGAAGATATTTTGGCCTTCTCTTCTCATCTAGAAACTCTATTTCAAGTGTGACCTATCCGGTTGACAATTAGTAAAGCTTGCTTGTGACAATGCTATATCTTGCAACCATTTTATAAAGAAGCAAACACTTGAATTGCATCACTCACACACACACACACGCGCGCACAAAAGAGAGAATGTGGACTGTGTTTGTGCGTGTATTGTCAACATTAGTGGTAGCATTAGTAACTACAAGTAATAAAGAACAGAGCACATAAATAAAAGGTCTACATTCATATCCATTCTTTTACAATCTTTGACTAAATATTTCTTGTCGTAATCTACAACAAATTTCTATTCCCGAGAGAAGACTTTCATCGTCTATAAATCATTTGAAAGATTGCGTATGATCCAATGTCGAAGTGCTTAGGTTGGTTTAATGGTTCAACCATCTTTACTCTGTTGAACTATGAATTTAATATGATTTTTCTCTATTTGTTCTCATTTTCTTTACTGAGAGAAGTTATTGGGATTCATTTCGCCACCTAAGACAAAAAACCATAGGCAACAACATCGGAAAAATAAATAAAACCATAGCAACAAAGGAGAAAGCGCTTATTCAATTTAGACAAAAACAAGGACATAACAAATTTATCCAAACATGGACAAAGTGGATCGGATGAATAAACTACATAACAACATATAATGTTGTCAATCAATAAAAAAATGAGTTCAATAGTCCAATGAATAACCTTAAAGGAAAGTCTGCAGGCAATAGTACAAGATGCAAATTCAACACTTAGCTTATCAACAAGCTAAAGATTGCAAATTCACAATGATATTTAGTACCAAATCATACTGATTCTTAAGCCATTGAAAATCAAGCAATATCTCGGATATAGGATTTATTACATTGTGGTGAACAATGTATTAATCAAATGCACATCCAAGAGGAAATGTGTCACCTGTGTTGTTAATATATAAACTGGTTAAACTTATTAATACTATATGTTGCTTGCCAAAATGAAGAGAAAAATATTATGTTTAGTCATATGTTGTAATCTAAAAATACCTCATAAGACTGATGACCATGTTAATCAAATAAAAACTTAGTAACACATGTTTCTTATTGCTAAAAGACAAAAATCTGTGGAACTAGAGAAAACGGATCCCCAGAGATAATTTTCGATCACTATGTTTAATCTGTAAGAGGAGACTATATCAGATTTTCTCTCTGATTGGGAAATTAGAGGCTAACTGGAGCAGTAATTTCTTTACTGGGTTGCATGAACACACACACACACACACACTGATTTAAAGTTGTACTCGCCTCGAAATTATAGCGCCGCCCATTGTCTAATTTCGTGGAGTGCGAAGGTGAAGGTAACTCGAGCGCCGCACCTCAACCACATTGCCTTATTGCCGCCCATTGTCCGATTATTTCAAATCAATAAATAAAGAAATTGATTTGAGAGCCGTGATTTCGTTGACGTGCGTTTTGGTCAACAAGAAGAAATATGTAAAAGATTTAACACGTGGAAATGAAAACGTCGCGAACGATATTTATTTCTCGCTAATTATGCCTTTTTTGTATTTTGCCGAGCCGGAATATTGGGGTCGGTCTTTTTTATAATTTGTTGCTATCTCTCCCTTCTTTTTCCCCTTATCAGACTTTTTATACCCCTTTTGAGTAAGTGGGTTTACAATAGTCATCTTTGCACTAACTATTCATTAATTAATAAAATAGTTAAAAAACGACACATGTCCCTCTATAGTTGTGCATGTCAGCCAAAACTTGCCACTTGTCGACTTCTCTTCATAATTCTTCGACATGTGGCGGTTCCTGATACCAATAAAGTGTCAAGCATGGGCATGTGTTTATTTTTACGAAGTTGTCGCGCGTGCGTTTCATTTCGAAACTTGGGCTCGGGGCTCGGGGCTCGGTAGCCGTGTTGCGATTGGGCTCGGTAGCCGTTGGGCTCGGTAGCGGGCGAGCCTAATCCGTGACGTGTTGTCGTACATCATTGTTTGACGTCACCCGTAGGTCACCTATCCGAATATGTGTCAGACTGATGACGTGGATTAATTTCTCACAGCTCGGCTCGGGTATCATCAAAGGCCCCCAAGTTTGATTCCGAGAGAAGAATCTCTGAGATCGGAGTTAAACTTTAATGCTAATGATGAACTTTTAATGGGAAAACGGATTTCTCCAAGGTTTTAGTTCTTTCCTGACACCTGTCGCGTAGCAATTAATGCTTGAAACGGCGCATTAATTGGGTTGCCATAATGACAAACACGTGGCATCTTGTGTTTGGAGCAATCTTGCGCGAACCGAAAAGGCACGCGTCGGTTCGGCGGGCGTGGGGGACGCGACATTTTTTGACATGTTTGACGGTTTTTTGAGTTTTTTAAAAGGCGCGTCTTTTTCGAATAATTGTCGCGTCTTTCGAGGAACCCTATCTATAAATACTCGTGTTTCCCTTCATCATTCATTTTCGCAACCATTGACCTTTGAGCTAAAGCAACTAGAACCGAAGCGGAAGTTTCGAGTCGGCTTTCCAAGTTCAGAGACTTCAAACTTAGGTATTTTTTCAAAATACTCTCCCTTTACCTATAAATGTCTTCTTTTGAGGATAGTAGGAGTCGTAGTTATAGTGTTGAGGTTGAAATCGAAGACCCTCCCTCTGAACCTTCTGTTTCTTTCTCACCAGCACGGCCATCACCGCCTCGTAGTCCGAGCGTTATTCAGATATCTTCTCCGGATTCTCCACGGCGGAACGTCTTTGGGGCGGACTCATACTATCCTCAATCCGACCCCATGAACCGTCTTTAGGGAGGGAACGGTGTATCAACCCGACCGCACAAGCAAGTTCCGACGAAGAATCGCAAAGCGTTGATTCTAGACAGATGCCGCAAGAGGAAGAAGACATGAACCCATCGGAGCCGGAGCGTGACGTAGAGCGAGTAGATGAACCATCCGGCGATTCGAGGCGGAGAGGCCGCTTAGGGCCCATAGGCCACCGTAATGGCGGCGGCCGGCCCGGAGGAGGCCCTCGTCTCCGTGTCGAGCCTCGGTGGACGCCGAGTGATATAAACGATATCCCGAGCATCTTGATGCTCCGAGAGATGGGAGAGCTCGGCCAAGGTATCGTATTCCAAGTGGTATCCATTTCTGGTACCGGATGGCACCGAGGTCCCCAATATCCGCCCGTGGGTTGTGTGGGTATACATACCGCCACCTCCTATTCGGACTGCGGTTTCATTGCTGCGGTTTTTCTCACGCGGTGGCTCTCTGCAAGTGGGGTATACATCCAACCCAAGTGCATCCCATTACTTGGGGTAGAATTATTGGCCTTGTGGTGATGTTCCACCTAGAGAAGTACCCTCGCCTAAGTTCAAAGAGATGAATGAACTCTTCGTCTGGCGGCGACTCCTTCATCAAAAGGTCACCGTCCGGATGGTATTATGTACAAACCCGATTGGGGTATCCGGATAGTTTAGTGGAAGGTCTTCCTTCATCGTTGAAGGACTGGAAAGAAAAATGGCTCTGGGTGAGCGGCGAGTGGCAATCTCGCGTGGAGAACGAAGGAAGGGAGACTGTCCTTTATCCTCCTTCAGATTTTGTTTTTGGTTATAGTAAGTCTTGTCTTTTTCCTTTCTCTGCTTTTGCTGTTTACTGTTTCTTTTTGTAACTGACTTGTGTCTTTTTACCTTTGTAGAGAACCGGGCATCAAAGGGGGCTCTGTCGCCCACTTTTATTCGAAGGCTGGAGAACATCCAGGCCCGGGGAATCATGGACAGGCGGATTGAGAGGTTGGTCACTGAGGCCAACTTGGCCGCAGCTGGTTTGAGGTCTGCTCTACCCGCCGACCCCGAAGCCGAGGGGGTGGCTCGAGACGAGGCGGCCGAGCGGGATGTGGAGGTCGAGAGAGGGCCTCAACAGAATCCTCTCGGTAATGAAGAGGTACGGCCCCCTTCTCCAGGGGGAGCGGCCGTGAGACAGAACAAGCTACGCCGCCCCTGCGACACCCGGCCCAGCCAGGCGAGATCATCTACGCTGTAGGGCCAACACAGACTCCAGAGCCGCCGAGTGCGGCGGCTGTCCGAGGTAAACACTTATGTTTTTCATATTTCATTTTGAAACATCTTTCTTTTCTTTTGATCTTTTGACGATGGTTGCTTTGTGTAGGGCGTGGCTTAGACTTGCGTGCACGTCTTGAGCGTGAGGAACACGGCTCGCGACGAACTCGGGCGTGCCGATCGACTGCGGGTGTGGAGGCGGCTCGGAGAGAAGATGTCCGAGCGAAAACGTCCTGGCGACGGGTGCGGGAGGCGGTTCATCCTCCTCTTCAAAGGAGAAGAGGAATTGTGATGGAGGAGCCTGATCGGGGCCGAGGGGTTGGTCGAGCGGTACCGAACATCTCCGAATGCCCCAAGAGGAGGTCCGCGAACCTTTTCGGATGACCTCGGCAGGGAAGGTCACTTCATCCCTCCAAACCAAGCAAGAGATGAATATTGCGAGGGAATGGTTGGTCTACGCCCTCGGTGATTTGTGGAATTCGTTCGATGTGCCACGCCGAAGACGGAGGAGCAATCAAAGTCTTACCGGAGGCGGTCGGACCGCAATGACCGCCCGGCTCGTGCCTGGACAAAAGGCATCGAGCAGTGCCGCCGGATCGCCGAAGAAGCAGATTCGATATGCCATGGCCATGTCCGGCGGATGATTGAGCTCTTATGGCATGCGGTTGGGGGGACTCGCGAGTTGGAGAAAAAAATATGCCGACCTGGAAAGGCGGCACGGGGATCTGCGGGAGGCCTATGCTACCTCTCCAAGGGGTGCGGGAATCTTTAAGACTCAAGCGGATGAGGCTACGGCTCGGGCCAACTCCGAGAGAGAGATCGCTGCGAGGCCGAGGCGGAGCGAGATCGGGCGCGCAAGGCCGAAGAAGAGCTCGGGGTTAAGGTTGCCGAGCCGGAACGTCTTTGCCACCGTCCGGCCGAGGAAATGGAGAGGCGTCTAGCCGATGTCGCAGGGGAGGCCGGAAGCCGCCCGACGGCAAACCGAGGAAGTTCGTAGAGAGGCCATTAAAGCTTACAAAAGCTCCGGGAGTATGCATTTATGTTAACTTTGTGGCCATGCGACCACCTTCAAGAAATTCTTGATTTACTTAAGGGGCGGGCGTCTTGTTGCTCGGCTTGGAAGACCTGGCCCTCCGGAGGCCGATCTCGATACCCTTCGGCCGAAATTTGCCGGGCTTCTAATGCGCAGGCTCTCCTCCTCCGGACGTGGAAGAAGTTGGTTCCGGTGGTGCCGTTGAAATTCCGCCCCACACTCGTTCTTGATGCTTTTATATATACCCCTAGGTAGGTAATTTGGCTTCGTGCCTCGAGATGTAACGGGCTCCGTCCTCCCTTATGTAATTATTTTTGAAGTAGAAATGAATTGTTATTCTCGCTTTCTGTGTATGTATTTCCGACTTTTTGTGGATGCTCGGCTCTTTCCTTTTTGTAAGATTGTTGCTGTCTTCTTTTTTCTCTTATTTTCCCAAAGTACGGGGCTCGGTTTTGATTTTACGAGTGAGGGGTCTGCTCGCCTTAATCGATTCTTGCACTCGGGGATATAAACCTGTCCTTTATTTTGTTTAAAATTTTGTTTATGAACCGAGTCTTTATTGTGCTCGGCGCATAATCGAGTCCTTATTTTGTACTTGCACGTGGCCAAGTCTTCACTTTATGCTTGGTGCTTAACCAAGTCTTTATTTCGGTGCTCGGTGCGTAACCAAGTCTTGATTTTAGTACTTGTGCGTAACAAGTCTTTATTTTGTGCTCGGTGCGTAGCGAGTCTTGATTTTGTGCTCGGTGCGTGGCGAGTCTTGATTTTGTGCTCGGTGCGTGAGCCGAGTCTTGATTTTGTGCTCGGTGCGTAACCAAGTCTTGATTTTGTGCTTGGTGCGTGGCCAAGTCTTTATTTTGTGCTTGGTGCGTGGCCAAGTCTTTATATTGTGCTCGGTGCGTGGCGAGTCTTGATTTTGTGCTTGGTGCGTGGCCAAGTCTTTATATTGTGCTCGGTGCGTAGCCGAGTCTTGATTTTGTGCTTGGTGCGTGGCCAAGTCTTTATTTTGTGCTTGGTGCGTGGCCAAGTCTTTATATTGTGCTCGGTGCGTAGCCGAGTCTTGATATTGTGCTCGGTGCGTAGCCGAGTCTTTATTCGTGGTGAGTAAAAACTTCGTTTTCCTTTAAAGAGCTCACGAAATACCAGATGAAGGAACAATTCTTTGGAATCCTATCTGGATTGTAGATCGAGATCTTTATTGATAATACCGCTTCAAGTATGCTACATTCCATGGATGCATAAATTTTTCTCCACTCAAATATTCTAACCGTATGCCCCACGGATAAGACGCGTGGTGACCAAAAACGGGCCCTCCCAGGTTGGCTTCAATGGGCTCGGTTGGATGCCCGTTATCTTTTTCAATACAAGATCGCCGACCTGAAATCTTCTTTCCTTTACTTTCGAATTGTAGTATCTTTCACTCCTTTGTTTATACACTGCATTTTTCATCTCGATTTGCACCTTTTTCTTCGAAAGAGTCTAGTTCGGCTCGGAGCGCGGCTCATTACGATCTTCTTCAAAATTTGCAATTGCAAGGTAGGGTCTCCAATCTCGACAGGAATCACCGTCTCAGCTCCATAAGCTAAAGAAAAAGGTGTTTCTCCAGTGGCTGCTCGATGTGTTGTTCTGTATGACCATAGTACGCCAGGTAGTTCCTCCGGCCAATTACCTTTAGACTCCTCCAATCTCGCCTTCGGGGTATACTTGAGTATTTTATTAACGGCCTCAACTTGTCCGTTCGATCGGGTGGTATGGAGTTGAAAAATGGTTTTTTATGTGGAAACCTTCACAAAAATTTCGGAACCTTCGGTTGTCGAACTGTTTCCCATTGTCTGTAACAATCGAATGTGGTATCCCAAATCTACAGATGATAGATTTCCATACAAAGCTCACAACCTTTTCTTCATCTATTTTTGCCAGAGGCTCCGCCTCGGCCCATTTTGTGAAATAATCCACCGCCACAATGGCATACTTGACGCTTTTGCCAATGGGTAATGGTCCGATGAGGTCCATTCCCCATTTGGCAAACGGCCATGGGCTAAATACAGAAGTAAGCTGTTCAGGATGATATCTGACCTGTGGTGCAAACCTCTGGCATCTCTCACATCTTTTGACGAGGTCGGTTGCGTCCTTTCTCAGGGATGGCCAGTAGTATCCTTGTCGTATTAATTTATAGGCCAACGTTTGGCCCCCAGCGTGGTTGCCGCATATTCCCTCATGAACCTCTCGAAGTGCATAATCTGCATCTGTCTCGGAAAGGCAGCGTAGGAGTGGGATGGAATATCCTCGTTTGTATAGGATGCCGTCTACTAGCGTAAACCGAGCCGCTTGAGTTCGTAGCGTTCGGGCCTCAACTTTGTTTTCAGGTTGAACTCCTTTCTCTAAGTATTGGATGATTGGGGTCATCCAAGTCTGTTCGACGGTTTCGGTCGTATATATTTTCTTTGCACCGAGTGACGGGGCAGACAGCAGTGTGACTGTGACATCCGTGATGGCATCTGTCCCTGGACTGGAGCCGAGCCGAGCTAAGGCATCTGCTTGCATGTTCTCGGCTCGGGGCACATGTGAGACTTTTGTTTTAAAGTGTGATAATCTCTTCTTGACCAAATCCAAATATTGTGCAATTTTTTGCTCTTTCGCTTCGTACTCGCCGTTGATTTGATGAACGACCAACCGAGAGTCACTTTGTGCACCAATAGTTGTTTCGAGCCCATAGAGGCCGCCATATCTAAGCTTTGCTAGAAGAGCCTCATATTCGCCGTTGTTCGTTGCGGGAATCAAATCGTATGGCCGAGCGATAGCATTTTTCATTTGGATCGATTATCACGATTCCGCCCCTGTTCGCCTGCGCGTGGAAGAACCGTCAACGAATAATTTCCATTCTTGGTCTTCCTTGGCTTCCAATTGTATGCAAGACGTGAATTCGCCACAAAATCTGCTAAAGCCTCGCCTTTTATTGCGATGACGTGGTTCGTATATAATGTCAAATTGGCTAAGTTAAATGACCCGTTTAATCATCCGACCGTAAGTATCAGGTCGGTGTAACACTTGTTTCAACGGATAGTTTGTCAATACTATAATCTTGTGTTCTAAGAAATATGGACGGAGTTTCGCGCCGCGATAATTAATGAATAAGCCGACTTTTCCATTGGTGGTACCGGAGCTCGGCATCATGTAACGCTTGGTGGTGTAATAAATCGGAAGGTCGGAGGTTCAAGCCCTCCTTCTAGCGCCAATTTGTTGGCGTGCGTTTTGGTCAACAAGAAGAAATATGTAAAAGATTTAACACGTGGAAATGAAAACGTGCGTAACGTATATTTATTTCTGGCTAATTATGCCTTTTTTGTATTTTTGCCGAGCCGGAATATTGGGGTCGGTCTTTTTTATAATTTGTTGCTATCTCTCCCTTCTTTTTCCCCTTATCAGACTTTTTATACCCCTTTTGAGTAAGTGGGTTTACAATAGTCATCTTTGCACTAACTATTCATTAATTAATAAAATAGTTAAAAAACGACACATGTCCCTCTATAGTTGTGCATGTCAGCCAAAACTTGCCACTTGTCGACTTCTCTTCATAATTCTCTGACATGTGGCAGTTCCTGATACCAATAAAGTGTCAAGCATGGGCATGTGTTTATTTTTACGAAGTTGTCGCGCGTGCGTTTCATTTCGAAACTTGGGCTCGGGGCTCGAGCCGTGTTGCGATTGGGCTCGTGAGCGTTGGGCTCGGTGGCGGGCGAGCCTAATCCGTGACGTGTTGTCGTACATCATTGTTTGCGTCACCCGTGGTCACCTATCCGAATATGTGTCGGTCGATGACGTGGATTAATTTCTCACGACTCGGCTCGGGTATCATCAATTTCAATTAGGATAGGGTTTGAGAGAATTTGGGATTTTGGAGGTGAAGTAATTCGATGGGGAGAGTAGTGAGAATATTTCGCGCGATAGACTAATTTTGCGCTAAAAATTTTTCCACACGATGTCAAGTTTTTATCGGGAAGAGTTTAGAAACGAAATGATTATCGATTCTGCTTAAGTTTTGTGGTCATAGCTTTTGTTTATCATATTTTTATTTTAATTTTTGAGAAGTCACTTAAAACTTTTATTGTGTTTAAGTTGTTAATTTGAAAAAGTTGCTAGTTTTTTTATATAGTTATGTTTAAGTTGCTAAACTAAAAGTCTAACTTTAAAGTTACTAGTCATATTTTTTTAGACTTATGTTTAAGTTACCTAACCAAAAGGTTTAACTTATAAAGTTACGAGTTATATTTGATTATAATTTTTTCAAATGAAATAAAATAAATATTTGATAAAAAAATTACAACTCCCAACACTTATAGATTATGCTAAAGTTGCTAAAATAAAATTGATAAGTTAACTAAAAGTGATAGTTATACCATGAGATAAAAAGTTATAACAAAATAAAAATTAAAACTCACAGCATTTTTAGAATTATGTTAAAGTTGTTTTAAATAAAATTGATAAAGTAACTAAAAGTGCTAATTATACCATTAAAATAAATAAGGACATGATAAATGCATATAGACTCTGGTTTATAACTGTTGTTAAAATTGTTGTCTTTAAGAAAAAAAAATGACGCTAATTACAACGGTGTAACCAACCGTTGATGAAAATGATGAATAAATGTTGTCTTTTGAAAAATATTAGGCGCTAATCGACAACGGATTACAAAAACATTATCGAAGACCCGAGAAACCTATTGTCAAAAAACAAAAAGACTACTAATAGACAACACTTTAAGAAAGCATTGTCTTAGGCTAGAGTGAACTGTTGTCATTAATAAAAAAATCTGCTCATCGAAAATGGTTTAACGAAAATCCGTTGTGAATACTTATAAGGACAACGATTTAGCTAAAATTTGTTGTCTTTGGGGTGTTGTTGTTGAGCATTTTTCTTGTAGTGTACTTTTGTGATTTCCAATCCATTTTTCTTTATTGATCCAATGCCTCTTATCTACCCTGGAGCTTCATTTCCTCCAAATATAACTTTTGCTCCCCTTGACTTCTAGAAGTTGGATAAATTCTTCTTATTCCCAGTTATGTGTCTGGAACAACCACTATCCATGTAACAGGTTGCTTGGCACTCAGCTGTTCCATGAACCTGCAATCAAGGAAATCAAGTTTTAGTTACCCAAAATTGTCTGGGTCCTGATGGGTTAGCACTATAAGGTGATTCAACCAACCTATAGCCAAATGATCTGACTCTATGGGGTTGCCACCTATCAGTTCCATAATCATAATGAATCTTAGCAAATTTCTTAGGATCTTTAGGCACATACATCTATCTCTTTTGTCTGTATGCCTGCGAGTATCTGGTGTATTTGCTTTCTTTGGATAATATGGGAACTTTTATGCATAATGGGCATTGTTTTTGGGTTCATATGTGTGCTGATATTGGTTTCTTTTCCTTGGGAATGACCTATATTGAATCTCAGGTATTTGCCACTTGGGCTTGTATCTTATAAGACTTTGTTGATAACTCACTTTATTATTCCAATCAGCCTGAATAGGATAGTTTCTACCATTCCCTTTATATGGTTTGGAGTCTCCTGATGGACTCTTTTGAATTTTGGTTCAGCTGTCCTTTCAGCATACTCAACTGGCTTTTTACCTTTACCTTTATAGCCTAGGCTAGCATGTGTGTGCTTGTGATTTTAAGTTGGTGCAACATATGGTGCTTTTGGCTTTTGGACTCCCCCATTGCTTGAGGATCCTTTTTTCAAAGTCACTCTTGGAGTTTGAGCATTGACAAAGGAATTGAATCCTAAGCCTGCCTTATCTCCAATTTCCTTCTGGATCATCATTAATGCATCCAATGTTTTGGATGACTTACTGAGTGATGCAATCACATTTTTTAATTTTTTTCCCTGTTTTCTCTTTCAGCTAAGTCTGCTTTGACCTTAGCTATCTCAGCCTCCAGCTCTTTATTCTCATCAGCTATGTGACCAATAGTACTCAGCTCTTCAGTCAGCTATGAGTTTTGGCTTTTGAGCTGGTTGTTTTTCTCATTTAGAAGTGTTTGTGAGGATTTTATGTGCTCAAAGTCTTTCATCATTTTGCCTAATGAAACATAAATATCGTAGATGATGAAGTGTGTGGGTCACTATCACTATCATCAAAATGTGAGCTAGATAAGTTAATAGTCCGAGGAATATCAATGCCTCTTCTTCTATGTCGAGGAATAGTACGCTCATTTCTTCATGCGCTTTCGGCTATTTCTTTGATTTTGGTTGTGTCAGGTTCAACAACCACCATGGCTTTCTTTCTTTCTTGTCTCCTTTCTCTGAAAACTTTTCTTTGTCCTCATTTATGTACTTGTTGACTAGTAGATGGGAAAAGTCAACAACAAAGTGTCCTGGTTTTCTGCAGTTCCATCACAGATTTTCAGCTTTGTGGTATTCAGCTCTCTGGTTGTCAGCTCTCTTTCGTGGTCTGTCTTTCTTGCTCTTGGAAGGAGTTGAGTGTGTTCTAAAGGTTTCACCTTGTTTCTTTTGTAGTTCTTGTTAAAGAACTTGTTCAATCTTTTAACCATCAGGGCTATCTCCTCTTAGTCAATCAACTTTCTTGGATTCTCCAGCCAATAAAGCGGTTCTTGGGTACAACTATCTCTTCTTGATATTTCCTTCTTAGCTCAAATTCATATGCTTTTAAGTATGAGAATAGCTCATTGTTGGAGGTTCTTATTAAGTCCATTGAATGCCTTAGGGCCATCACTTTCATTTCCCACTCAGGTGGGAGCGGCCTTAAGATTTTCATACACATCTCATTGTGTGTGTATTCCTTTCCCAGAGCTGAAAGTTCATTGGTGATTTCAATAAATCTGGCATCCAGCTGATCCAGAGTCACCTGCAAGCATTTTAAAATTTTCAAATTTTTGTACAGCAACAGTTAGCTTATTCTCTTTAATTTGCTCTGAGCCTTCGCAAATTAGAGTAAGCTTCTCCGATATCTCACGAGCAGTCTTGCAAGACACTTTATTAAACATGGCATTGTCAAAAGTTCCGTATAAAATGTCCTTGGCAACATTATCCAAGTTGTTTCTTTTTTTGTGCTCATTGGTCCATTCGCTTCATAGTTTTTCAATCAGAGTAGCGGCCTTGTGTTTGCGCAGCGATCCCCCTCTTCTTCAAAGAAATACAACAACTCTCACAATTGTATTCACTTTCATGATTTGTATGGGTCCATCTTCAATGACGAACCACATTTCATCGTGTAGCACTGAGAGATGTGCATGCATACAAATCATCCAATCATCAAACTTCTCAACAGTGAACATGGGAATGCGCGATAGATTGCTTCCATGATAACAAGTGTTGAATCTTTGAAAAAGAATGAGATCTAGCTCAGTAACCAGTGCGGAAGGTTCTTTGAACCAACCGCTCTGATACCACTTGTTGGTCCCTAGGTGTGTCTGTGTTAAGTCTAGAAGGGAGGTTGAATAGACTTAAACAATTTTCAAATTCTTTGAATCAGAGTTTTCACAAGTAGCAGCTTAGTCCTTTTAAGACCGCTTAGTTCAACCTCAACAGGAGAGTTAATCACTCAACAGACTCGACTAAGCTGTAAATAGAGTAAATCAGCTGAGTGAAGTGAGCTCTTTAAAAATTCAGTTAACTTAGTTTTATCAGCGGAAATCTTACACCCTTTAGTTAAAATATATTTTACAACACTTGTTTTGGTTAAGTTATTATCGATTGAGTTTCGCAAATATATCAATCAACAAATTAAATGTGCAAGAAATAAAATGCGAGAAAGTAAATAGACACGAGAGAAATTTTATAGTGGTTCGAGGATGGGGTAATTCCTCTACTCCACTCTTCTCCAATTCCTGGGGGTAATCCATTAATGTAACAGTCGTGCTACAAAAAGGATAAACAGTCTGAGCAAGCCTTGATCACACAACTGGCTTCACTTCTGAGACTCAACTCTTTACAAGACAATTGTCTTGCTACTTTAGCTCCTTCGAATCCTTATATTTGATCACGGTAGTCCTCCAACGAATTCAAAGCTGGTTCTAACTTGAACCTCACCGCACTTCCTTCAATCCTTGGATATGCATACCCCTTTGTCTTTAAACAAATTTCTTCTTCAACAGGTTGAGGCTTTTCTTTCCTTCACTGAGTGTGGTGGATATATAGACTTCATGTTTAGGCTTTAGGATTAGAGTGTACTGCTTGAGAGTATTTTGCTTGCTTGCTCTTTTCTCAGATTGTTTGAATGTTTTGTTGTATCTCGTACTCTCTCACATAATCTCTTTAGCCTTTTATAGTGGTAGTTCAAAATGTATTTGTTGAAGTGATAGATACACTTTCAAACTCCACATCATGGTCGTTGGCTTGTCTTCTTGTGCAAAGAATTGAACCGGGAATGAGATTCTTTCACCAAGCCAAGAAATTAACCCAACCTTGGTTTAATACTCTGCGAGAGCGCGGTGTTTCACGAACATCGATTAGTTCCCAGCCTTTTGCACTCTTTCAACAAAACAACTTTAAGGTTGCAGTTTGTCTTCTTTCCAGTTTGAGTAATTCTTTGACTTTACACTCCAATGGACTTCTTATGCTTTCTTCGAGCCCTTTTATTGTTGAACCCCTTTATAAGTCTTCTCCAAACATCTGGGAGTGACTCAGTTGTCAGTCTGCTGACAAAAACAGCTTCTTGGTACTTGACTTAATCTTTTCTTCGACACTCTGCTGCAACATAGCTGAATCTTCACTTTCCTTCACTCAATTTTGCAATCTTCAACTTGGTTGCTTCGACTCAGCTTATAGATCTTATCTATTACGTAGTTGAATTTACAACAGAAAATGGGGTGCCAACTTTTTAATCTAAGTTTTACATAACATCATCAAAATCTATACAATATATTTTCCCAACATTTGCCGATGCATATTTAGTTGTGTTGTAATGCATATATAGCCCACATATCGCGTTTTCACGGGGTTTTTGAATTTGTGCGGTATTCATGGGTTTTTTAGAATGACTATGTCTCTTTGTAGTGTTTATTGGATATGCCCCAACATTTCTTGCTCATTTCGTTCGGTTATAATGTATTTTAAGTTGGATTTGGTGTATATGTAGTTTTACGTAGGTTTACTCGTCATTTTTACGTGTTAGAGCATATTTAATGTATGTCGATTGCATATTTAGTTGAGTTGTAATGTGTAGGTCCCAATGGGTGTGAAGTAAGGTTTAGAAGGGGGTTGAATAAACCTTACCAAATTTTCGATTTAGTCCTTTTAAAATTATTCAACGAGTTGACTCAAACATCTGTGTCCTTGATGGGCTGACTAAGTTGGCTTTTAAGCTAAGTTACCCACTCAACAGACTTGAAAGAGTTGTGGATAGTATAACTCGGCTACTCAAGCCAAATACTTAACTTGGGTGATTGGTTTTTAACAACGGAAGACTTAACACCCTTTGTTTAGTTTTAAGCTTGTTTTTAACACTTTGTGTAACGCCCCGATTTTCAAAATACGGGAGTAACTTAATTTAATAAGAAAAACGTATTTAAAAGCTTATGAATAAGACACATCTCAAAAATAAGTGGAGCCATTTTATTAATAACCCAAATAATCCATCACATTTCATTTAGCCCTCTCTGAACATTTTATAAAACATTGTCTAATTACAAAAATTTGTTGCGCCACTTGTAACGACCCAAAATTTCTAAAACCCAAAGTAATTTACTAAAAGAAAGCATTTTATGAAACATAGCTTAAAATTAAGATTCACATCCAAATAACAAAGTATTTTGGTTCCAGCACAACTTTTAAAAATAAAAGACTAGCATTCAATAGAAAATTCAAAAGCATTGCCACTAATAAAATATTTCTAAAAATCAAATTTACTAAAAATTATTGTTTTTCACATCCACCGCCTCCAATCCTCGCTCAGACTCCTCAACCTGAAAAGTGTTAATAAATATGGGGTGAGCTTTCAACTCGCTCAATGGGGACACATTTGTCATAATTAAATACAACAATAGGCATAGTCATAAACATTCAACATGTACTTTAACTTTTATTTAGACTACTTTGGATTTTAGAAATTTTGGGTCGTTACAAGTGGCGCAACAAATTTTTGTAATTAGACAATATTTTATAAAATAATCAGAGTGGCGCAGCGGAAATGTGATGGATTATTTGGGTTATTAATAAAATGGCTCCGCTTATTTTTGATGTGTCTTATTCATAAGCTTTTAAATACGCTTTCTTATTAAATTAATTTACTCCTGTATTTTGAAAATTGGGCGTTACAACTTGATTTTTAGCACTTAGTTATTTATCAGTTGGATAGAAAATATGATACTTAACAGCAGATATAAAGTAAATATGCGGGAAAGTAAGTTTGCTAGAAGTAAATGACACAAATATTTTATAGAGGTTCGAAGATGGGGTAATTCTTCTAATCCTCTCTTCTCCAACTCCTGGAGGAATGAACTATGTAATAGATAAGTTTACAAAGCGTTGAAAAGTCTGGAGACATCCTTGATCACACAACTGGCTTCTCTTGCGACTCAGCTTCTTAACACGGCTGATCGCGCTTGCTCTTCGTCTCACTTCTCAAGTTCTTGGATTTGATCACGAAGCCCTCCAACAAACTTGATAATGGTTCGACACGGAACCTTTCTATAATCCTGACTTGGAAAGTAGACCCCTTTGGTTTCTTCAAAAGTTTCCTCTTCAACAGATTTGAAGTTATCTTTCCTTCACAACTTGTGTTGGATCGATTTCCTTCGAGTTTCAGGCTTGAGGAATTGCTTGAATGTCTATGACAATATTGCAGGTTAAATGCTTGAATATTGCTTGCTTGTTTGTGGTGCAGGTAACCTCTTCTCAATAACTTCCTCATCCTTTTATAGTGCACATTTGAAATTTTGCCCGTTGAAGAGATAGGCTAATTTCAAATGTCACTTTGTGTTCGTTGGCTTGTCTTGTCTTGGTTTTGCGATCCTTGATGTTAACCTTTCCTCGTATGAAATGTCTTCGCGGCATTGCGGTGCACGACACAAGGTGCAATATTTCCCATTGGTTCATCCCTTTTGCATAATGCAGGACTAACAACTCCGACATCTTTGGCATATTACTATATTGAGTAATATTCTTGACTTTAACCAACGGATCTAAGTCGATTGTCTTAACTAGATCGGTGTCTATACCTCAGGTGACTTGAGTCAACTCCAATCATTGGATAACTCAACTTTCACTTCAACTTGAGACTTGGCTTCTTGAGTTGACTTGACTGACACTTCTTACAGCTGTTCCCCAGCTGACTCTCGTTCAGTCGAGTCCTTGACTTCCTTCATGGTATTACTCAGCTGACACACATTAGAGTCTTCACATAGTCCGCAGTTGACTTCTTGTATTCCTTGGCATAGCTGACTTAACTCAGCTCTTCCAGCCCTATCTATTACAATACAAAATACAAGAAAAATGGGGTGCCAACTTCCTAGTTTAAGTTTTACATGGTATCATCAAAATCTAACAAATAAATTTCCTAACATAATGCATATTTGGCCTACATATGAGCATTTTATCGATGCATTTTTAAGGTTTATCCGTTGTATATTTTGTTGAACATTAAAGCATATGTAGCATACATGATGTGCATTTTGTATTACATTCTTATCAGTCAACGATATAAATGTAAATGCAATGTGTTTTTTATAAATGTTATATGAAGTTTTGTAATTCTAACTGAATTTATTATATATTTTGCAGGTCAATTTTTAATACATCCAAAATAAACTAGATAGCTAAAACTAAGGGTAAAAGGCAGGCCCCTGCTGGGTGTGATGATAGCAGGGGCAAGAGGTTGGGACATGACAGCTGAGAGGGAGAGTAAACAACACAGCCGCATCGAGGTCAGCAACATCAAATCAAAGGGACTCGCCCCATTGAGGATTTTGGCCCCACTCGAGGACCAGCAATGGATCTATCTAGCTAGTAACAGAGAGAAGTTCACCTTTGTGAACTGGGTCCGGTTGGAAATCAGGGTCGTCCAAGTGAGGGAAATATAAAGAAAAGAGGCGAGGAAGTTTCGCTTTAAACTGATATACTTTTCGACAACCTTGAGAAAAAAAAAGGGAATTCTCGATGATTTGCCTTAAAATACGCCATTTTATAAAGGAATCTCATATAAGAAATCCATGGTATGCTACTTCGATACTATGTATGGGAAATTGGAAAAGGCGTAAGCGCGCCCAGAGAGATACATTGTTGCCATTGCGACTTGGTCATCAAAAGGGGCATGAGTAAGCGTAAGCTCACCCGTAAGCTCTTCGAGCTCCCCTTCATTAGCTTCGCGGGAGCCACACAACATAAGTGGTGGGTCATTTTCTTCGAGCAATTGACTTATTCTAGTCAAAGTCTATCTTGTCTTTACCTTGGATACTCAAACTCTGATTCTGAATCAGTCTAGATTGAATCCTTCTAACTTGACTGATAACTTGAAACTAGAGGGCTAAGTGAACTCTCATAGTGCAGGTCCCACTTGTATATTGTATTTGGCCGATGAAGCATCAGACAGGTTGGAGTTCTTACCTTCTTGGGACTCCTAACCATAAACAACTCATCCGTAAGGACTTGTCTATGGTTCTTGAACAGATCGGTCAAACCCATCTCCCGAAACAAGAAAATCAAAGCAAAAGGGCCTTGCGGCTATCGCCCCTCTCTCCTTTATGTTACCCATCCCGGGAGCACTATTTGTCTGGGAGAAAGAGGTTGGTTTGGCTGATACTTCTTATTTGGCCTCTAACGATGTGAATGGAATTCAGATGGAGATTCTGAGGCTGAAACCATCTATGGCAGGATCTCTCTGGAATCATGAACCAAGGTATGCAACCATGGCAGCATCGATGATTTTTCCCATTCTTTCATGGAACAGTCTATTCATTTCTTCCTCCCCTGCTCGAAAAACAAGTGCTGTCTTGAAGTACATTTTTCTTTTTCCGATACGGCCGACCTAAAATAATCCCGGACCACTATTTTTTATATCAAGATTGGTGGGTGTTCGATGTACCAAAATAGAAGATCGAAAAAAATGCATGGGATGGATGCGAGTGTCGATTTGAGATTCGAGCAATAGCACTATTTTGTCCCCAGACTTCTCAATGCCAACAAGAATAGGTAACTTGTCTAGCGGAAAAAACGAATGAATGGGTAAAAGCTCCTTTGACCGTTGTTAGTCCAAGTGGCTACGATAATCTAGAGGAGGGTGAATAGATTATGCCAATTTTTCGCAATTAGCCCTCTTTTTTCGATTGATCAATCAAAGACAAGAATAAAGATGCGGAAATTAAACAACACGCCTCGATTTATAGAGGTTCAACCCACCTAAGGCCTAGTCCTCTACCACCCCAAGTATCTCAGGGATGGATTTCAAAAGAAAAATGATTTTATTAATTACCACAATTAATACAACATCACCTTACAACACCTCTTTGGAGATTACCTCAATCTTCAATGAAGATTACCACAATCTTCAACGGCACCTTGTGAAGATTACCACAATCTTCAACCTTGAAGAATACCAAATTCTTCAACACCTCAAAGAGCACCAAACTCTTCAATAAGAAGATTACCACAATCTTCTTGCACCTAACACCTAGATTACCCAAGTGTGTTCTTACTACAAGAACACTCACAAGGATATCTTGTGTTTAATGATGAACCCAAAATTCAAGATTACAACTCGATAATGAATAATACAATTGTAGGTCCCAAGGGGTGTAAGTGTAAGGTTTAGAAGGGGGTTGAATAAACCTTACCAAATTTTCGATTTAGGCCTTTTAAATCTCACGAGTTCTGCACTGTGTGTCCTTGATGGACGGTCGAATTAGTCCTCAGTAGAGCTAATCTCTCAACAGGACTCAATTTGAGCTACATTAATAGAGTAACTCAATTTGTTGGCTATAATTTTACTCACTTTGGGTTTTGTTTTGTTGAAGACTTAACACCCTTAAGTTTGTTTAAGCAAGTTTTACTGACTTGATTTAGTACTTATAGATTATCGGATGGATAGCAAATTTATCGTGAGATATAAGCAATTAAAAGTGCGGATATTTAAATGTTGTAAAGTAAATGACACAAAGAAAGTTTTTATAGAGGTTCGAAGATGGGGTAATTCTTCTACTCTCTCTTCTCCAACTCCTGGAGAGAATCCACTAAGTAATGATCGGTTTACAAAGTGGTAAATGATCCAGGATACAAATTCTTGATCACAACGACTTGATCCTTTGGGACTCGGTCCGGAGACGCTTGATCACTCGGTGGCTTCTCGTGCGACTCGGCTTCTTCACAAGGCGGCAGCCGCCTTGCTACTACAGACTCACTTGCTCAAGCACTTTGGATTTGATCACGAAGCCCTCCAAACGCTTAAGACTTGGTTGACCTTGAACCTTTCTACAATCCTTCTTGGAATGTAGACCCCTTGTTCGATAGTTTCCTCTTCAACTCGATTGAAGTTCTCTTTCCTTCACGGGTAAGTGTTGGATTGATGTTCTTCGAGATGTAGGGTTGAGGATTGAGAATATTTCAATTTTGATAAGCTTGTATATCTCACGTGTGTGTCATTCACGCATCATCATTTTTTTTCTCAATCAAACTCCTCACCTTTTATAGTGAACTTTCAAAAATTTGCCCGTTGAAGAGATAGGCCCATTTTTGAAAATCACTTTGCGATCGTTGGTTTGCACTTCTTGGAATTGCCATTTCCTCGTATGAAATGTTTTATCACCTTTTTCGAGTTCGACACGGTGTAGTGCTTCCCATTGGTTCATTTCTTTGCACGCTCGGGATGAGCACTCCAAGAAAGGTAGTATGGAGATATTACTTGTTTAAGTAAATCTCTTGATTTACTCGTGCAACGGTTCTTTTTGATTATCTCGACTTGATTGCATTTCCTCGCTTTCCCCAGGTGACTTAGAGTCGACTTCCAATCATGGATGACTCTTACATCACTTGACTTGAGACTTGGCTTTTCTTTGAGTTGACTTGGACCGATGTTCCACTCAGTGCATCTCACCGCTTCTTGATCGAGTTCTGTCTGCTCTTCTTTGTTGTACTCAAATGTCTCACACGAGTTTTCCTTCAAGCCTACGTTGTCTTCTTGCAAGTTGTAGCGTAGGTGACTTAACTCGGCTTGGCCGCGTTCTAATTGTTACAATACATTTCAAAGCAAGAATTGGGGAGCCAACTTTCTATTCTAAGTTTTACATGGCATTCATCAAAATCTAAACAATAAAATTCCTAACAATTTCCCCCTTTTTGATGATGCCAAAACTTAAATCATACAAAGATGCAAATGACAAAGATACATACAGATAGTGTATTGACATAGAATGTATGCGCATAATCAATCTTTTTATTGATCATATCATTCTTGTACTTAACACAACTGTTTACAAGGTGTATCAGAGTATGTAATTGTCTCAAAAAAAATTTATAGCATTATTACAGAAGACTTACATTGTATGTATTTACATATAAAATACACGAAGGGTTGACAAAGAACACTTCATCTCCTTCGTCTCCTTCTTTCATCTTGATCAAAGATCTTCTTCTCTTCTTCTCTTCTTCTCGTCATCAATTTGCCTTCTTTTTCTTCTCATACGCCTTCCTGGCAGCTTCATCTCTCCTTATTCTTTCCTGTCTCTCCTGCCATAGCTGAGTTTGTCTCTTGTTTTCTTCTTCTATCCTTCTTGCATACTCAGCGTTGGTTTTGGCCACTTGCAAGTTCGCCACATGGTCAAGCCCAGCCCAGTAGATCCCTCCTTTCTTTCCTGGATCTACGTATTCAATATTCTTGGGCAGAGGCCTAGGTCTGAAGCTTCTTCCTCCACTGCTGCTTCTTCCTCTACCTCTGGGCGTATCTTTGCATGGGGCCTTTTCTTTTCCAAACGAGTGCCCAGGCGGAGTGACCAGCAGAGTGATCACCGGTTGTCTGCTGTCTGTCAGCTTCTTCACATAGTGTGAGACCCTTTTCCCAGTCAGATCCCAAGCTTGAGCCAAGGACAAATTTGCAAAATAACCTTGATTCGAGCGTTTTGAATTCGCCAACAGATCTTGGCTCTGTCCGACATCCGAAATGGCATACGTGTCTCTGTCAACCGGAATGCCTCCGTGTTCTTTCAAAATGTTCATCACCCTGGCATCCATTCTTCCTTCCACCTCCTTCATCCCTCGCTTCAATTTCTTTTCTCTTCTCGGCCATAGATACAGTGAGTGTTGGAGTGGCGAGTCACTGGGGAGTTTGCTTTGCTTATAATGTCACTGTGACAGGGGACCTGTTGGGGGCTTGTGCAATCATCAAGGTCATATTCTTTGATCCTTCCCCCTCAGCAGATTTTCCTTTCTTGATTTCAAAATTTCCTCAAACGATTTTCCCTTCTCGGTTGTTCCTTGTCACCGCTCCTTTCTTCTCGACTTGATTTTGTTTGCTTTAAGGTATTCCTCTTCCCCTTTTTGGCATCATCAAAGGATAGAGGAACCCCCGGGAACATCTTTGGCAAGCATGAAGTCGAGTCTTGATGGTTGAATTTTGCTTCAAGTCTGCTTTGCGTTGTATCTTTGCCGCACGGAATTGACCGAGTAGCGTTGGATTCTGCTTTGAAATCGGCTTCATCTCGGCCCATGAGAAGGCTGAATTTTCTTGTCATGTGTTCTTCCAAACGCAGTATATCATTTGCATTACTCGCTCACGCAGCGGCCTGATCTCGGCGGTGTGAGCTTCGTGCATATGTTCAATGTGTTCCCATGACTTTGTTTTTCGCATCAACATTTTCGACTCTCCACACCAAAGAGCTTTTTAAATAATTGTCTCAAGTATCTCACCTTTCCACACGCATTGATTCTTCTTTGTTGCCACCATTCCCTTACCCTCGACCGTGATGCCTCTCAAGTCACCGTAGTGGATTGGCATCTCTGTTGTCCGGGCGCATATCCAAGGAGGCCGATGCCTCTCCATCTTTTCAACTTCAAAGAAGGAGTGCCTTGAACACTTCGTCTTGGTGATTCTTCATTGCGGTGATGGCCATACAAATGGTGTCGAAATCAAGTCGGTTGGAACAATGGTGCCCGAGTGAAAAACAGAGCTGGTCTGTGATAGCGTGCTTGCTCATTTTCGACTCTTCGTGGAGTTCTCGTATCTCCAACAGAGAAAGGGAAAGATTCCACAAAGGATTCATCACCGCCATCCGGGATTTGTTCGATGATAAGCGGTGGACGTGAAGTTCTTCTCGGGAATCGATCCAGCTGTAGCTTGAGGAGCCGGAGCGGTGATTGCTTTGGTTCAAATTGGGTTTTGTGGTGCGGTGGACTCGGCTTGCTTGAGCCTCAACATCTTAACCTTCGTTGGTCTCAGTGATTTCTCCTTTTGAGTAGACCGGTCCTCGGCCTTATCGAAGCGTCATCGGACGATGATGAGATTTCCATTGGTGGCTCATCATCAAAATTAAAGGTCGACGAGTAGTCTTGGGATCGACTTGCTCGTGCCTGGAACATCCGCACTGAGTCTTTTGGATTTGTCATGGGAGTTGACTCGGCTTCCTCTTCGCCTTTCCCGATCCTGCAGGTGACATCGTGGGTTGTCTGGGAATCATGAAGTGCGCCGATCTCCTTCTCGGATGGATCGATGGTCGCAGGAGGGATGTTCTCTACTTGTTTGTGTTACCCCGGAAGTCTCAACCTCCCGTGGCCTTCATTTCCTCCAGCAGTCTCTCTGCTGCGAGGCTCGCCTTCCCTTTCGACGATTGTCACTGTCTTAGGGTCTTCTGATGGCATCCATTGGAGTCTCAACCCCATGGATTGCGCTTTCATCGCCAGTGTTAACTCCCGGTACATTCCTTCTGTGCCTCGATTGCATCAGCAGCGTCATTAGCCTTCGTAGAGTCAATTGGCACCTCACCGAGACAGTCTCAATCGCCTCGAGCTTAGTTGGTGGCAACTTGCTTTCTTCTTGTGTTTGAGTGTCTTTTGCTTCGCCTCCTACATTCTTTGTGGAGTCATCTGCAGCATTCTCCGACCTTGCTGCCGGTGGAGGGAGTTTTCCCCTCACCGGGCGCATCACCGAGTGAGTGACTTAGAGTGGGGTCACTCGTCTCCAAACTCCCTGTTGCGGTTGATGGTTCACCAGTTGGGGCGGTGGTGGCACACCTTCAATAGGGGTTGGCTCGATTGGGGTCCCACTAGCCCGCCATCGCCATTTCCTTATTGCCTTCTTCCGAGTTAGGCCGGGAAGTGGTAGCGGCAACATCGGTGGCTATTTGGTTTGAACCACTCCCATTGGATCGATTTCACCGTGTTCGGAGGACTCTCCTGGTCCCTCCATCGAGTCCTTGCTTGTGAAGGATTCTTGATTCACGCAATGCTTGGCTGCCGACCGCAATTCTTCCGTAGCGGCGACATTCTCCGGTTCCTCGTCACTTTCGGAGAAGACATCAAGGAGAGGATGGAAGTGTTACTGTCTTTTAGGAGATAGGGCGGTACTTGCCTTTTCGCGTGCTTCGGCTTCTTGACTTGCTTTTCTCTCTCCTTGTCCTTGTAGATCTGCGAATATCCATGCGATTGTCTTCATCTGAGCTGAGCACAAGAGATAATCCAGGAAATTCAGCAGTTCCTCTTCTTCTTCTATGAATTCAGCCGTTGGAACTGTTCCCTTGACTGCTTTCGGCTTCCATTTTCTCCACTCACGCAGACGATTTTGGATGTCTCGGGTAAGGTGGAGATAGGATCATTACATCACTATCTCTGCTTGGGCTGGTTCTTTCTTGAGTTTCAAATTGTATGAACTACAATTGTGTCTTGAGTTGCCTCTGCTGATCACCTCAATGAGACTTGGGCTTTCATTTCATCAATTACATCTGGAGACTCTACTTCTCCGGTAGTCTCCAGATATCTGTGCTTAGGCGAGTAGCCGACTCACCGGTTTCTCTAGTTCGATCCGCTTGACGAGTCTTCTTCGTCTCCTGGTTTGTACCGGGAATTTCTGTTCGGGCGGTGTCCTCTCGAGTCTTGGGCGGCCGGGGCCGGTGCTTGTGTTTGTTTACGAGGAGCCGGCCGTCTAGGTTTGTCGTTCTCCTCTTTTTGACGATCGAGAGAAGGAATTTGTGAATCCTTCTCGACTCGGCTAGCTGCGAGGGCGGCGTGACACTACGGCTTGGGCGGCGTGTGACTTCGCTGCGGGCGGAGTGCATGTTTGGTTTTCTTTCTTTGCATGGGGGCGCAGACTTTTGGTAGCTGCGGGGGCAGGCTTTCTTGGTTGGAGAGGAAGCACTGTCTTCTTGAGGTCACCTGATTCCCCTGGTGTCGTGTCGCTCTCTTGGCGTACGCACGACGCTTCGAGCACCCGAGAGATTAGCTCGAACATCCTCTTGTTAACATGGAAGGCCTTCCCATGTCTAAGAGGTACTCCTTTCACCTCCAATAGCCGCCAATCACCAGGCCATATCCCGAGATCCTCCAAATGACCCATCTTCTTTGAAGGACTTGTTTCCCACGTTTTGGCGGAAATCTGCTGTAGATAAACTCGGCCAGTTTATCTTCTTTTCTTCGATTATTGCAGCCATCACAATCAATTTTGCCTTTGACGATTTGGTCAAAGCGCCAAATTGATGTCGATACACTTGGCAACAATATCCAACAATTTGTGATAGTCCTCCTTCAAATCTCTTGTTTCTTTGTGTATATTATTTTGTCGAAGAACGTCGGACTTGGCTATTTCTTTCCATGCGTCGCCAAGTTTACATCACCTCTTTGATCTCGGATGCTCCCTCTGGGGTAGTGAGCAATATTCACCAAATCCTTGGTTTGTGATAGTCACCGCTTCCCGTGAGCAGATGACTTGATTCCTTCATCGTGAATCTCGGCATTCACGTAGAAATTGTGCGACCTCCTCCACATAGGTCATAGGATACTCGATGTTAGAAACGGTTTCGATCCTGCCGTTTCTTTCTAGCTTCTCCGCGATTTTCTTCACCAGGGTGTCGTCGGACCCACTGCTTCACCATTCCGTCGAAATCCACGTCGAACCGGTGTGGATTTGTTTTCCCAACTTGGTAAAGTCATATGTTGGTGCCATTTCTCGAGAATAATTTCAAGAAAAGTTCAAATAGATTTGAAGTTTGATAGGGTTTTTTTTTAGTGTTTGCCTTTGCTTTTTGAGAGAGATTGAACAGTTTTTGGAAGTGTGAGAGAAAGCGAGGCGAAAAATGGTTTAAATATGGTTTATGAAAGGGCGTGCGCACGGTTTTTGAATCGTGATCGAAATCAACGGCTTGGATTTCGCACGCATATTGAGCGATTCATGTCTCGTATTTAATGCGGCAGCATTTATATCCAATCATAGGCTTGGTGTGCGGCTTTATGTCGTACACATCATCATTATCTTTGACGTGTCTCTTAAAACATTCGCTTAGTCAAAAAACATTTGCGTTTTTGTCTCTTTGATCATAAGTTATTCAACTTATCTCTTAGTGATTTAACTCTGCTTCTCACATTTCTCTTAGTGACTCATTTCTCACCGTGACTTGGTATAGTGACTTTTCCGATAATCTGGTGATTTATTGAGCTAACTTTTGTTTTCGGCTCTTTTTCACCTTCTTTTTCTCGTTCCATTTCGTTTCTTTGACTCTTACGTGTCTCGAACAGCTCAATTAGCCCCAACTCATGTTTGAGTTCTTCAAATCTTGATTCACATAATGGTTTTGTGAAGATGTCGGCTAGTTGTTTGTCGGTTGAGATATATTCCAAGATAATGTCCTTCTTTTCAACATGATCTCTTATGAAATGATATCGACATCTATATGTTTTGTTCTTGAGTGCAACACAGGATTTTGAGTGATTGCAATTGCACTTGTGTTATCACACATGATTGGAATTTCTTTTTCTTCAATTTCATAATCTCTCAGCTTCTTTGTCTCATCCATAGGACTTGGGCTGTAATTTGCCCCTGACTATGTATTCTGTCTCACCGGTGTAGAAGTGGCTATTGAGTTTTGCTTCTTGCTAAACCAGAAATTAATCTGTTTCCAAGCATTTGACATGTGCACGAAGTACTTTTCCTGTCCACTCTGCATCCAAGATAGTCAGTCTGCATAGCCAATTAGCTTGAATCCACCTTCCTTTGGATACCATAGCCCTACTTCTTGGTTTCCTTTTAAGTATCTCAATATTCTCTTAGTCATTTCTTTGTCATATGGCTCTCTTTTGGAGCAGTTTGAAATCTTGCACATACACCTACAAAGAAAGGTGATGTCCGGCTGCTAGCCGTGAGATAGAGCGATGATCCATAAGTGCTCAGTATCTTGTTTGATCTACGAGGCTTGCCATCTGCATCCATGTCCATTTTGGTGATGTGTTCATTGGTATTTTTACGAAGACTTCTCCTCCATACCAAATTTCTTCATTAAATCTCTGGTGTATTTTGTTTGGCTTATGAAGGTTCCATCCTTCAGTTGTTTCACTTGAAGTCCAAGGAAGAATGTCGACTCTCCCATCATGCTCATTTCAAATTTACTTTGCATGAGGTTTGAGAATTTTTCACACGACTCTTTGTTAGTGGATCCAAAAATGATGTCATCCACATATATTTGAACAAGTAGTATACTCTTCTTGTCTTGAATTAAAAAAGTGTTCTATCCACTTTTCCTTTAGTGAATCCATTTTCGATTTAGGAATTGTGACGGGGTATCATACCATGCTCACGGGTGCTGTTTCAATCCATACGGGGCTTTCTTGAGTTTGTACACTTTGTCTCCAAGAGTCTTCCGCTCAAATCCTGGAGGTTGTTCAACATACACTTCTTCTTCCAATAATCCATTCAGAATGCACTTTTTACGTCCATTTGATATACAATGAAATTTTTGTGAGTCATAGGCAAGAAACATCCTTATAGCTTCCAATCTTGCTACGAGAGCAAATGTTTCATCAAAATCTATTCCTTCTTCTTGGCGATCCTTTGGCTACCAATCTTGCTTTGTTCCTTACCACGTAACCTTCCTCGTTCATCTTATTTACGAATACCCATTTGGTTCCAATAACATTTTGATGTATGGGTCTTTGTACTAATTCCCATACTTTATTTCTCTCAAACCGATTCGACTCTTCTTGCATAGCTTGAATCCAATGTGTGTCATCCAATGCTTGTGACACATCTTTGGGCTCTATCTGCGAGATGAAGCATGTGAACATTGCTTCTTGTTGAGTTCTGATCTTGTCTTGACACCTTCTCTCATGTCTCCAATGACAAGTTACGTGGATGGTCTTTCACCATCTTACGTCGGAGTTGAAGTAAGTTAGGCGGATTGATCGACTTGCGGTACATGTTCTTTGTGGTCACTCTCTCGTGATCACTCACCGCAGATTTTCCACCGCTTTTGAGATTGACTATCTCATCTTCTTCCTGAATTGATAATCCCCGCTTGACAAAGATAGGGACTCTTCTCGTAGGTTGGATGTTTCGACTTATCGGTGACTCTTCAATGTCTTCTCCATTTATGTTTGGCTCATCGAATACTACATGAATGGATTCTTCTGTAACCATAGTTCTTTTGTTGAGTATTCTCAGAGGCTTTGCTTTGGTGAGTATCCTAAGAAGATACCTCATCGACTTTAGCATCAAAAGCCTTTAGGTTGTCTTTGCCATTATTGTGGATGAAGCATTTACATCCAAATATCCTGAAATATGCAACATTTGGTTTTCTTCCATCCAGGATCTCATAGGAGTCTTTGTCACCGCCTATTTATCATACATCTTTTTTGGGTGTAGCAAGTGTGTTGATTGCTTGACCAAAATCTTTTTGTAACCCCGCTTGCCTAACATGGTCCTTGCTTTCTTCCTTGAGGGTTACTTTCCTTCTTTCTCGCAACTCCATTCTCACTGTGGAGTCCTTGCGGTGATAGTTCATGACCAATACCATTCTCAATACAAGATCTTGAGTTATTATTCCATTGACAAACTCGGTTCCTCTATCGATCTTATTTTGATAATGGTTTGACTCTTCTCATTTTGTATTCTCTTCATCACCGTGGTAGCTTTTGTAGAGTTTCTTTCTTCTTGCACATGAATATTGTCCATGTATATCTTGAGTAGTCATCTACTACCACCAAGGTGTATTTCTTTCCACTTATGCTTTGGTTCCACTTTGGGCCAAATAGATCCATATGAAGCGGATCAATATTCTTGTTGAAGATGGGCATGTCCTTTCTTTGAATGACGACTTGATTTGTTTTCCTTCGACATGCATCACATATACTCTCCTTCTTGTATCATCGAGTGCGGAAGTCCTTCCACAAGATGACTTCTTGCTAGCTTATTAATCGTTTTGAAGTTCGGATGACTCGGCTTTTTGTGCCACACCCAACTTGATTCATTTGTGCTCTTTTTGCTAGTAGACAGTCTTGGGTGTTGCGGTTGACCAATCCAATCCACTACATACATATTTTTGTCTACATCCTTGCAAGACAACTTCATTAGATTCAACATTTTTGATTTGGCATATTCCCATGTTGAATCCAACATTGTAGCCACTTGTCGCAGAGTTGGTGATGCTTAGTAAATTGAAGTTTAGTCCTTCAACATATGCAACATCTGTGATTTCTAAACCATTCCTATTGATGGATCCAATGCCTCTTATTTCACCAGGAGCTTCATTTCCTCCAAATATGACTTTTGCTCCTTTGACTTCCTTGAATTTTGACAGATTTCTCTTATTTCTGTCATGTGTCCGGAACACCACTATCCATGTACCAGGTTCCTTGCACTTTCAATCCTTGAACCTCATCTTCTTGATCTTGTTCTTTGGCCATTAAGCGGTCAAGGCTTCTTCTTCGAGTCACTTGAGTAGTCGCTTCACTTTCTCTCAGTCTCTCTTGACTTGTCTTGACTCGGCCGATCTCTGCTGACCATCATTGCCTTTTTCTTTTCTTGTCTTCTTTCTCTCAAGACTTTTCTTTCTTCTTCGTTTACGTACTTGTTGACTACGGGATATGAGCATCAATGGCATAGTGACCTGGTTGTCTACAATTCCAACATAGATATTCACCTTTTGATCGACTCTTTCTATTCTTGAGTTGTCGGCCCTTTGATACTCAACTTGTTGATGATCCGTTCTCTTGGTTGGCCTATCATCCCTTGATTTGGAGGGAGCCGAGTGTCTTCCGGAGGATTCACCCTTTCCTCTCTTGTAGTTCTTGTTAAAGAACTTGTTAAATCTTTTAACCATTAGGGCTATTTCTTCCGGGTCAATTGCCTCTTTCACTTCACTCTCCTTCCATCTTTGACAACTAGAGCATTGTTTTGGGTACGATTGTCTCTTCCTGGTCTTTCCTTCTCAGCTCAAACTCATAGGCTTTGAGGTCCGAGAATAACTCATGGTTGGATGTCTTTGATAGGTCCATGGAATGTCTCGGTGCCATGACCTTCATCTCCCATTCACCGAAGACTATTCAGATCTTCATACACATTTCCTTTTGTGTATATTCCTTTCCAAGTGTAGAACAGCTCATTTGTGATTTACAGAATCGAGCATCCAGTTGATCCAAGTTTTCTCCGAGATCATTTTAAAGTTCTCAAATTTCAGACAACCATCGATAATTTGTTTTCTTTGATTTGCTCACGAACCTTCACAAATCAAAGTCAACTTGTCCCATTTCCTTAGCCGTTTTGCAAGATTTGACTTTGTTGAACATGGCTTTATCCAAGGTTTTGTAAAGAATGTCCTTGGCTACATTGTCCAGGTTGTATCTTTTTCTCTCATCATTTGTCCACTCGCTTCTTGGTTTTTCAACCATGACCGGTCTGGTCTTCGATCTTCTTCCCCTTCAAATGCAACTCTTCTGCATGTTTGTGTTCACCTTTAATATTTGCAGAGGCCCATCTTCTATCACTATCCACATCTCATCATGTAATCTTTGATAGATGAGCACACATCACGAATTTTCCAATCATCAAATTCTTCAATAGTGAACATAGGAATGCGTGTTAGATTTGCTTCCATGATGATAACTTTTAATGATAGAAAAGAGTTTTGAAAGATAAGTACTAAAGCGACTTTTGAAAAGATTGGAGATCTAGTTCGAACTTGATGCGGAGGGTTCAATGAACCAACCGCTCTGATACCACTTGTAGGTCCCAAGGGGTGTAAGTGTAAGGTTTAGAAGGGGGTTGAATAAACCTTACCAAATTTTCGATTTAGGCCTTTTAAATCTCTGAGTTCTACACAATTTTGTGTCCTTGATGGACAGATCGAATTAGTCCCTCGCAGAGCTAATCTCTCAACAGACTCAAATTGAGCATTAATAGAGTAACTCACTGTTGTTGGCTATAATTTTACTCACTTGTGGTGTTGTTTTCAAATGGAAGACTTAACACCCTTAAGTTTGTTTAAGCAAGTTTTCTGACTTGATTTAGTACTTATAGATTATCGGATGGATAGCAAATTTATCAAAGAGATATAAGCAATTAAAAGTGCGGATATTTAAATCTTTGTAAAGTAAATGACACAATAAAGTTTTTATAGAGGTTCGAAGATGGGGTAATTCTTCTACTCCTCTCTTCTCCAACTCTGGAGGAATCCACTAAGTAATGATCGGTTTACAAAGTGGTAACAGTCCGGATACAAGTCTTGATCACAACGGCCGACTTGATCCTTTGGGACTCGATCAGAGACGCCTTGATCACTCGGTGGCTTCTCCAAATGCGACTCGGCTTCTTCACAGGCAACAGTTTGCTACTCTGACTCACTTGCTCAAGCACTTTGGATTTGATCACGAAGCCCTCCAAACGCTTAAGACTTGGTTGACGCCTTGAACCTTTCTACAATCCTTCTTGGAATGTAGACCCCTTGTTCGATAGTTTCCTCTTCAACTGATTGAAGTTCTCTTTCCTTCACGGGTAAGTGTTGGATTGATGTTCTTCGAGATGTAGGGTTGAGGATTGAGAATATTTCAATTTTGATAAGCTTGTATATCTCACGTGTGTGTCATTCACGCATCATCATTTTTTCTCAATCAAACTCCTCGGCCTTTTATAGTGAACTTTCAAAAATTTGCCCGTTGAAGAGATAGGCCCATTTTTGAAAATCACTTTGCGATCGTTGGTTTGCACTTCTTGGAATTGCCATTTCCTCGTATGAAATGTTTTATCACCTTTTCGAGTTCGACACGGTGTAGTGCTTCCCATTGGTTCATTTCTTTGCACGCTTACGGGGTGAGCACTCCAAGAAAGGTAGTATGGAGATATTACTTGTTTAAGTAAATCTCTTGATTTACGTCTGCGGTTCTTTTTCGATTATCTCGACTTGTTTTCATTTCCTCGCTTTCCCCAGGTGACTTAGAGTCGACTTCCAATCATGGATGACTCTTACACACTTGACTTGAGACTTGCTTTTCTTTGAGTTGACTTGACGATGTTCCACTCACCGCATCTCACCGCTTCTTGATCGAGTTCTGTCTGCTCTTCTTTGTTGTACTCACTGTCTCACAAAGCGAGTTTTCCTTCAAGCCTACAGTTGTCTTCTTGCAAGTTGGAGCGTAGGCGACTTAACTCGGCTTGGCGACTCTAATTGTTACAATACATTTCAAAGCAAGAATTGGGGAGCCAACTTTCTATTCTAAGTTTTACATGGCATTCATCAAAATCTAAACAATAAAATTCCTAACAACAATTTTGAGTGCAAGTGTAATCAAGAATCAAGCCTAGACCTCAAGATGTGAAAGTGAAATACTTAGGCTATAAATACAACAATAGTGTTGAATATGAAAGCTTTAAATTTGCGATTTCTTGTTATGTATTTGCTTGTGTTTTCTTGTGTCTTCAAATCATCTTCTATTTATAGGAGAGTCTTCACAAACATAGGCTCCTCCTTCTTCACTTTTGACTACAAAAAGAAGATCACAAGATGTAGAAATATTTTACAAAAATGAAAAGCAAATCTTGGCGATATGGATGTCCAACAAGATACAAATCTTTGCCAAAAGATTACACGCGACCGTCGCTCTATAGAAAATTTTGAACGCTAGAAGGAAATTAGTGCGATCCGGTACCATTCGAGGAGGGGGCCTACCGGTCACGGGGGTCCGACCCTTGGTCGCCCCTAAGGGTCGACCAGGCCCCCCTACTCGGACCGTACCCCTCTTTATTTTTTCAAGTCCGAAGTTATCTGTTTCATTTTTCATGCTTTCGAGATACGGTCGACCTCCAAATTGAAGTGTCGTCCGATTTATGTCAAAAATAAACTTCAAGAAATACTCCAAAAAATTAGTAAAATATTTTAAACCAATTGGGAGTATTTGGACAACATTTATAAACATTGTTTTGGTATAAAAACTCATTTAAACAAAATCATCAAAATCTTGATAAAAGCATTTATCTAACAATCTCCCTCTTTTTGATGATTACAAACCAAAACAATTTTAGGAGATCGGTTTTAAAAACAAAACACATTTTCCGGTCTAAAACATCAATCCATAACAAGCAACATTTGTCATAAGTACAAACACTAGGATAGGAGCAAATATATTTCAAAAACATTTTTGCACAAGCTCCCCCTATCAATATGCACATCAAGAACAAGTATAAAAGCAACCAACTAAAAACTAAAAGCTTAGCTTTTACAAAATACACTTGAATTTTATGAGCTTAGAAGCTCCCCCTGTCACAACGACATCATTAATTAAGCATAAAAGTCCATAATACATCACATGGACTAAGTATTATTCACAACTTTTGGCTTTTAAGAGCCCTAGCTTATAGCTTTTCTTGCAAGCTTATTTTCGCTTCTTTGAGCATATGAGCGTTTTCCTGTTTCTCTCCTTTGGAAACATCAAAAGAATGTTAGCACGATAAAAATATCATACAATCAAATCAAAGTGCGCAATTTAATCGATTTATCGAGCGTTTTGAAAATAAAAGCTTAAATTTTAAATAAAAGGGAAAAGTTGCTCATTTGATTTGCAAAAGCTCATTTGATTGATAAAACATGATCTCTATAAACTTATAAGACTTTTCAATTCAAGAGAATCATGTGGGTGATGAATTTTTCATTGAAACATTTTGTCGAACACTTGGCGTGCGTCGAATAAAACAAGAGATATATAACGCCTTTGTAATTCATTTAAGCCAAAAAATTTCATCACCAAATGCAAAATTACAACATTCATCCATCAACAATCATCATAAACAACACACTAATACACAAATTTCATCAAGGTAGCAAGATATAAGAACATTCTCAAGGGTTCAACCCAATTGAGATTAAAAAGAGAAATTCTTACCAATTAATCGGAAAAGTCGGATCATATGGATGAAATAGAAGTTACATAAACTCAAAAATATAGATTATATAAGAAGAAAATCATTTTGAGTGAACTGTGTGTGAAAAATGCAAAGGGGTTCAAGTTTTGAAGAAAATGATCAAAAATACCGAAATGAAGGACAGAAGCAATTTTAATCCTGAAATTGCTTAGGGCGACCAGGTCGACGGGCAGGGCGACCGGTGCCTGAACATGGTCGACCAGTCGACCGGTGCTGAACACCAGTTCTGTTTCTGTCCGAATTTTGCACCAAAAATCGGATTTTTCACCCCTAAGTTTTAAAAACAAGTAAATTGCAAACATAGACCTCATTAAATATACATTATCCCTAAACAAGCTCGAAATGAGATAAAAGACTCGGCGGTTAATGGTTAAAAACGAATGTCCGCGAGTTATCCTTGAGACGGAATTAAACACGTCTCAATTTTCCGTTAAGAAGTACAATCCCTTAAAAAAATATTGAATCTAAATATGTTTTGTTTGGTTATGAAGAACCACTTGTTGAGAAACTATTTTCACCGGACTTGTTATCCCGAAAAGAATATTTAACGTTTTAAAACTTTGGATAAAACAAGCCATAAGAAGAAGTGCCTTTCAAATATTTAAAAATTTCTTTTAACGACACTTTAATGAGATTCATTGGGATAGTTTGAAATCGAGCATATAGGCATAAGGCATGAAGAATTTCGAGTCTATAAGAATAATGAAAGTTGATAAACATACCTCGAATTTATTTGTCAATCAATATGCCTTTCGCAATCTTGACACTTTATGACGTAGATGGCAATGGATGAGTCTACGATCATTTGTTCCTTAATACCAAAATATTTCCTGCAAAAACTTGACAAAATATCTTGCACAAGAGCATAGTGATATCAAATAATATACACAATATTGAACAACATAGAAGTTGAACAAGTAGCACATATTATGATATTTAAGGAATCAACAAAAGTTTGATAACATAAGAGTTTATTAAAAATTCATATAAGGTCTCTTTTGAAATTTGAAAATCCGAGAGTATAAAATTGAGACCTCATTTTTAAGAAATATTTTTATAAAGAATTTGACAATCAATACAAAAATTAAAGACATGAAAATGTGCAATAAAAACAATGCATATTTCAAGAAGAGAATAAGAGTTACCAATTTCGTCATTGCCAAGGGTTGTATCTTTCCTATTGTTGATTATACCTTCTTCTTAAAAAATAATTTTGTTGGTAATGTCTCCACGTTCGATCATATGACGTGATTGTTTTGTTGTCTATATGACAATTTAAAACTCCTTTGATTTTTATTGCGCCGAGTACCTAACATAAAATTTTCTTGTGGTACCCTCAAGTGTTTGGGTCCTTTGGGATTAACATTGAGACTTTTAGATCTCCAATAATAATTAGAACTATTTTTAACCCGACAAGTATTAGTCGTGTGACCAATTTTACCACAATAGAAACATGTAATAGTTCTAGAAGCATAATGACCAATATGCATAGGGACTTGGTTCTTTTTCTTAACAGTAATAACATTTGGCTTATAATCAATTCCTAGTTTCAAATGATCACAACGTTGAACATCAAGAATTTTGGTCATTTTATCGAGACTCAAGTTAAACTTCAACATATCCTTTTTCATGCAATCAATATCCTTAACTAGAGTACTATTTCTTCTTCAAGAATTCTAACCTTATCAAGTATAACATTATGAGCACTAGTAAGAGATTCATAAGAAGCATGTAAACTATCCTTTTCATTTGTCATGGTGTTGAATTCCTTTTTCAAATTTTTGTATTTAAAGAGCAAGCTTTGGAATTCATTTTGAAGCTCATCAAAATCATTTTGTAATTCATCATAATCATCATGCAATTCATTACTAAAAGAAGTAGAGGGATTAGAGCGTACCTCATTTTCTTCTTCGATTCCCATTAGACATTGCTCGGCTTCTTCATCATTGGAAATTGTAAGAAGCTCATCCCAAGTTGTTATAAAATCCGGTTGAGAGGTGGATGCTTTTGAATTACTCCTTTCATTTGCATATGCTTCATAGATGATAACATTTCCAATAAGCTCATCAAAATTTAGAGTTTCTAAATTTTGAGCTTCCATGATAGCCGTCACCTTTTCGGACCAATAACCGGGAATAACATTTAAAACTTTGGTAACTTTGTCTTCTTTCGAAATGACTTTTCCGAGTGCCCACAAAGACTTTACAATGTTATCGAGCCTTTCAACCATTTTTGAAATTCCTTCACCTCGAGCATTGTGAAATTTTCAAAATCTTTAACAAGCATTATTTTTTTAGCTTGTTTAACTTTCTTGTGCCTTCATAGATAGTTTCTAATTTTTCCCATACATCATGAGCGGATCGAATACCTCTAATTCGTATACTCCGTAGCCGTAAGAGAACAATGAAGAATATTAAGAGTTTTACCGTTTAAGGAGAATATTTTCTTGTCTTCATCATCATAATCCTTGAGGACTTTGGGAATTTGATTGCCGTCTTCCTTTTTCTTCATCGGGATGGATACTCCATTTATAACCGTGTTCCAAATATCGAACCCGCAACCTTGTAAGAAGCATTTTGTTCTATCTTTCCAAAATGCATAATTGTTGGAGTCGAAAAGAGGCGGTCTATTGAATGATGCGCTGGTTGGTAGATAGCTCTCGTTCGTAGCCATGGATCTTTCCTCTTTACTCGGAATGAGCTAGCCAAAGAGTTTGGCTCTGATACCACTTGCTAGTCCAAGTGGCTACGATAATCTAGGGGGGTGAATAGATTATGCCGATTTTTCGCAATTAGCCCTCTTTTTCGAATGATCAATCAAAGACAAGAATAAAGGTGCATAAATTAAACAACACGTCTCGATTTATAGACGTTCAACCCACCTAGGGCCTAGTCCTCTACCACTCCAGTATGTCTGGGATGGATTTCAAAAAGAAAAAAGATTTTATTAATTACCACAATTAATACATCATCACCTTACAACACCTCTTTGGAGATTACCTCAATCTCCCTTGAAGATTACCACAATCTTCAACGGCACCTTGTGAAGATTACCACAATCTTCAACCTTGAAGAATACCAAATTCTTCAACACCTCAAAGAAACACCAAACTCTTCAATAAGAAGATTACCACAATCTTCTTGCACCTAACACCCGGATCGCTAAGTGTGTTTTTACCACAAGAACAGTCACAAGGATATCTTGTGTTGAAAGACGAACCCAAAAATTCAACATTACAACTCGATAATGAATAATACAATTTTGAGTGCAAGTGTAATCAAGAATCAAGCCTAGACCTCAAGATGTGAAAGTGAAATACTTAGGCTATAAATACAACAATAGTGTTGAATATGAAAGCTTAGAAATTTGCAGATTTCTTATTGTGTATTTGCTTGTGTTTTCTTGTGTCTTCAAATCATCTTCTATTTATAGGAGAGTCTTCATAAACATAGGCTCCTCCTTCTTCGCTTTTGTCTACAAAAAGAAGATCACAAGATGTAGAAATATTGTACAAAATTAAAAAGCAAATCTTGTTGATATAGATGTCCAACGGTACAAATTTGCTATCAAAAGATTACAAAGCGCGATCGGTCGCTCTATAGAAAATTTTGAACGTTAGAAGGAAATTAGTGCGATCCGGTACCATTCGGAGGGGTCGATTTGGTCATAGGGAGGTCCGGCCGTGCCTAGGGTCGACCGGTCGGCCCCTACTCGGACCGGTCCCCTTCTTCATTTTTTCAAGTCTGAAGTTGTCTGTTTCATTTTTCATGCTTTTAGATACGGGTCGACCATTTGCTCGACCGGTCGACCTCCAAAATGAAGTGTTGTCCAATTTTTGTAAAAAATAAACTTCAAGAAATACTCCAAAAAATTAGTAAAAATATTTTAAATCAATTGGGAGTATTTGGACAATATTTATAAACATTGTTTTGGTATAAAAACTCATTTAAACAAAATCATCAAAATATTGATAAAAACATTTATCTAACAACCGTGGGGCGGTCACTGAACATTTCCTTTATGTTGATAGAAACATCAAGAGAAAGGCCAGTCACGGAACACAAACCCAATCTCACTGAAAGTAAACAGTTTGGAGAGAAAAAGAAAGCTGCCCTGGCTCTAACGGCGTACCTTTTGCATGATGGGTCAGCGAGGAAATGGGAACAACGGCTTAAGCCATTCGGTGTAGGCACTTTCCATAGGTGGAATCTTCTAGTTCTTCCTATTTGACCCGAAACCGATCGATCTATCCATGAGCAGGTTGAAGCTGCTTCTTGAAAGAAGATCTTCAGTGCTTCCCTTATTAACTTCACTAGGGAAAGGCAATAATTTGGCAAGAGGGGTTGCAGCAAAGAGTCCATACCGAAAGTTATCTACAAGGTCCAACTCTAGGATTATAGTGGAGACTCTTAAGTCATTTAACGTGCCCAGAGGGATGCCGTTATGGAAATGGGATTTGGTCGTTTATTGTCTTTGAATATTAAGGAGTTCCCATCCCATCTCATGTTTTGGCTAGTTGAAAATTTGAATCCAGTTAGTTGTAAATTTGTGTTAGATAGTGTCAAATGTTTTCACATTGATGAGTCTGATGTTGAGAGGGTGTTGAGTTTCCCTAACGACCATGTGATTATTGAGAAAAAGATAAAGTCTGAGAGTTATGATTTGTACGATAAATGGCCAAGTCCGTTTGATAGAGCCAACTACAAAGTAACGGATGGTGAGGTTTGTGAAAAAATATTGGGTTGTGTAGATGGTGGGGATTGGTTTAGGAGGCATTTTGGGTTGTTGGTTGATAGCCTTATTATTGGCAATATGCAGTGTGGATATATGAATCTACTTATTTTGAATTGTTTGAATGATGTTCGGAATATTAGGAATTTAAATTGGTGTGATTACACATTGAAGACACTTGTTGAAAAAAGAGCTCGTTGGGGGTCATTGAACAAGTCACAATTCAATGAGTTGCTGTTGTTTCTAACAATATCTTTTTCCTGCAAAATCTGTATTGTTTACTATTTTTATTCTGATTTTTTAATTTCCATATATTTCTTGACCTATGTATTTTATGTTGACAGAGTTGTTGTTTACACTAGAAGAATTTCAATGACGTTGCCTAGTATCATGTCCGGAAGTGGAGAGAAAATAAAAGAAAGACGTTCAAAAGAGATAGAGCTTGGGGGGTTCGGCCAGGGGTAAGTTGATGACCCGTTTGATGGGGAAGGTTTGTCGGAGACTCATAGGATATTGGCATTGGTTGGGAAAGTGAGAGATTTGAATATTCATGGTGCTTCGTTGTCTGGGAGTGGTGTGCAGGTTCCTTTTTTGTGTGCTTCTTGTGTGTTGATGCATCTATTATTTTATATCACGCATAATTAGTATTGTTTTTTTTTTGGTTTTTTAGTTTGAATTTAGGGCATAGGATGGTCACAGTATTATTGCCAATTTGTTTCATTTTTATTGCATATTTAGCATGTGTTTATTGGATACATAATTATATTTTATTGCATATTTGATTCTATGTTGGCGTATGCATATTTTTTAAAAGCTTGCATATTCAGAATCATATAGTGTACATTCATGGTGCTCCTTTGTCTGAAAGTCGCGTTCAGTTTGTTTATTTGTTTTTATGCACTTTTCTGTTGATGCATATACTAATTATATTTCATGTATAATTATTATTATTTTATTGCATTTTACAGGGTATAGGATGATCACAATTTTATTTGCCAATTTTTTCTGTTTTTGTTGCATATTTAGCATGTGGTTATTGCATACATAGTTCTATTTTATTGCATATGCTTTTGGGTTGATGTTTGTATATATTTGAAAGTCATGCATATTTAGAATCATATAGCGTATATTTAATATGCATATATTGCATACGTAGGTATATTGTTAGTGCATATCTTTTTATTTTGCATTCCTGTTAATATTTCTTATTAATGTTTGTCGTGCAGGTGTATACTGCGAATTTGATGTCCAAATTAACATGCTTTGCGTCTGATGTTGTGGGATGTAGAATTTGTCGGGGATGTAGAATTTGCCAAAATTGGATATTCTTCCAGGGGTTTAATATGCTATACTGCAATCATGGAAAGTAGGCGGCAACCGGATGATGGGTTGGAAGGGGAGCGACTATAACACCCCATTTTTGGATAACAACGTAATATTCTTATAAAAGAATTTTTTTTTGATATATATTTCGCGTACTCATTACCGTACTCGAATGCTTTAATTTGAGTTTTATTATCGTAATACTCTTAAGCGATAATTTATTGAACTACTAGTAGTGGTTATCGTCTTAATTGGTGGGTTATTTTATTTTAGGTGTTTAGTTAATTGGATTTAGTTCGATTTTAATTTTTTTTTTAGGATAATTATAATAATAGTTAGTAACTACACTAATAGAAATTAGAGGATACAAGGTAGGGTCTTAAAAATGAATATCGAAAATCGCATAACACTTCATGTATACGTATCAAAGTGAGAAAAGAAAATATTGTTTAGGATAAGTACACATGGCGTGTGTGTATGTATATAAGTATATTAATGTCTTCACCACTAAGTTTTCTATATTCTTTATAATACATATATATCTGGCTATATGTAAAGTAAATTAATATATAAATGAATATAGGTACTAGGTATTAAAAGGCCACCTCACCTCCTTTAATTTATCACCCATATATGAAGACTTGCCACATAACAATGCTACGTGTACCCCTTGGGAAGTTCTTCCATTTAGTTATTGATACTGAGTTGTTAGCCTTAAGTAGAGAATAATATACATATGTATATAGGATATGGATCAAATAGGTCCTCCTATTTGGGGTGAGTTCATGGGGACACATCCTAACCATAGATCAACAATTTTGGGATGTCCAGATTTTTAGGGCTTTTTTATGTTTATTTTTTTGTTTCAGCAATTAAAAAGGGTAGTGTGGTAATTTGGCACTTTAGAATCGATTACTAAGATTTCATTCCCTCTTTCACGCGATTTCACCCACTCTTCACGCATACTCTCTTTCCAAAGATTTCGGTTTCAAAAAATTTCTCTGTTGCTTATGTAGTATAGGGTTATTGCTTATGACTTGCTTATGTAGTTAATGTATTCGTGGTGCATACGTAGTGTTTATTTGTTGCTTATGTAATATAGACTTGTTGCTTATGTAGTATGAGTTTGTTGCTTATGACTTGCTTATGTAGTTAATGTATCCGTGGTGCATATGTAGTGTATATTCGTTGCTTATGTAGTATAGGCTTGTTGCTTATGTAGTATGGGTTTGTTGCTATGACTTGCTTATGTAGTTAATGTATTCGTGGTGCATACGTAGTGTATATTTGTTGCTTATGTAGAATAGGATTGTTTCTTATGTAGTATGGATTTGTTGCTTATGACTTGCTTCTGTAGTTAATGGTATATAAAAACACCATGACACATCTACACAAGCAACAAATTACATCTTCATAAGCAAACTTCGAACTGAAGTCAAGCTCTAGCAACTATGGCAAATTATGCGCAACTTTTTCACACAATAGTGCGTTGAAGAAGAAGGATGAATGATTTCTCAAGTAGTGAGTTGAAGAAGGAGGATGATTGTTCACATTGAACTGCTATGAGATTTGGAAGGATTGTCTGTGTTCTATACAAGCTGAGGGTGACTGGTTCTTGTTCTCTCATGAACAGCGTTCGAAGGAGAAGGAAGATGAGATTTGTTCACGTTGAATTTGATGTGAGATTTGGATAGATTGTGTGATCATAATGTGAACAGAATCCCATGAATATTGGGTAATTTTGTAGGATGACTAATTTACCCCTTTCTCTAATTACCAACATTTAATCTGAATATTTAGCTCTAAAATCACAACCATTGAAAAATCTAGATATGTGGCTAGGATTGGTCCCTATGGACTTACCCTATGAGGTGGTCTCATATAACCCTCTCCCTATGTGTATATATTATATATATAAGATAACACAATAAAAAGAGGGGAAGAGTCAGAGGCAACAGAAAGAAAAGAAAATCAGAACAAAAGAGAGAAAATAGCTCCAACTCTTCGTCGTCAATCTCAATTGGCTGCCGCACACATACCAATACGAGCAACAATCTCCGGAATCAAACCTAGCAAATAGGTGATACTTTGATTGCACCTGCTCAGAGGAGAACTACTGATCCTAAAGTGGGTAAAATGTTATTTTCCTAAAGAAAATTAGATATGTTTTTTAATTTTATAAATTTCACGATATTAGCTATTTCATGAAATTTGCGATACTAAATTATTTCATGACATCACGGTATACCCAATTTTTAATATAATTTAGTTGTTAAAGAAAACATAAATTGTATCATTTATGGTTTGAATTTACATTTGCATCATAACTATTGTAACTGCTTGATTCGCTATTTGTACAAACAAATGTCATTTTGACAAAACTATTGATTGTTTGAGTCTATTATGCTGTGGGTGGATTATACAATGGATCGAACAGGTTGCCTGTGGTCCTTGTTTGACTACCCGAGTATATATTCCCATTTTCTGGTCGGGCCAGAGACGGCGGTGGAATTTGGGTCGTAGAATGGTATATTCCGGAATATGACAATCTCTAGGTAAAAGTCCATAGCGAAAGAGACGTCGACCCAACTGGGAGGGATAAGGTGACTAGGCTTCGGCCAAATATTGTTTAGGAGTTATAATGAGAACGAATAGGTTCTGTGTCTGATCAACACCGACCCTACATTTACTATTTCGGGACTGATTGACTTACGGTAAAGAGATGGTTGTTTCTGATGGGGTTGGGGGGGGAAGGTGTTCATGTTCAAGAACAAATCACGGAGGAACATAAGAAGGTGTATTCTCGGAAATCGGCCTGGAAGACAAAGAAGGCTGAGTCTTTGTAGTGTCTAGACAAATTGATTTGAGCTTGAAGCCTAACCAAATGGAGAATATGATTTCTAAATGGATGGTTGAAAATCCAAAGGCGGACAAGTAAGTTTTGAAATAAGAAATATTTTATCAAGTTTTGAATTTTGAATTAAATTTTTATCTTTGATTTAAATTTTCAAACTTGTAGGCTAAGCTTTTTTTCAAGGTTAATGATAAAATGCTGACAAGGAAAGACTTGAAGACTCTGTACCCTGGTGGGTATGTCAGTGTTTCTGTGGTGGATAATGGTCCAGGATATTGAACTCGAAGGATTCTTGAGGAGCAAGTCGTCACCAATTATATTCTTTGTTTCAATTTTTTTTTGTATGCGTGTTATATTTTTTCCTTGTTTTCTTTTGTTTGTAAATTTTTTTGTTGATTAATTTTGTGTTCTTGTTGTTGTTTTCATACACTGGCTTGTAGCTATTTTTTGTTGTTAACCCTGAGGAGGGCATGGAAGAAAGCCAACATTGGAAATGTTTTTGCAAATCTTTGGCATAGAGTTTGGTGCACCAAGTTTTATTAATTTGCAAATAGTTGACATTGTAAGTTATGTTAAATTTTATTTTTTTGATGTTTGTTGATTCATTCTTACGATAGTAACTATAAATTATATTTTTCGATTCTTCTTTTCAAAAGATGTATGAGTGAGCACATCTTTGTGGTAACATTTGATGTGAAGAGGAGGAATTGTCATATCCTGGATGACTCTTCCGTTGGTGGCGGTAAATGTGATGAATATGGAGATATGTCGGAGAAGATGATGAGTAAACTTAGAGCTTAAACATAATTTTTTTGTATACTTATGATATTTATACTGCATATTTAAGCACGCTAAATAGACAATCATGTTTATATATTAGATTTTTATGTATGTTTTTGTGTACTTTATTGCATATTTTTTATTTATACAGTGCATAATTAGTTTAAATGTATAGTAATATATATATATATATCGCAGATAATGTTTAAATGTTGCATATTTAGGATATTTATTAATGTATATTTAGTGGATGAATGATGTCTTTTAGGATATAGTTGATGTAAACCACATTGCAACGGATTTTTAATGTTTTGCATTGCGTGCTTAGATGGTGGTTATATGTTGCATATTTTATGATACAGTGCTGCAAAGTTAGTTACCATACTGTATGATGATTAAGTTTGAAAAATTACATGTAATATGTTGCATTTATATCTAATATAGAGCATATTTATTTTAACTTTATAGTTATGACCAAGGTTGCAGAAATCGCTAGGCGCTAGTCGGGCGGCAGCCGGGCGCCTAGAGCGCTTAGGCGCCCTAAAAACACCATGTTTTTCTTTTTTTTTTTTCATTTTTTTGTATTTTGGCCGATTTTTGGCCGATTTATACCGCCTAGACCGCCTAGATGCCCATCTAGTCCCGATTTTTGGCCGATTTTTTGGCCGCCTAGGCGGGCGCCTGGGCCGATTTTTGGCCTGGCCGATTTCTTCAGCCGATTTGGAGAAAATCGAGTCGGCCTAGGGGCGCCTAGGCGGCCGCCTAGGCCGATTTTTACAACACTGGTTATGACAAATCAGATTTTTGTCATGTTAATTAATGTAACTCAGATAGTCGATTTGTGGTTTTCTTCGCAGATCCTAGTGTTTTCGGATTACTTGGACGCTAGAGGATGTGAGCAAATGGATTGGGTTGGTTGGAAATCTGACCCACTCATACTTTGTATGCCTTGGAGAGACACTGCATATAAAGTTGATTGTGAAATATTTGCTATGAGGCATAACGAAAGTTACATGGGCGGAGGAACAAGGGGATGGGACTGTGGGCTGGAGAGAAGTAATGCATCCCAAATGGCCAACTTGTGTTCCAATTATTGTTTAGCAATAATTCTTTTTGGTAGAAACGAGAAAAAGGATAAGGTCATGGAAGAAGCTAAAAAATTCTGGACCGGAAAGAAGAAGTTGTAGTGTCTTTTAGGCGATAATTTGTACTTTTTTGTTAGCTATTGGTATGGTTTCTATTGGAGGCAGAATTGTTTTTGGTTTTGATGTGATATTTTAAATGTTATTATGAATTTTAGAATGGTCATGTGAATACAGCTAGTGTGTTTAACTAGGATGTATTGCACATTTTGAATTAACCTATTTATTTCTTCGGTGTTAGCACAACTTTAATTGTTTTTATCAAGTACTATGATCTTTTGTAGTAGATACAGTATATGTATAACATCTTTATAATACAAAGGTTGTATATTTTTAGAAGTATTATGTTTTTGTCTTTTATATTCATATGAATATCTTGCATATATAGGACGATATTTGTGATTATTTACTTATAGATTTTGCATGTATAGCTTGTTTACAAAGTACTGTTTGTGTCATGTGTTTACGTAGAAATTATATTTTGATAAAAAGTGTTCAGAAATGGTGCATTATTATGAAATGTCTTTTAACCAAGATCTCATACTTGAAATATTTTCGGTTTGCAAGCTTTTGAACATTGTTTGTCTTATATATTATATGTTGCGTATACAATAATATATTTGTGCATATTTACATACGAGATTGTGCATATATGTAATTAAGACACTACTAGTATTTGTAGATACATGTGCATATTTTCATATAAGATTGTCATATTTGAATAGAAAATTGTGCATTTGTGCATATGAGATTGTGCCTCTTCTGTAATTAAGATTGGAAGCTTTTAAATATATGTTGCATATACAATAATATATATTTGCATATTTACTTTCATTATGCTTCTATGTAACCAATGGTGTTAGGTATCTCAAAAAAGTATTAGAAAAAACGTTACTACGTTTCGCAAAGACAACTGAATAGGTTATGGGGGAAGGGGAATAAACAATGAATAACATATTGTTTCCAAGATCTAATTACTGGAAGTCGTTGTTGTGGTTTGGGCATGTTATGCTATTATGAGTTCCAACTTCACCGCACGTCCCACATCGTCTTTTTAGTTTTGTGTTTGCTTTCATAGCTTTATCTGTTTGGATTTGTACTCTTTACGCGACTGCCATTTTCCTTATTTTTTGCTTATTTCGGTGGTAACACAGAAATATCTAATTGAACAGTTGAGCCGCAGTAGTTTTGGATAAGTGACTCTTTGCTGACCAGAGATATTTCCTGTTCTTGCTCTTCTAATTACATTGTCTTTTCCTCCGCTATGAGACATGATAAATTTGATAATTTTTCAATCGTTCCTTGTGCAAGACCATTGCAGCTATGAAAATCGAACCAAAGATTGTTTAGTATTGCGGCAGGCTCATCTTTTTCTGTAAATTGGTAAAATTTGCCATTTTTTGTATATGGATGCATCGAGGCGACTTTCATCCATCGCAGAGCTAAAAACTTACTAGGAATTCTGATATTCTTTGAGTATTACAAATATATGACGACAAACAATCGCATTTGTTCAAACATTTTGCAACTGTAGTTTGTTGTTCCATCTATCTTATAATTTGTGACATCAAATACCCTATTTGTGTTGTCTCTTATTTTGTAGGATCATTTGTGTGTATCGTCATTGATTATACCACCGAGCACATGTAGCATCTTTGCTTGAATCTCTATGTTAACACCGAAAAATACGAAGTGTGCGTGTATATCGAAGATGCATGTTTTTCAATGTCCAAGGGTGTTTTGCATTTTGGAAAGAAAACATGTCACTCGTTTAATTTATCAGTTATATGGCTCTGTGATTCCATTGCGCTCTTGAAGTGCATGAAAAATACAACCAAGTTTGATTTAGGGTTTTTAAAATTTCCAGACCAATTATTTGTGCTTTCTAACCTTGATGTAGTTTTTAGCAGTCCGCTCATTGGCACATCCCTAAAATACGCGGGGATCCAACTCCGTCTAATCTCGTACATATTTGTAAACCATGATGTGACGTTAGAACGAAATCATCCATATTATCATGCCATTATTTCTCAAAATCTGAAGTTGTAATATAATTATATCTCACAATTGAATTTTAGCCGACTGGTGAAATTTCTATCTTTGAATAGACGGTGCCCGACCTTCACTCTCACTTTCTCCATTATGTGCTACATACACAATCGATGAATTTATTGAAGACAGTTTGATTGCATTTTTCATTGTTGGATCTTCATCAGTTACTATATAGTACGGTTCCCAACCCACTGCTTCTAACAAATTTTTGAACAACTATATATAGGATTCTTCATCTTTAATATTAGCCCGACTACAAATGTTACACACTTGTGATGGTTATCTACCCCGATAAATGGAACGAATACCATTGTATACCTGAAAATTTTGCTTAATTTTTAGTATACGGAATATATATATATATATATGAAATCTAAATATGTAGTAGTGTGATTCATAGACGTGTATGGTACTATGAAGATGGATATCCAATATACTATCTGTAAATATGCAATATTATAAAGTTAAGGATTCATTGTTCTTATTATGCATTATGTAATATTTATTGATCTATAGTATTTGATCAATATGAAGAAATAAAAAAAGTACATGTTGATATTGTATGTAGCGGTAAAGGATATTACATCACCAAATGCAGCATAGTTTCTTATGGATGTTTGGTCCGCCCAAAAGAGTCGTGGTGAGTTCATCTTCATAGACATCATAATCGAAGACCATCCTTGATTGATTTCCTTTTGTCTTATGAATTTGTCTATCATCAATTGTGCATCTGCACCACATAGGTACGCTTACAAATGCCTTTTAATTTTTTTTGAAATCAATATTCAACGCTCACATTTGTGAATACCCACTAACCATCTCTCTGAACAATTCGTATGTTTTAGTGCTGCCTATTTTTGCCCTTATGCAATTTATGATGAACTGCAGGTGCCCAAAGTTTAGATTTATGTTACCTTCAAAAATTGATTGTATGTCTCAACTGTCTTTGATTGAGTGTGTCACTCTTCAAATGATTTTATTGTATATCAATTGTTACAGATGTATTCCAGAATACAACATACATTGCATCCAACTATTTCGAAATTCTCTTTCGTGTTTCGTGTTTTTAGTTTTTTTGAACCCTTCTCTATGGCAAAACACATATTGCATAGAAAATTATCATTCCTAAATCATCTTGTAGTACTCTTTCTAATGTCAAAATCGTTGCAGGTGACATATTCCTTGTAGAACACTATACTGACTTCCAGTGTATTGAACTGCATTCTGACTCGTGGAATCTTTTCTTGTTCCACTTATGGGATCCAATATTTTGTCGAGCCCAAAGATATTTCTAGCTATTGTCGACATTAATTCCGATGCCGGCAATATGGATTCTCATTACAATAAATTATAATAGATATGCAGTGTTGTTGTTGTAAATTGGTATAAATGACAAAACAACATGCAATTTGTATATTATAATGCAATACAAATTGTTTACATGAAATATGCAATATTTTAACAATATGTATGCAATAACTGAATTTTAAATAGGCATATTGATAAAACTACATGTCACATATACCTTACGAAATCCAATATGAAATTTCCATTTTACAATAAATTTGCAATGCAATAACTATATATATGTAGCGTTGTCGTTCATAAATTGCATGTATGTCTCGACTGTCAATGATTGAGTATGTTGCTCTTTAAAAGGATTTTATTGCATATGCATCGTTACCGCTGTATTCCAAATACAACGTACATTGTATCCAACCATTTCGAAATCCTCTTTCATGTTTCATGTTTTTTGTTGCTCTCATGCTCTTTATTAGGTTAAGTAGGAATGGAGTTTTTAGTGTTTTTGAACCCTTCTCTATTGCAAATCACATAATGTACACGAATATTATTGTTCCTAAATTTTCTTGTAGTACTCTTTCTAATGTCAAAACCGCTGGAGGCGCCATATTCTTTGTAGAACAGTATATCGGCTTCCAGTGTATTGAACTACATTCCAACTCATGGAATCTTTTCTTGTTCCACCTCTGGGGTTCAATATTTGTCAAACCCAAATATATTTCTAGCCATTGTTAGTCATTAATTCCACTGTCTTCAATATGGATTCCCATTACAATAAATTACAGTAGATATGCAGTATTGTTGTTCTAAATTCGTATATATGACAAAATAATTCGCGAGTACAATAAATATGTAATGAAATAACTGTATATATGCAGCGTTGTAGTTCTATTAATTAAGGTGTAGTCAAATCCATCTCATTTTATAATAAATATTCTAAGATTCATGTAGTTGAATCCATCTCATGTTTTGGAGAATGAGGTAACATAGTTAAAAGCATATTTGTGCTACGAATAAGTATTTGTGGAGATTATGCTATGCTAAGTAATGGAATTCTGGAATAACGAAATCGCATTAGTTAAAGTGTTATAGAGAAATATCAATCAATAAAATAAGCCACATAGAAAAGAGAAGACGAGACGAAAGTCAATTATCCAGATCTATTTCATTAAGTTAAATTTCAAGGATTAATTTTTTATAACTAGGGGAAGATGTAATACCCGAGTCTCTTACTACTCACTTGACCAATATACTTCATACTTTACATGTTTTGTTTGTGTGCTACTTGCATTGATATTGGCATAAAATTTATTTAATCTATTATAGCTAAATTAATTTCATAATTTTGAAACTCTCATACAATACTAGTATTTAGGTGTTAAATTATTAAATATCATTAGACTACACATGGTGATATTAGAAGTATGAAAGTCACTAGATTACATGTGGTATATAAACTTAAGAGTGAAGGGTAATATCGACGTGTTTATTGGCTGAAAAATAATATTAATATTTCCACAAATTAATTAGAAAGATTAGCATAACCTTTAAGAAAGCTAAACCAACACATAATAAAACCATATAGATATAGAGATTAGTTTAAATGAGACCAGATGCCCAGGGTGAGATAGTGTGGACTTTTATTAACCATTGAATTTGATATAGATCAAGTCAAAATTACCCTTATGCCCTTGTGAATAAGCTAAAAGGCTAAAATACACAATTATCGGCGTGTTTCATATTCGGGACCATTGATGTGACATGTGGACTTAGGCGATCTCGACACGTGGAGCTACGTTGTATGGCCTAGTGAAGTCAAACATATAAATCCAGTACAATTTCTCTTTCTATACGTACCTCATTTATTATTGCTCACCTCACTCTTCTGTTTCTAACAACCCTACAACCTATATCCGACTTTAGCATCAGAGGGGCTTAGCTGGAAGTTCACTCGACTAGTGTAACGATTGTTCCTTTTCACAAGTTTTGAATTAAGAGGCTTCGGTGTGGCAGCCTCTTACCGTGTGGCAGTGTGGATTGATCCCATCCATCCACACCTTTTATTCAGTGGTCCAGATTGCTATTAAAAATAACTGATTTATCAGTTAATTAATAGGTGGAAATGTCATAATAGGAACTAGCAAAATGCCATAAATCACGCCCCCACAATCAAGGGATTGATTAATATCACGTTTCCATAACTGAAATTGTGCACCGTTTTAGTAGCTAAAATGTACACCATTTAATGACTGACTATACACCATTTTATATCTAACAGTGCATCATTGTATAACTAATTGTACATCATTCAATCCTAGCAATTTTTATGGGATTTGATTTTACGATTGTTCCCGCTTTTCATTTTATCTCGAGCTATGCATCATTTAATAACTGACTATGCACCATTTTATATTTAAGAGTGCATCATTGTATAACTAATTGTACATCATATAAAGGAACTATAAAGACAAAATGGTGTAACCACCATTTAATAACTTAACTTTGCACCATTTTATATCTAACAGTGCATCATTGTATAACTAATTGTACATTGTCTAAAAACCCTATAAAGACAAAATGGTATAACCACCTTCCCATAATGATGCCCTACAATCATGGATATGATAAAGATCATGTTTCCATAACTGAATTATGCACCTTTTTAATAGCTGAACTCTGCACCATTTAATAACTAACTGTGCACCATTTTACATCTAACATTGCATCATTGTATAACTAATTATACATCGTTGTGAGTAAACCACAATTGAATGAAAAGCGGGGACAATCGTAAAAACAAATCACATAAAAATTGTTGGAATTGAATGGTGTACAACTAGTTATACAATGATTCATTGTTAGATATAAAATGGTGTATAGTCAGTCATTAAATGGTGTACAGTTCAACTATTAAAATAGTGCACAATTCAGTTATGGAAACGTGATATTAATCAATCCTTTGATTGAAGAGGTGTGATTTATGACATTTTGCTAGTTACTATTATGTCATTTCCACCTATTAATTAATTGATAAATCGATTATTTTTAATAGTAATTTGGACCATTGAATAAAAGGTGGGATGGATTGGATTAATCCACACCGCCACATTTGATCCTAACCCTACGTATATCTATATATATAATAACAAACCTCTTTCTAAAACTGTTTTCCTTGAAACACCACTTTCTAAAAATGTAAATGAATATTTTTTTGGGGTTAAAAACTGCATAATATTTATGGCGGGTAAAATAATAGCGGCTAAAATATGTAAATCATTGACTTTATCCATTCATAACTATGGTATGATTATCGCTCTAATTGGTGTTAATTTATTTTAGATACTTATATGTGATATATTTGGTAAATTTATATCGATTCCATTCACTATTCTCAGTAATTATATTCCATCAAAAATTGATATGCACAAATTGTGATTGCAATGAAATTATTTTCGAGTAATTTATTACTCATTAATTAGTTCGAAATATAAATTATTATGAATACTCTCCTATTTATTTCTGAAGTTTAATTATTTTTAATTTTATTTTTATATAATGAATTATTCCTAATATTAATCATTGATTAATTGAGATCGATATTCTATAATTATATCACATTCATACATATACATTAATAACATATAATTTACAAATTTTCATAAAAAATCCAAAATTTCTAAGCAATCCACACATAATTATAGAAAAAATAATCCAAAAGTTAAAAAATATAAAATATGAATTGAATGTTACATTACGTTGCCAAAAAGAAAAATTATCATTAATTATATTACATACATGTACATTCCAAAAATACAAGATACTTGTCTTGATAAATAAATCAGGATTTATAGGCAATCAATGATAATGGACAAAATAAATCGAAAGTACTATTAAAATATGCATTAGTGTTACAGTCTGCTGCAAAAAATCAATCTTTTCTTTAATTAACCTCATTAATTCACCTATATATATGTGTTCACGTTGCAGTCATTTACATTGCATATACTTTCATTACAATTTGAAGCACTTCCATTCAAGAAAAATGGCACCAATGTTCATTTGAAGCACTGTGTTGATCTTTGTCTACCTTTCAAGAAAAATGGCACCAATATTTACGCTCGTCGTCAAGGATATTACTAAGCATGCATCAATGGGCTATGAAACTACGTCTGCTCTGTTTCAATGAGAAACCATCCTACAATGACAGAAGCAATGTTGACATTCTACAGTGCGTATTTGCAGATGTCCTTTTTTTTATACCTTTTATGTTGGTATAACATTTAAATTGAATCCATCATAAAAATTGTTAATCTTTATTTTATGCACTATTTAGAAGATATCGTCCATCATACTAATTTGGCCTCAATGAGATGTAGATCCACAAAACTATAATATCACATAAAATGAAGACCTCCGGCACCACAAGAAGGGTCAAGTTGTTTTAAGGTCTTCTTAGAGGTAAATTAAAACCAAAACCAATATAGAAGAAGATGACATAATACAATCACAACAGATTCAATAAATAGCACAATATTCCCAACCAAAAAAAAACAATTGCACAATACATGGATACAATAGCAAGTTAGGCAATAGATTTTCATAAATTAAATTTTAATTCAATTCAAAGACAATTTGTAGACATTAAGTTATCCTCGCATATTCCACAAATGAAATATTAAATTCAATTGGAAATAAACCACCGGTGATTGACATGTTGATTCAATTTTGATTTATTAAATCACTCATTTATTCTTTTTGTGTTTGTCAAGGAATTGGTTATTTGTACAAATTTTAAGTAGTTAAAATAGATAATAGAAAATTGAAATATTAATAGAAAATTCTATATAAAACAGATATTTAAGATTAAAAAATGGAATATATGCATGCCAATATATATTCTAAATTCATGTGATATATTAGACTTAACTATTCGATTTATATTAGAAATTGTCAAAGAGAATTAAGCTTTTAAAAGTTACAATATATATATTCTCTAAAACTTATGCAGCATAAATCAATACATTATGTAATTTCCACATATCCGCCATGAAGCCGATTTAGTGTTTACAATATCTACATACTAAAGATACTAAAACCGATTTGCAATGTATAAAATTGTGATGGATATTCTATGTATATTAATGAATCATGCAATTTTACAATATATTTTATTACATATATGATTTGGAGTATCTCTATAATAAAATCTTTTTCTTGGGTATCAAAAATCTGATTTGTACCTATCTATACAAATAAATATACAAATAAATATTACCGTTGTCAATATATAAACATGTATGATCATTCAATGGTTCAAAATTTTCAAAACATAAACAAAAAAAAACATCAACATAAAAAAATTACACGAACATTAAATATCGCACATAAAACACCAAGCATGGTCAACTATGAAGCAAACTAATACAATATAGTCTTTTGGGCAATAAATGTATAAGAGGTGTAGATATTCAATACGGTACTTTATTTTTTTATTTGAAATTATACATTATATTTTTGTAACGCCCCAAAAATTTGGAGCCGCTACCCAACGGTAACTCACGCCGATTCTCCCATTTGAGAATATAATCCACCAAATATTTGAGCAATATTAATTCTCGAATAGATATAGTTCTTCATAACCTCTTGGAAACAGAGTTAATAGTCGCAATGAAATATTATTTTAATCCATTTGTCTAAGCGAAAGAGGTCTTACGCCTCTATTACATCCAACATAACAATTGTTTATAAACAAAATTTAAGGCTAGATCGATGAACTAAATCTGAGATTACTCTTCGCTTGGTCATCTTTGTTGACGTCTTCATAATATGGTGGATCATCACCGGCCGTTGAAAAATGTGGGGTGAGACAAAAATTCTCAATGGATGGGTGATCATGTGTAAGTGTGGCTTATATAGATGCAGGAAAATAGTTATATGAAAAATGCATGATTCATGCTCAGTAATGCGACACACGTGATTCACAAGCAACATGGTATTCAAAATAATATAGCTTTATATAGTTTGATGAAAATAGTTCATGATCATTCAAGACTATGAATGCGTCGCAAATAGTTAAAGTAGTGGTTGCGTGCAGTGTAACGCCAACCCAAGCAAGTAATGGTTGTGTACGGAGTTTAACGCCAACCCAAGCAAGTAGTGGTTGCGCATGGAGTGTGACGCCAACCCAAGCAAGTAACATTGAAATCGTGTGGATCGGACAACGATTCCACCGTTCTACCTTATGACTCCCAAGCAAGTTTGGCACAAGGCCCATGTCTACCTTACTACTACCCTAAGCGAGACTACTCCAACGATTCGGCTTGCAAGGCCCAGTGTCATAATCATGATTATACCCAAACTACGACCCGCTTCCTTGGACACTCCGTCCTCGATTGGGGATTAGGATGATAGGGACGGAGAGTGGAATAGCGGCCGCCTTTGCCCATCCCCGACGTATCCATTCTGACTGTGAGCTCGACACACCAAGTTGACTCAAGCGCAATTAGATTCACGAATTTCTTATCCTGTCAACAAGGTAGTCGAGTAAAAAGAAACATGACGATACATATAAAAAGCAGTACACAAGATATCAACAAGTTAAGTTTAAATTTGTCCAAAGGCGGAAAGTCACCACGCGTAGTGCGTATAGTCCGGGGATTTTCAAGAAAAATATGGAAGCATAATTAAATCATAATTAAATCAGTTTTAGGACTGTAGAGAAGAAAATATTTTATTTTGGGGTCCTTGATAAAAGAAAATTTTGTAAATAGTCCCATTTCTTGGAAAAAGTACTTATCGAGTCAAAAATGGAATAAGTCCTAGTCTCGACCTCGGAAAAATATAAGGTCAGTTTCTAAATTCTTAAAATTGTTCAACGATTCAGTTTTCAAAGGGTTTGGGTCGAGGTTTTGGGAAATTTCAGTTTGGTCCCTTCTTTTGTCAAAAACATTATTTTTGGTCCCAAACTTAAAAATTTTGGATCTCACAAACCGGGAGGGCTTTTGATGTGATTTTAATTTTAAATTATCATGTATAATAGTAGGATATTGGAAAAAAAGCAGTTTTGAAATAGGATCGGTTTAAGTCCCTTATTTTTTTACAAATTCTATTTCTAGTCCAAAATTCGGTTTTTGCCCTTAAGGGTTTATTTGGTGTTCGTTTGTTATGAAACTTGAACCATGAGTTCAAAATGTTATAAAATAAGGTTATGTAAAATCTCAGGTGTCTGGGACGTTTATTTTCTGAAATTTCATTTTAGTCCTTTGAAATTAGAATTTTTACACTTTAGTACTTAAAGTTTCAAAAATAGGTTTTCTCAACCCAAACCACTTTATCCTTTAAAAATTTCTCAAAATACAAGTTTTATAGTTTGAGAAAGTCAAAATTTAGAAATTTTCAGAGGGGTCCCTGAACAGTTTTAAAAATTCATTTTTGCCCCTTAAACTTTCAAGTTTCCACATTTGAGTCTCTAAAATTCCAATGATGGGTTTTCTTATCTCAAAACTTTTAAAATATTATTATTATCTTAACTTATTAAATTTTACAATTAACACAGTCCAAAATTTTGAAATTTATAGATTGGTCCTTGGAAGTTTTCAAAAATTATGATTTAGTCCCCAACTTTGTAAAAATTGCATAAATAGCATATTTGTTCAAATTCGAACACAGGGTCATATTTTACAGAATATATATCAAGTATAGAACATGATTTTGAGCATATAACACATTCATTTACACATTAATCAAGAGTTGAACAAGAAATTAAGATATATATGCAAATATGTCCCTATTGTGCAAGAAATCAAAATCATGCTCGTTTTGTGAAACTTCTTGAACTTGATACATATCAAAAAATACATGTAATATATATATAGAAATTTAAAATATTTTCGTGTACTACATGCATTTTATGAAAATTATTTGTCTATTTTTGAAAGATTTTTCACCCACCTCGTAGTAGTTTTTCGGGTTGATAAAAAATGGAGTCTTCTCCTTGGTATCAACTTCTTCACTCAAACTCTTGAAGGTCAGCCCCTATATGGTATCCAAACCATATTTTGGTATTAAAATTAAAGCCTCAAATTTTAAAAGAATTTAATAGGATTAAATGGCTACTACTTACCTTAATGTCCTCAAGTAGTCTTCTAAAAATGAATTTTTTCTTCAAGCTTCTAATTTCAACTTGAGATGGTGTAGGTCAGCCCCTAAGCTCCAAAAATTCATATTCTTGAGTCAAAAATCAATTCTTCATGTTGTCAAGAGAAAAATACTAAATCATAATTTTCTTACCTCTTGAGTTTCTTCTACAAACTTGTAGTCAAGTCTACGTCCTTTGATTCTTCAAGAAATTCCTCTAGGAGTACCTCAACAAGAAAGATTCATCATATTAAGAATTGGAGGTAGATGTTGGGAATTTTAAGAAGATAAAATGAAAATGAAAGAGAAGAATTTCTTACCTTAGTTGTTGGATTTTTGATTCTATGAGAGCAAAATGAAGAGGATTTTTGTGTTCTTGTGTTTAAGTGTTAGAGTGAAATTGTGTTGGGAGAGTTTGAGAGTTGTAGGAGGATGAGATGAATTTTTTCTCCATAATCTTGTATTGACCTATTTTGTTGTGTAAGAATGGGAGGAGGATTTTTGTTTTGTTTGAGTTAAATGATAGTTAGTGGGGAATAATTAGGGGTTTAGGGTAAAAAAATAACTAGCTTCCTTTATTAGGGACATGAAGCCAAAAGCTAGGTTTTAGGGGGAGATTTAAAATTCATTTGTTTGACTAAGGGGTTAGTGAGATTTGTAGGAAGATTTTTAGTTGTAGGCTTGCAAGACATAAAATAAAATAGAAATGAAATTATCAAAATTTTATTTATTTTTTGTCCCATAATAATTTAGTTGGGAGATACAAAATGATAAAATAGTGGTAGAAGAAAAATTGAGTTATTTTTCCCATTTAAAGTGGTAATTTCGAAAATTAGGGGAAAAAGAAAAAAAAAATATTTGGTTTCTTTTCTTTATAAAATTGAGGGAAAAAATAAAATGTATAAATATCCATAATTAAATATTTAGAAATTTAAAATAAAGATGTGAAATAAGAAATGTGTAATCGAAAAATAAATTGAAAGTTGGTTGGGATGAATTATAGAATAAGATGAAATATTTGGATAAGGGTTGAAATGTACTCCTAAATTTTCGAGGGTCTAATATTTCTAAAGTCGTAGTTAACCGATCAAGTAACAATTCTAGAGGAGAATATAAAATCGTTAGGCTCGAAAACGAGGAAGGCGTAATTGACGTTGAAAGAAATAAATAAAAGTCGGGTCGCGTTTCATTAATAATGGGTTCGTGTTACCTAACCAAATAAATCACTACACAACGTCGTATCTCACGTTGCTAAAATTTGGGGCGTCACATTAACCCCTCCTTAAAAGAATTTGGTCCCCAAATTCCTCTTAAAATAGTTCTGGGTATTGTCTTCACATATCATCTTCCATTTATGGTTGTTTCGATTACTAAAATAAATCTTAAGTCGAATTACAAACAACAGCCATTGAACCATGGTTACTATCCAATACAATGTGGTCTATTACAGAATTCGATATACATAAAATGACGGAAATAAAATGAGCTAATCTAATCTATGACGGTGTTGCATGCATCGTCATCGCTATCTCCCTCGATGTCGACCACCATGTTGGATCCTCATGCTCTTCATTCGGATCCTTCTTCCGGATCTTCCTTCGGATCCTCCTCTAGTTCTACTTCGGCCTCCATTTCTGGTCCGAGATCCATCACCAGAACAAGGTTAATAGCCTCCAGAACCCTATTTTGGAGTAGCTGGATCTGGTGTATGAAGTTCACCTAGTTCAGTAGTACCTGTCCTTCTTGAGCTTCTACTTGTTTTTGTAGAGTCTCGATCTGGCCGTGCATCTGGGCCATCGTTTCGAGAGCACCTTCTAATGCCTCCTCATTCTCGTGTGCCACCGCTGCGTTAAGATATTCAATAGTCTCGAAGATCTTTGGGCCACGGGTCCCCACTTTGCTCGGCCTCTCGCGTAGTGGGCATTTTGCGTGAGTCAAATGTAGGTGTTTCTCGTTCATTTGGTGATTCACCTAACATAGCATATTTATCTCTTCCTGCAACTTTTTAATTTCATTGTTGCGTTCTTCAATTTTCATCTTGTGCTCATTGATCTCACAAGTTTAGGTCCATCGAGATGTATGTCGCCGTATAACACACTTTCAAGTGACAGAGCATGCTTTTCCAATAGGTGGAGTCGAGTGGAAATTCCGGAGTATTTTCCTCCCAATATCCTACGTGTTGGCATGGTAATCCCTCTCGGTAGCGTAGCTCCTCATAAATCTTCAACGGAACGATCTCGGGCTCCATACCCGAACACGCACAGTATGGTATCAAAAATAGGCATATACTGCCCGAGGAAGAAAAATCAGTGCTATAAGATTATCTAAGTCAAGAAATCAACTAAGTATCCCATAAATAATTAAAAGGTTCTATAATTCCCAATTGTCCAGATTCTTATCTTAGTGGTAACATCTAGTCAAGATACTATAATAGTCACGTCCTAATCATGTACTATCAAGAGATAACCTTATACTCTTCAAGTCTCATCATATCGAGAATTAAAATCATCAAATCATAGATTTTCTAATTCACCTAACATCCAACCAAGGAATATCCGGATATGTTAACATTTTGACAATCCAAAAGAATTCAAATATTTATCCGAGACTTAACTTAGGTCATCTAGTAGCGGAACCCAATCCAAGGTCAGAGGAACCTATCCTGGGTCAACTCGGTGTAAGATTCCTCCTTACAAACCGAGCTCTGATACCATCTGCAATGCCCCAGAAATTTGGAGCCGCTACCCAACGGTAACTCACGCCAGTTCTCCCATTTGAGAATATAATCCACCAAATATTTGAGCAATATTAATTCTCGAATAGATATAGTTCTTCATAACCTCTCGAAAACAGAGTTAATAGTCGCAATGAAATATTATTTTAATCCATTTGTCCAAGCAAAAGAGGTCTTACGCCCCTCTATTACATCCAACATAACAATTTTTATAAACAAAATTTAAGGCTAGATCGATGAACTAAGTCTAGAGATTACTCCTTCACTTGGTCATCTTCGCTGACGTCTTCATAATATGGTGGATCATCACCGGCCGTTGAAAAAGGTGGGGTGAGACAAAAATTCTCGGTGGATGGGTGATCGTGTGTAAGTGTGGCTTATATAGATGCGGGAAAATAGTTATATGAAAATGCATGATTCATGATGTGTGTCGTCACGTGATTCACAAGCAACATGGTATTCAAAATAATATAGCTTTATATAGTTTGATGAAAATAGTTCATGATCATTCAAGACTTATGAATGCGTTGCAAATAGTTCAAGTAGTGGTTCCGCACGAGTGTAACGCCAACCCAAGCAAGTAATGGTTGCGACGGAGTGTAACGCCAACCCAAGCAAGTAGTGGTTGCGCACAGTGTGACTCCAACCTGCAAGTAACATTGGAACCGTGAATCGCATAACGATTCCACGCTCTACCTTATGACTCCCCAAGCAAGTTTGGCACAAGCCCATGTCTACTTTATTACTACCTGGGCGAGACTACTCCAACAATTCGGCTTGCAAGGCCCAAGAGTGTCATAATCATGATTATACCCAAACTACGACCCGCTTCCCTTGGAAACTCCGTCCTCGGGCCATGGATTAGGGACGATGGGGCCGGAGAGTGGAATAGCGCCCATTAGAGCCGCCTTCCCATCCCCGACGTATCCATTCTCGACCGTGAGTTCGACACACCAAGTTGACTCAAGCGCAATTAGATTCATGAATTTCTTATCATGTCAACAAGGTAGTCGAGCAAAAAGAAACATGACGATACATATAAAAAGCAAGACACAAGATATCAACAAGTTAAGTTTAAATTTGTCCAAAGGCGAGAAGTCGCCACGCCGTAGTGCGATAGTCCGGGGATTTTCAAGAAAAATATGGAAGCATAATTAAATCATAATTAAATCAGTTTTAGGACTGTAGAGAAGAAAATATTTTATTTTGGGGTCCTTGATAAAAGAAATTTTTTAAATAGTCCCATTTCTTGGAAAAAGTACTTATCGAGTCAAAATGGAATAAGTCCTAGTCTCGACCTCGAAAAATGTAAGCTCAGTTTAAAATTCTTAAATTGTTCAACGATTCAGTTTTCAAAGGTTTTGGGTCGAGGTTTTGGGAAATTTCAGTTTGGTCCCTTCTTTTGTCAAAAACGCTCATTTTGGTCTCAAACTTAAAAATTTTGGATCTCACAAACCAGGAGGGCTTTTGATGTGATTCTAATTTTAAAATATCATGTATAACAATAGGATATTGGGACAAAAGCAGTTTTGAAATAGGGTCGATTTAAGTCCCTTATTTTGTTTACAAATTCCATTTCTAGTCCAAAATTCGGTTTTTGCCCTTAAGGGTTTATTTGGTGTTCGTTTGTTATGAAACTTGAATCATGAGTTCAAAATGTTATAAAATAAGGTTATGTAAAATCTCAGGTGTCTGGGACGTTTATTTTCTGAAATTTCATTTTAGTCTTTTGAAATTAGAATTTTTACACTTTAGTAATTAAAGTTTCAAAATAGGTTTTCTCAACCCAAACCACTTTATCCTTCAAACATTTCTCAAAATACAAGTTTTCCAGTTTGAGAAAGTCAAAATTTTAAAATTTTCAGAGGGGTCCCTGAACAGTTTTAAAAATTTATTTTTGCCCCTTAAACTTTCAAGTTTCCACATTTGAGTCTCTAAAATTCCAATGATGGGTTTTCTTATCTCAAAATCTTTAAAATATTATTATTATCTTAAAATATTAAATTTTACAATTAATACAGTCCAAAAATTTTAAAATTTATAGATTGGTCCTTGGACAATTTTCAAAATTACGATTTAGTCCCCAACTTTGCAAAAATTGCATAAATAGCATATTTGTTCAAATTCGAGCACAAGGTCATATTTTCCAGAATATATATAAAGTATAGAACATGATTTTGAGCATATAACATATTCATTTACACATTAATCAAGAGTTGAACAAGAAATTAAGATATATATGCAAATATGTCCCTATTGTGCAAGAAATCAAAATCATGCTCGTTTTTATGAAACTTCTTGAACTTGATACATATCAAAAAATACATGTAATATATATATATATATATATAATTTAAAATATTTTCATGTACTACATGCATTTTATGAAAATTATTTGTCTATTTTTGAAAGATTTTTCACCCACCTCGTAGTAGTTTTTGGATTGATCAAAATGGAGTCTTCTCCTTGGTATCAACTTCTTCACTCAAACTCTTGAAGGTCAGCCCTATATGGTGTCCAAACTAAATTTTGGTGTTAAAATTAAAGCCTCAAATTTTAAAAGGAATTTAATAGGATTAAATGGCTACTACTTACCTTAATGTCCTCAAGTAGTCTTCTAAAAATGAATTTATTCTTCAAGCTTCTAACTTCAACTTGAGATGGTGTAGGTCAGCCCCTAAGCTCCAAAATTCATATTCTTGAGTCAAAAATTAATTCTTCATGTTGTCAAAAGAAAATACTAAATCATAATTTTCTTACCTCTTGAGTTTTTTCTACAAACTTGTAGTCAAGTCTAGGTCCTTTGATTCTTCAAGAAATTCCTCTAGAAGTACCTCAACAAGAAAGATTCATCATATTAAGAATTGGAGGTAGATGTTCGGAGTTTCAAGAAGATAAAATGAAAATGAAAGAGAAGAATTTCTTACCTTAGTTGTTGGATTTTTGATTCTATGAGAGCAAAATGAAGAGGATTTTTGTGTTCTTGTGTTTAAGTGTTAGAGTGAAATTGTGTTGGGAGAGTTTGAGAGTTGTAGGAGGATGAGATGAATTTTTTCTCCATAATCTTGTATTGACCTATTTTGTTGTGTAAGAATGGGAGGAGGATTTTTGTTTGGTTTGAGTTAAATGATAGTTAATGGGGAATAATTGGGGGTTTACGGTAAACAAATAACTAGTTTCCTTTATTAGGGACATGAAATCAAAAGCTAGGTTTTAGGGGAAATTTAAAATTCATTTGTTTGACTAAAGGGTTAGTGGAATTTGTAGGAAGATTTTTAGTTGTAGGCTTGCAAGACAAAATAAAATAGAAATGAAATTATCAAAATTTTATTTATTTTTAGTCTCATAATAATTTAGTTGGGAGATACAAAATGATAAAATAGTGGTAGAAGAAAAATTGAGTTATTTTTTCCATTTAAGGTGGTAATTTTAAATTAGGTGAAAAAAAAAAATATTTGGTTTCTTTTCTTTATAAAATTGAGGAAAAAATAAAATGTATAAATATCCATAATTAAATATTTAGAAATTTAAAATAAAGATGTGAAATAAGAAATGTGTAATCGAAAAATAAATTGAAAGTTGGTTGGGATGAATTATAGAATAAGATGAAATATTTGGATAAGGGTTGAAATGTATTCCTAAATTTCCGAGGGTCTAATATTTCTAAAGTCGTAGTTAACCGATCAAGTAACAATACTAGAGGAGAATATAAAATCGTTAGGCTCAAAACGAGGAAGGCGTAATTAACGTTGAAAGAAATAAATAAAAGTCGGGTCGCGTTTCATTAATAATGGGTTCGTTTTACCTAACCAAATAAATCACTACACAACATCGTATCTCATGTCGCTAAAATTCGGGCGTCACAATTTTAATACTTTTTCATCAAATTACTATGCGACGAATAGTTTTTTTATCTTAGGGTTAGGTTGGTGACTTATCCTGCTTAGTAGATTTTGCACTTCATATTTCTCGCTTCTTAGTATGTATACTACTTTCGCATAATTTGAAACACAACAAATAATAGTCGTTAGCTATTGAAAATACATTGTTATATAACAATCTTAGGATTATTCTATTGACTTATCTGTATAAGAGGAATTATCATTTTACTTGTGGTGTTTCATGGTCTATTGCATTTTTATGTGTGTAAAATATACGTGCATTTTGGGGCTTAAAATGATATATAACTAATGCATTTGCACGCATATTTACTATGTTTTACTTGGTTTCCTTAAAACGGCATGGATATTGCGTATTCTTGTAATTCTTGCAGAAACGGAGTTTAAAATGAAGAAATATAAATTAGAATGTCCGGCTAAGATTGACGAATTCAAGAGAAGATCAAAACGATGAAAAAATGGACAAAAACACTTCATATGGCCGGACCGCTGTGGTGTCACACGGCCACGTGGAAGCACCGCTATGGAATCGAGCCATGTAATCTTACACGGTTGTGCGGGCGGGGAGGGCTGAAGAACACACCACACAGCCGTGGGGACTGCTTTTGATGCGTTTTTTTAGAGTTTGCTTCCTGCTCCAAATCTACAAGTGATCTCTCCAAACATCTATAAAAGGGACCTAAGACTTGCACGAAAAATCATCACTTCATACGTAAAAACACATGAAATAACACAGAACGAAGGAATTGAAGAGCTTCGAGAGCAAAAGGCTAGGTCGCGAAGAACACCACAAGGCTTTCGCATCTAGGGAGCACAAGAGCTTTGAAGGCTTAGGAGGAGAATCCATCCTGACAAGAAGGGGTTTTCTTTCTATGTCTAAGAACTTTTGTCTGTGCTTAAACAATGTCTTAATGTTGATTCGAATTTGTCTATGAGTTTGTAATCAATGTTTGGCATATCTTTCGGATCTTAGGGGCATAATCAAAATTGTTGATTTATGTTAAATATGATTATTTATTTTCTTAATTAATTTATGCTTTTTATTTTATGAATTCGAGTGCTTATTCTTAATTGCTTTTTATTTGGACAATAATTTGCATGTCATACTTCTAGTCCATAATCCGAGGTGAGTTCTAGTAAGACGAAAATCGAATTCGTACATAAATAGAGTAATGTATCGAGAGACTACTTCTATTTGTTGGGAGTACTTCAATTCAAAGATCTTTTGGGAGTTAATAATAGTTGAGATGGATCGGGAGATCTCAATTATTATTAATTTGTTATGCTCCACCCTGGAGCGAATAAACTATTTTAGGAGTTGAACCCATAGAATTGCAAAAATTGGTTTTAAAACTTTATTTGCATTTAATATAGAAGAAAACATGTTGAGATTATATATCTAAGGTTGCTCCTATAGATGGTGAAAATACTTGTGGGGTTTGCAAAGTTATTTCTTTTGTTTTGTTTTATTTTCGATTTTTAGATTAAAATTACCAATATTCTCGAATAAAATTGGAATACGATGTTAATAGCCTTCCTATCAATCCTTGAGGAATACGACCTAGCTTACTCTTATCTATAAGTTTCCTCTTCAACTTGTATGAAGCCAAAATATTTATGGCGAACACATTTCAGTAGCCTTATTGAAACTCATAAGAGCAGCATAATATTTTAAGTTATAAAAATACAATGCAATTTGAGAATATGGTATGAGTTACATAGCAGAGATTCAATTTTGATTTGCTTGAAAAAAATATGATCTTTTAAAGAAAAACAATCAATTTATTTGTGTGTGTGTGTCTATTCATTATCTTTTATAGATGGTTATCTCTTAATAATCTCTAAATATTATGCATTTCCATGATCAAAAATAAAACAATGAACAAAAATTACACAAACAGAATAAATAAAAATCACTAATAGAGATTTAAAACTTTTAAAATTTATAAAATTTAAAAAATAAATACTACATAACCTTACACAAAAAAATTGAGAAACCGTGTTCGAATTGATCTTCAGGAATTGTCCAGGCTACACATGTAAAAATGTTGAAAAATACATTTCAAAGATGAAAAGTACAATAGAACAACAAGTTGACACTAAATACCAAAATATTAGCACGCTTTCTCACCTCGATTATTACTTGAAATCCTATTACCAAAAGACAATAAGACAGAAAATTAACACATGAAAAACACACATAAATTACAAATTGTTTACGTGATATAAGAAAATCACTTGAAGAAAATTTATTTTCAAAGATTATTCACATATTGATAAATACATTGTCAAAAAATCAAAATAATTACTTTCCCTTTTTATATAGTTTAACATTTGGTTTAAAAATTGAGATTGGTAAGATAATCATTAAATGTTTCAATGTAAGCTTAAAACTAAGATGTGTTTGCGACTTGAAAAAAAAATATATAGAATAATTAAGGACAACTAAGACGGATGACAACATAAAATTTATTGTTTGAGTTCCCCGTAATGGAAATAGTTGAGGGTTTGAGCGAGAATAAGATGAGGTATTGTGTTTGATAGGAGAAAATGGTGAGAAGGGATTGAACTTGAAACCCTAATTAGTTATCAATTATATTGTTTTATATTTGTTTTTGGGATTAATGGGAACCGCTCAAATGTTAATGATGTGTCTCATTTATTTGGAGCACTTGTTCCTTGGTTAACTCAACAAAAATGTGCATGGCAACTTTCATCTTCATTTAAGGTCCTATGTAATCGGCTTCATTAAAATACTAATTTGTATTTGGGCTAAATTTATTCAATCCATGTGGCCTTTTATTTAATTTTCAATTTAGTTTGATATTATATTTTTGTTTTAGTTTAATTTTGTTAATTTTAAAAAATAAATATATATAACATATTTTATTATTATTTTAGTTTAATTTAATTTAAATTTCAAATAAAATTATTTGTTTATTAGTCACCTGATTTTATGTGAAAACATTACTACATGTTTTACATATATTACACTTAAAATGTTAATTAAAATTATGGAAGTACATATATATAGATTGTATATTTTATTAATAAATTCTTTTTTATTGTTTTACGTAAAATGGAAGAATATTTGTAAATATATCTTCAAAACTATCTACAAGAGTTGTTTTTCGTGTTTCATTTAATTATGATTGTTTATCCTTTTTTTAACTCAAAGACTTAGTGAAATCAAAAATGGTATATAGTTGTGGTGGTGATACATCCAAAAATTAACAGATGAATAATGTTGTGTACAATAAGAATTCTAAAATTTATAATTTTTATTTATAGTGATATAATCAAGTTTTTGTAGATATGTTTTATATAGTTTTATATTACATGTATATTGTACGTCTTATATGCATTCAATTTATATAATGCAACGCAACACAACTGTATACATCGCACTCTACTCAAGACACTAGTTATATATATAATATATGGGTTAGTCTCTCATCGTGATGGTCTAACGAATCTAATTCGTTAGACGGATCCAAATATCCGACCCATCACCCCACCAATAGCCCGCAAGTACCAATACCACATCCGCATCCTCACGTATTGCTAATACATTTTAGCGAGAGTTGCTAATACATTTTAAGAGGACTACTAATACTTTCGGAGGAAAAACTAATATTTTTAGGGTGCTACTAAATATTTTTAAGGATGACTACTCATACTTTTGGGGGAAGAACTATTACTTTTATGGGGAACTATCGATACTTTTACAGGAAACTATTTTTTCAAGAGGAATACTAAAATACATTTAATTTAAACAACATAATAGTACTTTTTAAATAAGACTACTAATACGTTTTTAGTAGGAATACTAATAGTTTTGATGGAAAAATAAATATTTTTTGAAGAGGATTAACAAAAACTATTCAAACAGATTACTAATATATTTCATCGTTACTACCAATACTTTTGTGAGGAGGGCTAATATTTTTCTGGGATAAAAAGTAATTATATTCGTGAGAACTACTAAAATACTTCTAAAACTACTAATACTTTTTTTTTTGAGGAATTACTAATATTTTTTGGATGACTGCCCTGCATTATTACAAACATGCCACTAGTGCACGAATTACGAAAAACTCGGTCGGTTGATCCGTCTAACGGAAAAGACCCGCTAGACGGTCCGACAGAGTTTTTGTGATAATATATGTACCTAGTTTTATTGATTAAGAAAAAACACACACACCTGATTACAAAGAAAACAGAGAAAGAAGGAGGCAATGAGGAAAAGAAGGAAAAATAGAAAAGGAAATAAATTGAAGGAAAAGAAATAATGGGAATGAAGAAGAGAACGAGGGCAACGATCTAGTTGATCTGTGAGGTTGTTTCTATATCATTAACAGTCTCATTTTTTAGTAAATTGCACAAAGTAAACGTCGAAAGCTTGGGTAAGGATTTTGTTGGGAAATTTGGTGATCGAATTGAAGGTGGGTAAAAAGTTTCTAATTCTTTTTTATCAAATGGGTTTACTTAAATTTGCTTGAAGTTCCATTTATTTCAAAATGAATTGAGCATATTCAATTTGAATAAACTGCTTGGTGGTCTCCAGTGCTTTATTGGTCTATGCGTCATCAACCATTATCTACTTTTACTGCTTATCGTTATTTAGGTCGTGCACCACAATCTATATTGTCTTGCTTGGTATATTTGGGCCGGTGTGCCATAAAATTTGTTTTAAAGAAATTAACTTTTTGATTTGGTCTGTGAGCTAGCTATCTAAATGATTTCTTTTAAAGTCATATTTAAATGAATTGATTGTTTATAGTACACCTTATACGGTTGTGTCGAGCCCTAATATGGTGTGGGTGGGTCATAATAGATTGAAATAGGTCATATGTGGTCTTTATTTGTCTACCTATTATCCTAATCCCAACTCGAAAGACGAGTGTCCAAATGTGCCATTGACTCCAAGAAGATTTGTATATTCCTAATATGACGATTTATGGGCAAAAGCTCATGGCTAAAGAGACATTCGTACCAACTAGAAAGGATAAGGTGATCTGGCTTGGGCAAATACTATATATTTAGAGTTATAAGGAAAATGATTTTGTGCTTTGTTAACATCAACACTAACCCTACGTTCGCTTTGGACTCATTGATTGTCCTGGACTGCTTGGTTTGAAAATTTAAATATCTAATGCTCTTTTTAAAAACATGTAAACTTTCAATTGCATTCTCGTTGACATTGTTGCGTTTAGTGTGTATTTCATCATTTCCATCATTACAAAATGTATTTATCATTTTTGGAATTGAATATGATAATGTTAATATTTTATCAAAACAATAAATGAATATGCTCGCACAAAACCGATTTCTCATACTAATTGATTTGTTTAGCTTGTTAAAATTCAAGCGGGTGAATTGGGGTTTGTAGTGAGTTCATAGTAGAAAGTTGCCGCACTTAATGTGCCACACATCAAAAGCGCTTAACAATTTATACAACTTATTTAATTTTCAAATCAAACATGCAAAGCATAAGTATTGAAAAGACGCAGATTTATAAAATTTGTGCAAGTATAAAAATAGATAACTGCGCTAATAAGTGCAAATACATTGAAATAGAATATTGATTACAAAAAGAAAGAACAAGACAAAGACTTCCTATTGTATTTGATCTTCACTCAACCTTCTACCATAAAACAAGAGAAAAATGAACCTACGCTAGATTACACTTTGCCTCTCAAATATCAACAAAGGTAATAATCCAAGGTGTTGTAAAAGCGAGACGATTACAAAAACACACTAGGCACATTCCCTTACTTACTTGTATAAAAGATGCAACTCTTTAATTATGATCTTTTCACTCTGCATCCTTAAAATGAAATCAAAAAGTACCTCCATCGCACATATAGTTACAAAATTAGCCGCAAAAGATCATGCAAGCAAAACTATCAAGAATGGTTAAAGGGGAGTTAGAAAGATAGTGCTCCTAACAAAGTGGTAACTTTAACTTCTA